>JAJHJA010000459.1:0-371978 GCA_021202915.1 Heliconius himera | reverse complement strand
TGTCCCACAGTGCCACATGAGCAACGAGCCAGACTCAGCCGCTACCTATAAAAGGAGCTTTATGACATCGACAATAGTAAGATTAGGATAGCTCTCGGACATCTTAAAAAAGCAAAGCAGGGAGCAGAATAACTGCAGAACTTCTCAAAGCAGGAGACCAGCCTGTTTTCGTAAGCTTAGCCAGGGTTTTTCCGGGTTTTATTTTTTTTTCAAAGATTTTATTTTTGTTAATAAGAATTTGAAAATGTGAGAATTTAAATCTTCTATCCCAATTCCATCTATCCCGGTTATACCCAAATGTAATTATGACAGGTTTGCTAATTAAATTTTTGTATAAATTGCAAGTGTTAGGGACAAAAAGTAATCTATGTAATATATTCATATATAAAATATTTGATTTTTTGCTTTTAACTAGTTAATTTGCACATACTCATAAGCATAATTATAATTCTCACCTTGAAATATTTTTAGAAAAAGTATATTTTTGCTACGTATATTCGCAAACTTTGGCCATTTTCCCCTTAATTATGTATAAAGTTATATACTTTATACAATAAAAGATGAATGATGATCATTCATCTTTTATTGTATTTTAAGGAGATCAGGTGGAAAGAAGCTTGTTTTAGCTCTTGCCCGTTTCGAGATGGTGGGCAGATCAATTTAAAAACAATAAAAAAAATCGAAATGTTGAGTGGCGGAACCCAACGCTGTGTTTTGTCTACCATTAGGTAGGAAAATTATTTAAGTCCCATCATTCCCCCGGGTGGAGCTTGTTCCCACAATCATCGTTTTTGCAGCTAGACGCTATGCCCTTCTTAAAAATTAAACGTAGCGGGATTTGAAGTCGCGCCTCTTGGAAACCGTCCAAGTACTCTGACCACTAAGTCATACGTTCTCATCAGGCTGCGTCGAAAATGTTAGACGTTTGATACACCTCATTTATGTTGCTAGCTCTGTAGGGTGATTATGCTGATGCTTGCTGTCTCGTTATTAGAGATTAGCATTTAAATAGGCTTGAGCGGCTTAAGTAAGTAAGTATATTTGGTTTCCGCAAATATGACCATATATCCGAATTTAGCAAAAACCTCAAGTAGCTTCCTATTAAACTTCGTAGGATTACTCATATATTACATATAATAATTCTTAGTAATTATCTTTGGGTAGCGGAAATTTGTAAATATCTCCCTACAGAGATGCTAACAACATAAATAAGTTGTAACAAGCGTATAGAAGTTTCGACGTAGCTTGATGAGAACGTATAGCTTAGTGGTCTGAGCGCCTTGTCGGTTTCCAGGAGGCGCGAGTTGGAGTCCCGATATGTTCAAATTTTTATACGTTTTCTAAACAAGTATTTTTCTTTCCTAAGTGTGGAATAACACTATAAAACAAATTAAAATTATTATGGAATTCCTTCCTATCAATATTAGACGCTCTAAAGACCTCCAAAGCTTTAAGTCTCTGCGCTAAAGGAACACTACTTGGCTCTTTAATATCTTTAAGTTTTTTTATTTATATTTAATCCACAAAGGATTCGCTTTTTTACTGTATTTTTATATATATTTTTAGTCATTACAAATTATATTTTATGATAATCATTTTTTTTTACAATATAATATTATTATATGTGTACCTATGTATATACATCCATATACAGAGTGCATATACATATGTGATTAAGATTTAAGGCCTTAAGGTTGTCTGGCAGAGATCGCTTATAGCAATAAGGCAGCCTGCTGTGCTTTTTCTTATATTGGTGTATTTTCTTTTACTTCTCTTTATTTTGCGGTGTGCAATAATTTATTATTATTATTAGAAACATTTTAACATATTATCTTAGCTTAGAATTATCATTTGGCGAGAAAGAATGTTATTATTAAATATTTTTAAAGAATTATTCCACGCTTAAGAAAGAAAAAAAAAACTTTTTAGAGAACGTATAAAAAAATGAAGTAGCGAGATTTGAAAGGAAATTTAAATAACTATAATTTTTTTTAAAAGCTATTAACTGTTTTTTAGTTTACTCTTAATTCTGCATATATTCCATTCGTGTGTGACAAGATATTCCGTTTTCTACTCTCCGCTTGAACTTACCGCTGCGCTTTGTCTAGCCGTAGTGGTTAAATCACATTATTTCATTACCCCGAGTTGGTATTGAACATACGACCATCGCGTGAACATAAAATTCTTGGATAAATGGAATAAGAATTCAGTTTCAACCAGTAGTTTCTAAGATTATCATGCATAATTAAAAAAATCTGACAGTATTAGTATTGAGCAGCAGCATCACGTATTTTCCTGCACATCAGCCGATTTTCTTGTCTCCTTATGAGAGCGAGGAATAGAAAATAAATTATTTACCCGAGCGAGAATTGAATCCACAACCGCCACGCTTCCAGTTAGACGCTGTACCCTCGCGCCATAGCGGCCTAGATTACGCAATATTAGTATAGATTTTTATCTGAGTTTCTCTGACGTAAAAATATAGGTATTATAGATTATAATATAATATTTTAAATATAAATAGCAACGTCACAACGTGTAGTGCACGCCTGATTAGATATTGAGGGCAATTTTGTTTGCTCGTGAAGCGTGCTCTGAGTATCGATCAGGCGTTTCATTGTAAAAAAAATTGTATATAATTCATAGATTTTTTTTTGTTCTCATATATTGAGGCCGTCGTGGCGTAGTGGGATTGTAAATTCTTAGGTAGTGGATACGATAACCATTTAGTACTCGGAGAAATTATTTTATCTTTTTTATTTCCCGTTGTTGTAGAACAGCCGCAGAGTTGAGTATCGCCAACTCAATACACGAGGTCTCCAAAATGAACAGAGAGTAAAGTGGGAAACTAGTTCGACTTGACAGAAGGTTCCCTCTTCGTAATTTATAATGGGAGGGAAAAGCATGAAGCTGCGCAATCGTTTAGAAGCATAGGCCGTTGAATATAAAAGTGTTCCGTTTTTCACATTCAGTCCTTTCAGTAATATTGTGTATTAGTAGTAGGTCCAATGCTATACTGCGTTTGTGCTAAATTAAAAAAAAATAAAATCAACTCTACAACCCAATAAATTATGAGAATGTAAAAAAAAAATATGTGTATTTTATATTATCATTTTAATTACTTACTTTACAGTTCTCAACCATTCTCAAGTATTAAGGCCGTCGTGAAGGTAAACGCGGCGGTTCTAGGTTCAATTCCCACTCGAGGAGAATAAAATATTTAATATTGTCATATCCTCGCTCTGGTAACGACGCAAAGCACGTCGTTGAGTTCTGTGCTTGCTTGCTTGTAAACACATTGCCTCCACTGAGTTGTTTAACATTAGTTCCCCATGTTCCCTCCGTCTACTCCGTTAAGCGCGGAATACAGCGCGAAGATAGCATCATATAGCTTTATATGATCTCTAGGCCTTCCGAGACCCTCGTGCCACAAGGGCACAAACGTGCGACTGTATATGTGACGGTTGTGGGTTTGATTCCGACTCAGTTGAATGAAATATAATATTTTCATATTTAATATTTTATTGATATTTAATATTTTCATGTTCTTGTTCTGGTAAAAAAGCAAAGCGCAGCGTTGAGTTCCACAGCTCAATACGCAATGTCCCACAAATTCAATTCATTTAAAAATTACTTTAGTTACTTATTTAGAAAACCATATAAAAAATGCTTTAGTTATTTATTTAGAAAACCGACCAGGTCGGCTTCCAGGAGGCACGGGTTCGAGTCCCGCTACATTCAAATTCTTATACGTTTTCTAAATAAGTATTTTTCTTTCCTAAGTGTGGATTAACACTTTAAAAATGTTAAAAATAAATACTTTAGTTCCCACACACATAAACAAAACCGGGTGAAATTATTATGTAGGCTTAGGCTTAGTTATTTCTTTTACCTTAGCGTCAGAGTCGATCACGACTCGGATATAACCTCAGAACCACCTTGATATATCACTCGATTTAATTGTGTCACTGCTGTCCTTATATTACAGTATTGTATGTAATACTATAGACTTTTATCTGACTTTTCTTAGTATGTCTTATCTTAATAAGTGTATCAAACCATTTTAACTAGTTCAGAAATAAAATGTCTTATTTTTTATCTTCACATTTTGTCCATCAGAGGAAACCTGGTTTCCATAAGGGCACTTCCATTCTCACATTGCTGAACTCCGGTGGCTCTGCGTGTTGAGCGGCGTAACTAAACGTCGCTCTTTATCTACCAGAGCTAGGAAATTAAATTATATAGGTATAATCATTTCCCCGGCCGGCGAGGCCGGTCGTGGCGCAGCGGCACGAGGTGTGACTGCAAAACCGACTGGTTGTGGGTTCGATCCCCACTCGAGGAGATGAAATATTTACTTAAATTTATATTTCCATTTTCTTCGCTCTGGTGTCGAGGTTAAGCGCGGCGTTTAGTTCTGCCACTCAACACGCAATGCCTCCAGAATTCGGCAGAAAGTGGGGAACGGAGTGTCTTAACACTAGGTTCCCTCTGCCTACCCTGCTGTGTGCGGGATATAGCGTGAAGCTAATTTAATTTTTATTTTTTTAATCATTTCCCCGAATGGGTACCGAACCCGTAACTGTGGCGACTGTACTTATGGAGTTTAGCATACACTGTTTAATTACGCCACGACGGAATCGGTTCTTTTAATAATTAAGCAATAATATAAATAAATATTAATATTGCTTATATATATTTTTACAACTGAGTTTTTTTGTTGAACGTAATGTGTTCAATCCGACGCACGTTATCAGGCAGGCAAACCCGTGGGGAACATCTTAACATTAGGTTCCCTATCATTTGTTGCCAAAAAAAGAGCTCATAATTTTATAAATTAAATTAAAAAATCATATCACTCATAATAAATAATATAATAACAAATACGAACAAACGGAAATTACCTTATCCATATATCTACATACTTATATAGACAAGTAACAGTGGCCTATTTTAAATATGGGTGATCTAGATCGTATTATTTATTAATAATACATTCTATTGGAATGTTCACAATTATAAACATATTAACCGACCTCAATTATATATTTCTTCTAAGGTTCTAATGATAATATTAGTTATTCTATATTCTATAGGTGTGTTAAAACTGTAAATCTCTTAATTGACCGAGTGACTAATAAACGATACACAGATGAAATTGCGCGGCGTTGAACGCTGCGATTTGACATGCAGATTCTGTGAACATGAATGGTGAGGCCGACCTTGAGTTTAGCATTGTTAGAACTGATCTTTTTATGTAAGATTTTGTCTTATTTTTCAGGCTTCGTCAGCTTTTTTGTTTGTAAAAATTCAAGGGTGGATACCAGACTATTTTGTGGTAGCTGGTCGGTCAGAATCATTCCTACTTCCATGGGGTGGTGTAGAGGGGATTAATTAAAAGAGGAGATTAAGAAAAAATATCCCAAAATTCCAACGGGAAAGGGCAATAAATGAGAATTTTTCGGGGCGTGTTGTGTGGCGGAACTCGACGTTCTTTTTCAGGATTGTAGATCATCGGGAAGTACAATTGATAAAAGTTGACAAATTTAAATTTGCGGGATATCCGCTCATTTTGTATGAAATGAACAACGAATATATTTTTTTCTACGAAATGTCGATAAATTTACGGTTTTTGCAATTTTTCCTTTATCTGTGCTATAAGATGTTGTTTCGTACCAAATTTCAAGGTTCTGATTTCACGGGAAGTACCCTGTAGGTTTTGATTCCCTTGCGAGTTTCGAACACTTGCGGAAATTTGCGGCATAAACGGCTATATCTTTTGATTGCGTTGGCTTAGAAGTTTGATTATTTTACAGCTCCAAGTTACTCCTAGACCTGAACATTTCATATAAATTTCAGCTTGATCCAACCTCCACGAGGTCCTGAGAAAAAGGGTTTGACATACAGACGGACAACAAAGTGATATAGTCCTATAAGGGTTCCTTACGAGGTACGGAACTCTAAAAACATATTTTTTTATGTTGTATTTTCTTTAAAAAAAAATTACTGCGTATGTAGAACTCATTGGTTTTTTTTATGGCAAAATAAAGCTCCTAATACCGCTATTGTGCTTGTTTTGTCACATTTATAGAGAACTAGTGATTGCAATTTTGAAGTGGTGTGACGCGACGAAGTGAATGAACTTAGAAAATAAATACATCTGACGTTATATTTTACTTTGGTTGGTTAGGGAATGTAGGGGAGCGCTAAGAGAAGATATCCCGAAATTCCTATGGGAAAAGGATAAAATAGGATTATTCACATCAAAAGTATACTAACAAATTTGAATCAACATCAATTCAATCTTTATATGAAATTGGTACCTATTAAAGATCTCAAAAGAAAAGAAAATGCCACCAAGTTGCTTTGGAAAAATTTAAGTTAAAAAACGTTAATCACAGGTTAATTACCTCTCGATAATGAATCTTAGATTTTCCATTCTATTTCATTAAATCTAAATAGAAGCAAAAACAAAGGAAGTTGTTTAGTGAAAGTGTTTACGGGCGCGGCCTTCAGTTTATCAATTATATATCTATTTTGTACCGTTTTTAAGTATTTTAGCTTGTTGATAAGCTAGTACGGCGCAGTTGAGATGCGCTTGAATGAGCACGGTAGTTTTTTCCTGCTTCACGCTGTATCCCGCACATTGCAGAGGCAGAGGGAACCCTGTGTAAGAAACGGAGTGTCCCTTTCCCATTTTCCGACGAATTCTGGAGGCGTTGCGTGGCGGAACTCAATTCTCGTGGCTTTGCTTCGACACTTGAGCGCAGAAAATTTAAGTATTAAATAATTCATTTTCTCAGATGCGAATCAAACCCACAACCTGTCGCGTTAGCACTCACAATTTGAGCCCCAGCACCACGAATGACCTCCAATTCTCTATTTTGAGTATTTTAGCTTGTTGATAGCTGCCGCTAGTTCGGTACAGTTGAGATGCCCTTGAAGGAACACGGTAGTCAAGGCAAAGTCAAATAATTTTCTTCAAAATAAGAAGTTACATGCTTCATTTTGAACGTCAAATAATTTACCACCAGTTCACTAAAATTAATGCCTCAGACCTGAGAAGAACCGGCGCAAGAAACGAGGCGGGACCTATTTTTTAAAAATCAATTTTACATTATATTTTTATATTTTTTTAAAAAACAAATACATATTTAATTATCTGTGACAATGATACCTTTGAAACAGACTGGAGCGAGCATTTCATTCCCAAGCCGTGTTATCATTCAGTTTTATGAGAATGGCGACGCTGGCGTAATTTAACACCGCAATATGTTTTACTAGACCAGGAAAGTTAAGTTAGTTATTTTACACTTTTAAAATGTTTTTCTAAACGTATAAAAAATATTTTAAAGATGTATAAACATTTTGACGTGGCGGAACTTTTTCTTTTATTTAATCATTTTCCGGAATGTAGATCGAGTTGACAACACTCATCTGTATAAGTTGGTGAACATTTCAGCTGAATAAGTTCAAGATAAGTTCACGCCCTATCCCGCACCCAGCAGGGTAGGCAGCGGGAACTTAGGGTCAAGACACTAAGTTCCCCACTTTCCTCCTAATTTTGGAGGCATTGTGTGTTAAGTGTTGAAACTAAACGCCGCGCTTTGAAAATAATATATATTTTATTTCCTCGAGCGGGAATCGAACCTACAACCAGTCGCGTTACAGTGCCCCTGCGCCACGACAGACCACAACTTTAGTTATATAATTTGCCCACGGGGATGACGCCACAAATAAAAGCTGCTGTTTCTTAATTGAAAAATCAATAAAATATGCCGCCCTTTTCATGTTAGAATAAAGATGGCGACAGTCTGTGATGCAAGGTCACAGGAAATTTTAAGAATTTAAAAAATCAGCTTCACGCTGTATCCCGCACACAGCAGGGTAGGCAGAGGGAACCTAGTGTTAAGACACTCCGTTCCCCACTTTCCGCCAAGTTTTGGACGCATTGCGTGTTGAATGGCGGAACTCAACGCCGCGCTTTGCGTCGACAGCAGAGCGAAGAAATGAAAATATAAATTGTAAATAAATATTTCATTTCCTCGAGTGGGGATCGAACCAACAACCAGTCGATTTTACAATCAAACTTTGTGCCCCTGCGGCACGACTAACCTTATTGGATTAAGAATTTCAAAATATATACGTAAACGTCCTTGGCTATTTGGATTCAAATAGTTTTTTTATTGAATCGATAATTTATTTAAAATTAGAAATAAAACTAGTCGGTCCATTTCCTGTATTTTTTCAAAATATATAATAATTTTCAATGTCGTTCAGTTTATCACTTGACACAATTAAAGTATATTAATGTTATAAAAACTAATTTGTAACTAATAAATATGATGATAATCAAATATTTATAAATAAAGTGAAGGTTTTTTTTTAAATTTATTATTTATATTTTTTTGAGGCCAGTCGTGATGCAGTGGCACAAAGTGTGACTGCAAGCGGAACTGGTTGTGGGTTCGATCCCCACTCGAGGAAGTGATTTATTAACATGTTGAAATATAGAAAGCACGAAGTTGAATTCACGCCACTCATTAAGCAATGCCGCCAGAATTTGGCGGAAAGTGGAGAACGGAGTGTCTTAGCACTATGTTTTCTCTGCCTACCCTACTGTGTGCGGGATACAATAGAAATTTTGGAGGCATTGCGTGTTCAGTAGCAGAACTCAACGCCGCGCTTTGCCTCGACACCAGAGCGAAGAAATTGATTTATAAATTTAAATAAATATTTCATTTCCTCGAGTGGGGATCGAACCCATAACCAGTCGCGTTAACAGTCACACTTTGTGCCTCTGCGCCACGATCGGCCTCAAAACTCAAAATCAAAATTAAAAATCAAACTAGTGAATTTAAATTATCAAAAATATATGTAAATACGAGCCATTGTCCATGGCATTTATTCAACTATCTAATAATAAAAAGTTGTTACATTCCTACAATATGTCCATTTATAAATACCTACAAACTATATGTATATAAAAAAAAACAGCTTCACGCTGTATCTCGCGCACAGCAGGGTAGGCAGAGGGAACCTAGTGTTAAGACACTCCCTTCCCCATTTTCTGCCGAATTCTGGAAGCATTGCGTGTTGAGTGGCAGAACTCAACGCCGCGCTTAACCTCGACACCAGAGCAGAGAAATGGAAATATAAATGTTAGTAAATATTTCATCTCCTCGAGAGGGGATCGAACCCACAACCAGTCGGTTTTACACTCACACTCCGTGCCGCTGCGCCACGACTGGCCTCTACAAACTATAAACAATAAATAATATAATTAAAGTTTTTGTACTAATATGTTATATATAAATTATATTTATTAGAACACCTTTAATGGCTAATTGGTGTAGGAAGCTGTTATTTCCGATTGTTACAATGACCTTTCATAATTGACAGACAGACGCAATAAGTATATGACAATGGTCAGTCCACTGAGACTTTGGTTCCGGGTTCTTTTCCCGGTCGTGGGTAACGTATCATTCGTTTTTTTATTTAGGCCTTCGTGGAGCAGCGTTTGACTATAAACGCGATGGTTGTTGGTTCTATTGTATTGTATGTAATATTTCGTTATTATTTAGCTTTAACATTTATTTTTATGCTGCCTCCAATTCGGCAGAAAGTGGGAAACAGAGTGTCTTAACACTAGGTTCCCTCTGCCTCTGTGCGGGATACAGCGTGAAGCTAATTTTTGATTTATTTATTTTCATTAAGTGCGGCGTTGAGTGTCGCAATTCAACACAATTTATTTCGAATTTGGGCGGAAAGCCGAGAACACAATGTCTTGATTCTAGTATTTTTCTGCTCTGCTTTCTATTCTATACATAGTCGAGGTATTGTATAGAATACCGAAATATACAGAATGACGGTAACATTTTTTTACATTATACACTTACCTTTAAAAAATAATAATTAAATATAACACTTTCACGGGATTTCAACTCACTATCACCTCGAGTTTTAAAAGACTAATTTTGCCACTAGAGCTTCTAAGATCCGGTAATAGGTACGGTACCTATGTAAGTTATTCTTGGTATTTTTATCTTAGTAATTGATATATCCATAATAGAATTGAAATTACAGAACTTGAAACAATCACAAATATATATCTTGAATCAAATTCTTTGTCTTTTTATAGAATTCATAAATAGTTTGTAAGCGCGACGGTTGTGGTTCGATTCCCGAACGGGGGAGTGGTCTATTTTAATTTCATTGTTTTTTTCTTTAATTTCTGGTAAACAGACAAAACGAGGCTTGCTACGAACACGCAAATGAAAAATTAGGCAAAAGTAGGAAACGGAGTGCCTTACCACTAAGTTCTCACTGCCTAACCTGCTATAGGGATGAAATTAAAAAAGAAAAAAAAAACATAATATGCGTGTTCTGTTTAAAAACTTGCACATTTAAATGCACATATAAAAACAACAAAACAACAAACATTTTACAACATTATATATGTATATACATAATTATGTAGGCTTTGTAAGTGTTTGCAAGTATAACAACAAACAGAGGAAAGTACGCTAAAAAATTCCGATCATAAATTATTCGAAGAAACCGCAACTGGCGTTGTTTTCAAAGAATTGCGCAATATTTTTTTAGGTTAACGCTGTATCACTCATTAAGCACGGGACGGGAACCTGGTAACCTCATATTAAGACACTCTGTTCCCATTAAGACACTTCCGTTTCCCACTTTCCGGCGAATTTTTGAGGCGCTGCGCGTTGAGAGGCGGAACTCAACGCCGCGCTATGCCTCATTATTGGAGCTATAAATTGAAAATATTAATTATTTAATCTCCTCGAGTCGGAATCGATCCAACAACCTATCGCGTTCACAGTTACACACTTGTTCTTCTGCGCCATGACGATCAAGTTGAAGTACATTCACTTTTTTTGCTTAAAATATTAAAACAATTGATTTCATATTTTTTTGCTGAATCCACGCTATAAAAAATATTACGGACTTTTAAACAAATATTATAATTTTTATGTTGTTTTGTTCCTACATTTTGTCAGCGGAGTTAAGCTTAAAAGTTTAAATGCCATTTCTTTTTTAATTTTCCGCTTCCCTTTTAGAACTCTACTTAAACTATAATACGATAGAACTAATACTTATATAGGTAGATTAAGGTGGCTGTGGGTTCGATTCCCACTCGAGTAAATGAAATATTTAATATTTTCACTTCCTGGTAACGAGACGAAGTGCATCGTCGAGTTCCGTCACTCAACGGTATTCGGCGAAAAGTAAGTTTTTATGGAAATGGAGTGTTTTAACACTAGGTTCCCAGGTTTCCACTGCCTACCCTGCTATGTATGTGCAGCATACAGCGTGAGACTAAAAGATATTTAGTAAAGCCTAAATGACAAACAGATTGAAGGAACCATTCGTTTATAAGAAAAAACGTTTCTTACAATACGTATTTTTTTAAATTAAGATGTATTCAACTCTTTTGAGAATTTGATAGGCGTGTAAATACGTGACAACCGACTACCGACTTCCGGGGTACAGATTTTCTATACAATATAACAATAATAAATAAATCTGTCTAGACTCTAGATCAGTGATTCTCAACCTTTTTTTGTGGCGGCACATATTGATTACTAATTATTATTAATGATTTCAAAAGTTGGCGGCACACAAAGAAAAAGATAAAAATTATTTACTTACTACAACACACTGCATAAATAGTTTATGACAAAAATTTTAAATATACGAATTATTTTTTTTGTGGATTTAAATATATATTCATGTTAAAAATATTTTTCTTTTTAAATGATATGATTTAATAATATTAACATTATTATATATTTGCAAATTTTGGGGGCACAGTTTTGAAATTTGGCGGCACACAAAAGTGCCGCGGCACAGTGGTTGAGAATCACTGCTCTAGATATTCTGCGACGCAAGTTACTTTATTTTTCAATACAAGGAGGAGGTTGTCAAAACCTCTGTATTGTTTGTTATGTCTGTTACCTCAGAATTTTTAACTGGGTGAACCGATTTTGATGATTCTTTTGTTATTTGAAAACTAAGTTTTCCGTGTGGTCCCATTTTAAATTGGTTCATTTCTCACAATATCACATAATCTCCATGAGAAAATCACATAAGTCTTAAATTTGTATTAAGTATGTGCGCGACAAATGGATGAATATGTAAGTTTTAGCCGACTTCTGTAAAAGGCGGTTTTTCTGTTCGACTGTAATTTTTTTTATATTGTTATCTAAATGGGAACGGAGTGTCTTAACACTAGGTTCCCAAGTTACTTCTGATACGACCCCGTCTAACCAGAGGAGCTACAGATGCGTTGTCGGCTTTTGAGGTGGCGATTTGGAAACACTGCCGCAGGTAGGTTATTTTACAGTTCCGTGACGCTTGGAAGGAAAATCCTATGAAACCGCACAGTATTGGAGTGTCACTTATCCAGATGGTGTGGATGGTATTTAAGTTTATGACATACTGTGCGGTTAGAGAATTCGGCGGCAGGTAACAGGTCAAATAGTTCTTCAGAAAACTCCCCATGATGAATGCGGTAGAGAACGCACAGCGAGGAGACGTCTCTACAAAGCCAAAGTGTCTAGCTTTTCACATAGATCATTGTCTTCAATGAATCCAACGGCTCTACGTTGTTTGCGATCAAATGGGTCAAGCTGATACCGGAGTGCGTTAGCCCAGAGATGAGAGAACAGTACTGCATATGAGGCCAAACCTGGACTCTATACAGGCAGTAATGTTGTTTTGGTGTGAAGTACTGTCTCGCTCTGCTGATGACATCCAGTTTCTTTGAGGCCAACTTGGCCTTGTTTCCAGATGATTGCGGTACTGGCAGTCGCTCGAAACGCTGAGGCCCAATGTGTCTATTATTGGTATGTGCGGGATATAGCGTGAAGCTAAAAACGATAGAAGAATCATTTTGTTGTCAAATAATATAAAATATAAATACGTATTTCAATCCATATTCTAGGTATAAATATAAATTAATTACATTATCCTTGGTTTAGATACATTTCAAATACATCCATTTGTCATCATTAAGTATATCTTGCTTTTATTGGAAGTTTTTACTCCATTTTTAGGGTTCCTTATCTCAAAAGGAAAAAAAGAAAATTTTATAGGATAATTTTATCGTCCGTCTGTCTAGACTATTTACTTTGAGATTGTGTTGGTGCATCAAGTTGTAATTAATATCAAATAATATTCAGTTCTATGGTCCCTTGAAGCACAGAAAAATGAAGCTTCGAAGCCAACGCAACTGGACTGTATTAAGGAGATATTGTATAAATATTAAAATATATGTATGTAATAACATAAGTCTAGTTGTAATATCTACAGAAAAAAAGTAATAAGTAAAGTAAAGAAATGTAAAAATAACAAAAGGTACGGACCATAAGTCTGTAGTGTAAGTAAAAATTAAAATAAAAAAATGTCAACGCAATCAAAAGATATATGCATTTATGCTCCGATTTTGCTGCTTTTAGTATCGAATCACTGCGTAATCAAAACTTATAGGATAGTTCCCGTGGACTTGTGGAATGAAATTTTATACAAAGTGGGTACTTCAAATACTAATAAAGGTATAAATCCGAAAAGGGAAAACTTATAGATATTTCATAGAAAAAAACATCAGCTGTAAACACACTGTGGATAAACCCAGCCATTATGTCAGGTTATTCTGCAGGAATCCAGGGCAGTACGCGAAACAATTAAGAAATCCTTAGCCTATCCATGGCCATGGAACTGCAAAGTGTTCGAAACATCGAGTTTCCAAAAATGTAAAACCGTCTGGTTGTGGGTTCGATCTCCACTCGAGGATATCAAATATTTAAATTTATATTTTCATTTCTTCGCTCTCGGTGACAAGGCAAAACGTGGCGTTGAGTTCTGCCACTTAACACGCAATGCCTCTAGAATTCGGAAACGGAATGTCTTAACACTAGGTTCCCTCTGCTTACCCTGCTGTGTGCCCGCACACAGCAGCGTGAAGCTGATTTATTTATTTATTTACTTAAATTCCAATAAATACATTATACGAACTGCAGTTTTCTTTACATCATTCAATACAGAAGAAAACAATTTATGCAGTAAGGTTTTATGTTTTGTTTATAATTCACTACTTGAAGCCATCGTGCCGTAGTGGAATAGCGTCTGACTGTAAATGCGATAGTCGTGGATTCGATTCCTTAGTCGGGGAAATTAATTATTTTAATTAGCACGATTCCAACACTCAACACGCAATGTCTCGAAATTTGGGTGGAAAGTGGCGAATATAGTTTCGTAGCACGTAGCACGTAGGTTCCTTCTTTCCACGCTGCTAACGCGGGAAAAAAATGTGAAACTACTTTTTTGTTTTTTTTTACCTAATTAAAGTTCCGTAGCCATTCCGTAGCCGTAAAAGCATTTTTTTCAAAGTCAATCGTTCCACAGACGACATGAAAGACACCTTAAAACTGTTATAATGTATAGAGGACACATTATGACACTTTGAAAGTTTCTTTCAAAACTCCCCCTCCCTTCTAACTTTTGAACTACTAAAGTGAAAATCTAATAAAAATATATATGACAGATCTTAATAAAGACTTTCAACGAAAACGGTTTGAACGAGATACAATCAGCAGTTTTTGAGATATAGCCGCAAATTATAACTTTGTTATAAATACCATAAGGCATAAAGCACTATGAAAAGCAAAGTTACTTCTGAGTGGTGGAAAAAAATGTAGATATTTTGGCCAGTTATAGATAATTTACTTCTCTCAATATATTATGTCCATAATCGATGCTTGCTTCTACGGAACCCTCCATGTGTAGTCCGATTCACACTTGGCCACTTGTTTATTTTCCTGCTCCCTTCTGTTTGCCGAATATTAAAAAATAATAGGTTGGACTACGAGTATCTGGGACGATTCCCTAAGGGGCGCAGGTTCAAATCCCGCTACATTCAAAATTTTTATACGTTTTCGTAATAAGTAAATAATAGGTTCTTCGAATTTTTTTTTCTACTTTAGATTCCACTTGTATAAAATAATAAGATTCGCGTGTCTAACAACTGACTATCGATTATAGCGGCCGTCACCTACCTAGTACTTGAATATCTTGTTAATAATCCTATGAATAATTAAATAGTAATATAGAGGCAAATAACTATTATTAAATAAATAAAGTTAATAAAATGTTGTCCTGTTAAAGTTTATTTTGACGATAAATAAGACTTGGTGCCATGGCTACTCCATGGCACCAAGCCTTATTTATCGTCATATTTTTTGGTATCTGATATAGATAGTGGGTTCGAATAAGTAAGGTTACTTGATGCAATAAGACTAGTCACGGCGTTCGAATACGTTTTAATATTAGATTTTAAGATAAAAGTAAAGATTATCGACTCCCTAGAAATTCCAATTATCGCAAATTGTAATGTCGTACCGATCGTATCAAACGTACGTCTACCTCGGAGCTCTGATTTCCATCAAGTGGAAGATGTATGAAATAATATCAAACGACGCGACTTATGGCTATTACGAGATCATCAATGAATAAGCTGAAGAGAATATGGAGAAACAGGAATATCAGCATAAGGTTCTAGTTATTCCCGTATTTCTTTACGCCTGTGAGACATTGAGAGATATAGAGAAAAAGTCAGAAGTAGAATTAGATAGACGCTCTGCCACAACACACAGAAAACTTTACCACAACTTTAGAACTGGAGAAGAATGCTTGGATTTCAGAGAATTCTAAACTAACAAATCCATGCTCTGAGAACTTGGCATCAGAACTCCATCGTTTAACCATGCATTCTGATTTTCTTCGACATACTTCTCGCCAAGGACATTCACGGCTGCGGGTCAAGGGAGAGTTGAAAACAGGATAGGACCGACCAAGTGGGCTTGTCTTCAACAGCTTAATAGCCATCTGTATGAGTATACCAGGCACGCAGTCATCCATGAAGAAACCAGCACGAGAAGAAGTTTCCCAGTTAGGAACATAGTGTGACCCTAAAACCGACTGGTTGTAGGTTCGATCCCCACTCGAGGAGATGAAATATTTACTTAAATTTATATTTCCTTTTCTTCGCTCTGGTGTCAAGGCAAAACGCGGCGTTGAGTTCTGCCAATCAACACGCAATGCCTCCAGAACTGCGGAATGTGGAGACTGAAGTGTTTTAACACTAGGTTCCCTCTACCTACTCTCCTGTGTGCGGGATACAGCGTGGAGCTGATTTTTTTTTCTATTTCACCATGTGGGCCAAAAAATCATGTTGTACTATTATTATAATGTGTTTGTTGCCGTCAGCTATACTTCCAAGTCGGAAAGCTAAAGCTATAAATAACATTAACTGCGTAGTTCTCAGCAAATTAAAATATATGAGCCAGCCTCGATCACTCGTTTATCTCAATTTGCAATGGTGTAAAGTAAAAATAATCATTTATCTTAAAAGCAAAATAATATGGTTGTGACTTCGATTTCCTTAAATAAACTTTAGTCTGGATGATAAATGCTGATGGGCAATGGGTCAATGTGAACATGGACGCGATGGTTGGACGACCTGCTCGTGTCTACGCTCGCTTGTATTACAAAATTATTTATGTTTTCGTCTGAATTACTTATATTAAAATTAAAAATTAAATCAGCTTACATCCCGCACACAGCAGGGTAGGCAGAGGGAACCTAGTGTTAAGACACTCCTTTCCCCACTTTCTACCGAATTCTGGAGGCATTGCGTGTTGCAACGCCGCGCTTAACCTCGATACCAGAGCAAAGAAATGGAAATATAAATTTAAGTAAATATTTCATCTCTTCGAGTGGGAATCGAACCCACAACACATCGGTTTTACAGTCACACTTCGTGCTGCTGCGCCACGTCTGGCCTCATTACTTACTTATATTGTTTTTGAATATACGAGTATGTATATACATACGTGTATAGTATGTAAACATCTAACATATTTTATATAATTTAATTCTATATTATTGATGTATTTTATTATATATTTAGTTTCTTTAAATAAAATTTGCACTGAGACTTTGTCCCCGTTTCCCCAATTACAACTAATTTGTAATGTTTCAAAGGTTGTTTGGTAGAGATCGCTTAAAGCAATAAGACCACCTTTGCATACGTGTTTTTCTTTCTTTTTCTTAGGGCAAGTTTTCTCCGTTTACTCCATGGGAGAATTGAAAAACGTGAATTAAAGAAATATATTTATTGCTTTATAATAAAACGAGCGGCCCAACTGCTTGCGGCCCGCAGCTGTGCTCGCTTAAACATATTGTTATATTTTAGTCAAATTATACAACATTTTTAATTAAACTGTAGATTGTGTGCTATTCTCATGTATAACCTATATTACAGTAAAGTTTCATTTAAATTCGCTCAGTGGATTTTGCGGGAAAAAACTTTCGTATTTATAATATTAATAGGATGTAGCAAGTTCTATTCCAGATCCAGTATAGTTTTCCATCATACATTTTTTCAAGTCCAATTACATATACATATTGTAATCTAAACAACAATTCCACTTGAATAGATATTAATAAAAGCAGTTTGCTTCGTCATTCGCAATTAATGGCGCATTTTTTTTTCTAAATCCAAGCGCTGGAAGGTAACGATATAAGCGAGTAATTTTAATTATTATGTTTGTAGGTACTGGAATGTACCCACGTTTTATAGAACACTTGTTTTGTAGATATAATTGATACTACATACATACATAAATGGGTTATAATTAGAGGATATTAGAATGAAGCAAAAAAAAACCAGCTTCACGCTTTTCCCGCATAGCAAAGAAGACAGAGGGAACCTTGTTTTAAGACACTCAGTTGCCCACTTTGATGAAATGACAATAGAGTAAATATAATCTGTGCGTATGGCTTAGTGGTTACAGTGCTTGGACAATTTCCAAGAGGCGCGGGGTCAAATCTCTAAAACTTTATTTAAAAAATTCAGCTTTACGCTGTATTCCGCACATAGTAAGGTTAGGCAGAGGGAACCTACTATTGAGACACTCCGTTTCCCACTTTACGCTGATTTTTTGGAGACATTGCATGTTGAGAGGTGAATATTAACGCCGGATTTTTACTGTAGTGCCGCCCCTTTCAAGCAGCCAGGTAGTGCTTGCATTTCTTCTTGTACAGAGTACCCTCTTCCCTACCCACCCGGTGTCGCTGTAAAAGCCAATATGGCTAACAGCATTAACCTCAAGTTCGAAAAAAAAAGTGCCAGAACGAAGAAATGAAAACATGAAAATTATTTTTTTTATATGTTTTCTATAATATTTAGCTTTCCTAATTGGAATAACACTTTAAAGTGTTTATTGTGTGTGTTTATTTTTGTTATCACCATAAAAGTAACACATCTTAGCAAATTTACGGGAGTTTTACATGTAAATTACATATTATGACAAAGTAAACTTATATTAAATTATATATACAGAATATGATTCTTTTACTTGGTTATTTTTGTTATTTTAGAAGGCTTCTTTTGAATTCTAAAGTATTAATTTTAAAAATTGAAATTTTCCATTATATAAGTGGGGAACGGAGTGTCTACACACTCAGGTTCCCTCTGCCTACCCTGCTCTGAGCGGGATACAGTGTGGAGCTGATCAAAAAAATACCATTATATGATGAAATTCATGGGAAATACAATATTGTCTAATAAATTAACGAATCTACATTATTATTTCGAGCCTGGATGATGTATGAAAAAAAAAGGAAAAATTAAACATAAGTAAATATTTTGGTCTCCAGTTCTTAGCGAAACACGATATTTTGTTTTTTGAGAAGGGATCTTTCATGCTTTTCTAATCTAAATTATTAACTCCGGTTCGTAAACTTCCCAAAAATATGCAAATTCTAAATAATAATAATAATAATATTTTTTTAGCTTCACGCTGTATCCCGCATATAGCCGGGTAGGCAGAATGACCCCAGTATCAAATATTTAATTTTTCAATTTTCTCCCAATTATTCGAGACATGGTGACGGAATTATCCGTGCTTTGTCTTTACAAGAGCTAGGAAACGAATATAATTCATTCCCCCGGATGAGAATCGAACCCGCAACCGTCACATTAACAGTTCGACGCGGTCAACTGCGCTACGATGGCCTCAACCTTACACTTACATGTTTATTCTTTAACAAAATTTTAATAAAAAATGTATTAAATATATATAACTAAGTACATTTACTCGGACTTGAAGTATTGAAAACCTTCGAGGTATGTAAGATCTACAGTATAGTTAGTAGCCGACGTGCAGCTACCACCGGCGCACGCGCAACCTAGTAAATTCAAATTTAGAGGTTGTTCGAACAATATACTAATAGTTAAAATTTTTAATAAATAGATACGTATGACATTTAAATTTGCCGCGCTTTTTGGTAAAATTTAGTTGTCAAGTGTTTTTTTTTTAAATTTGGTGTTTATTGTGTTATAGCAGTCTAAGGGTGAGTTTTATTATGCGTTAAGTTAATATATTTTATTTTAATTATTTTTTATTTAAGCAGTTAAGATTTATCTATGACAATATAATTATTATTTTGTATAATTTACATTACTGAAAATATTAAAATTTAAATTTTACTTAATTTGAATCTACCGTGGTGCAACGGCATATCGCCTGACTTGGTACTTATACAAAGCGCGGTGTTGAGTATCGCTAGCCAAGACGCAATCGTCGTCTTTTGAGTTACGCTACGTGGGTGGTTCAGTGTTGAAACACTTCAGTCTCCACTTTCCGCCGAGTTCTGGAGGCATTGCGTGTGTGACAGAACTCAACGCCGCGCTTTGCCTCGACACCAGAGCTAAGAAATGAAATAAATATATATAACTCTATGTCTTCTCTATAGAAAAGTGAAAAATACAAATTGAAGTAGCCACTGATTATGTTGAATTTAGAGCTTTCCAGTTCATTTTTTCACTCTTAGGAAAAAAAAACCTTTTTTAGATAATTTTTTTAGATTAAACATGTAATAATTTTGAGGCCAGTCGTGGCGCAGCGGCAAGTGTGACTGTAAAGTCGACTGGTTGTGGGTTCGATCCCCACTCGAGGAGATGAAATATTTACTTAAATGTATATTTCCATTTCTTCGCTCTGGTGTCGGGGCTAAGCGAGGCGATGAGTTCTGCCACTCAACACGCAGTGCCTCCAGAATTCCGCAGAAAGTGGGGAACGGAGTGTCTTAACCCTAGGTTTCCTCTGCCTGCTGTGTGCGGGATACAGCGTGAAGCTGAAAAAAAAAATACTTTACACAATTTTTGTAAACCGTCCAAGAGGATTCCCAACAGGCGTTGGGATCAAATCCCGCTACGTTCAAACTTTTATACATTTTCTAAATAGGTATAGATAAAAAAATATTATAATAAGCAATCGATTTTTTATCTAGAAACAAATTAAAAGCTTAAACCAATAGCCGAGTTTTTTTTAAAGTAAAAAAAAAAAACATTTTAGTTAGTAGGTATGTATATTTAATGTCACATTAAATCTGTATCTAAAAAATATTATAAAAAATATTATATGAGCATCACCTGTACTTCATTAAGAATATAAGCAGTTGTTAGCAAAAAATTGAAAATAAATAAAAAAAAAAACAAAGTTTAATAATGTATATAATTAAAATATAAAAACTTTAATTATTTTAATTAGTTGTTTAGGGCAGTCGTGGCGCAGGGGCACAAAGTGTGACTGTAAAACCCACTGGTTGTGGATTCGATTCCCACTCGAGGACATGAAATATTTACTTAAATGTATATTTTTATTTCTTCGCTCTGGTGTCGAGGCAAAGCACGGCGTTGAGTTCTACCATTCAACACGCAATACCTCTAGAATTCGGCAGAAAGTGGGGAACAGAGTGTCTTAACACTAGTTTCCCTCTGCCTACCCTGCTGCGTGCGGGATACGCGTGAAGGTGATTTTTTTTTATTTATGTTATAGTTATTTCACAATTTTAATGTCACATTAAATCTGTATCTAAAAAAACATCAGAAAATATTCTGCAGCAGTAAGTACACTCGATCACATTTCCTTGAATAGATTAAGGCCACACTCTGTACTAAGAAATTTGATGGATCCATCACGTCAGTTGCACCAACTATTATAACATTATTATAGTACAAAGAAATAACTATAATATAAGATGGTATGTGGTAATGTGACACAATTATAAGAAAAAAAAAACAAGGAAAATGACGTAAAGTAATCAATAATTAATTATTATTTCTTTATTAATAAACAACTAATTAAATTAAAAAAAAATCAGCTTCACGCTGTATCCCGCGACCTGCAGAGGGAAACTAGTGTTAAAACAATTCGTTCCCCACTCGTTGCCGAATTCTGCAGGCATTGCGTATTGAGTGGCAGAACTCAACGCCGCGCTTGTCCTCGACACCAAAGCGAAGAAATAGAAACATTAATTTAAGTAAATATTTCTCCTCGAGTGGGAATCGAACCCACAACCAGTCGGTTTTACAGTCACACTTTGTGCCTACTAACTAATTAAAATAATTAAAGTTTTTATATTTTAATTATATACATTATTAAACTTTGTTTTTTTTTTTATTTATTTTAATTTTTTTGCTGACAACTGCTTATATTCTTAATTAAGTACAGGTGATGCTTATATAATATTTTTAGAGACCATCGTGGCACAAATAACTTTTAGCGTGTAGGCTGTGGGTTCGTTATCCGCTTTAGGGAATGAGTTATTTTCATTAAATGTAATACGTAGATTGATTCTAAGGTCGTGTCAGGTTCAAAATTCATTATTTTGAACCCCAAAAAATCTGAGCACATAGTTTATTATGCTTAAAATAGATCTGCATTGAAAACTATTTTTTTCGATTTTGTAGCTTACTTCATTCTTACAAAGAAAGTCCATTTCTTTCTCTCGTTTAGCCACTCAAAACTTACTGTCTATAAGTCGTGCGGAAAGTGGAGTGTCTTAACTCTGCTTACCCTGCTGGATACAGAATAAAGTCATTATTAAGACGATCATTGAATATCGTAACCAACATCTCAAATGTTTAGAATAAATAGATTTTTTTACACTTTACTTCCAAGTATACAAAATTGGAACTTGCTATTATTTAGTGATCGATAGTTCCACTGAGCTATAGTGGTGTTTAATGTATGTATTGATATGGCCTTACTTGTAAACAAGTTGAATTCGTCAAGTCCTTGATTTTGTCGTTGCACTGTCATCGTGTGTTTGGCACTTCATTTTGTAATTGAAATTTTTATTACTAAAGTTAACCACAAATAGGTTTTTATAATATCTTTTTATAGACTATTAAATGATATATTTTATTTACGTTATATAACTAAGTAATATAATATTAGTATTTGAAATTATTTATAAGAACACTAGCGGCCCTCTTGCGGCTTCGCCCGCTTAAACTATTTGATTATTGATTTAATAAACAGAATTGATTGGCAATTATAATGACTTCTAATATGATTTTTTATTACTTTAATCTATAATATTCTAATACGATTGTTTTACTACATTATCGTAATTTCTATAAGGATTTTTGATTGTTTTGAATTAAAAAATACGACCAATGTTGATATTTGATATTTATAAAATATACATAAAGCTAATTATTTGTTATATGTATAATTTTTTGTAACATTACGTACTTTTTACCTATGTAATGTACGTCTCATCATAATTTTAAAACTCGGTTAAATGTGCCGATGTCAGTGAATAATTTAATCTACTCATTCAGAAACAGCCTTAAATGTTAAATTATTGATTTGAAGGATTCATAATATTCTTTGTAAAACAACTGTAATGATTGCATATTAACTCCTGTACAGTTTTTAAATTAGTTACATATATTATTGGCTAAATGTACAATTGGTAAATATGTAGTTATTACAGAGTATACGTAGAAAGGATTATTTTAGGTATTTTTATATAGATTTATTTCGAACGAACGAACCAAAAAATCTATGTATTTACTTGATATTTCTTTGAAGATCAAATCGTTCTTTATCTCTGTGTTAAATTAATTACGACTTAAACTTAACTGTTATGATTTATGAAGGTAATCTCCACTAACAATTCAATTTTGTTTACTTTATTGTATTAAATATTGTATAATAGTGCTTCAAAAATGTATATTTTTATCAACAGTCACATAACCAAGACGTTTCGAATGTCATTCTTTAGCCAGGAATCTTACCAGCGCGATTGCTATATAACATTCGCAGGCAAACTAATACCTTGAGTTCATTCAAATATATATGCCGATAACTTTTTTTAATGAACCGATTTTGATGAAACAAACTTTAAATATCAAGTTAAGTAAAAACAAAGCAATTGGTGAAACTTTCACTTTCACTTTCACAAACTTTCACTTTTACTTAGCAGAACTCAACGCCGCGCTTAACATCTGGTGTCGAGGTTAAGCGCGGCGTTGAGTTATGCCACTCAACACGCAATGCCTCCAGAATTCGGCAGAAAGTGGGGAACGGGAGTGTTTTAACACTAGGTTCCCTCTGCCTACCATGCTGTATGCGGGATACAGCGTGAAGCTGATAAAAAAAATATTATATGAGAACAAAAAAATCAATTGTTATCGAGATAATGTCATAGAATCCAAAACAAAGATTTTTTAAATTTTTTATCTGTTTATGTGTTGTATGTGATTCGTGCACGTTAATCTCAGAAACAGCTTAACCGATTTAAATCCAGTATACACTATTGTATTTTGGCAAACTCTCCTTTCTTACTCCGACTGTTTATAATGAACAAGTTATATCAACATAATAATAAAGTATTTTCTAAATTAAAATCAGCTTCACGCTGTATTCCGCACACAGCAGGGTAGGCAGAGGGAACCTAGTGAAAGACACTCCGTTCCTCACTTTCTGTCGAATTCTGGAGGCATTGCGTGTTAAGTTTTCTAAATTGCTGTAAAATAACCATTTTAATGAATTTTGAATTCGAAATTCGTTCAAGCGGGCGAAGCCGACAGATTGTTGCTAGTATTTAGGTAGGTAATAAATGTTTCCATAATACATTTTCTATCATATGGCTAAAGCAGATTTATTCAGCCACATGTACAAGGGCATAAAACTTAAATTACTGCTGGCTGAACGACGGTGAACATTTGCTTCAGTGGAGAATAAAAAAAAAACACAATATCTAGTCATGTGTATAGAAAAGACCTTGGTGGTAAAAATTTACATAAGGATGTCATTAAATTATAACAATAGGGTTTTAAAAAAAAATTATAAATATTTAAATATTTTTTAAGTCCCATTGTAATATTTTTTATTTTATATTATATTTTAAAGTATATAGATATTTAGCAATTTTATATTAAGTAATTTAAAAATAGTTTTTTTCAAATACAAATACTTATTTTCTTTGAGGTGGTCGTTCGCCAACCTTTCGAGATAAAACATGTTAAAAAAAAACAGCCGCACGCTGTATCCCACACACAGCATGGTAGGCAGAGGGAACCTAGTGTTAAGACACTCCGTTTCCCACTTTTTGCCAAATTCTGGAGTCATTGTGTGAGTGGTAGAACTCAACGCCGCGCTTAGCCTCGACACCAGAGCGAAGAAACTGAAATATAAATTTAAGTAACTATTTCATCTCCTCGAGTCGAGATCGAACCCACAACCAGTTAATTTTACAGTCACACTTTGTGCCGCTGCGCCACGACTTTCCTCATAACATGTGAAAAATAAATTAAATATTACATTCCTCGGGAATAGAACCCACAACCGTCGCGCCTACAGTCCCTGCGCGTTCAGTCAGAATTGTAGTAACACTTTTAAAAACGTAACAACTACTATTTGCTCTGAAATTATACTTTCGACCCTGAACTTCGATACGGGTCTTGTGAGTGAAAGGATTGGACAATATTATGCAATAAAGTTAATTAATTAAAACTTTAAGAATTTAATTTTTATTTTGTGGGGAACGGAGTGTCTTTTTATACTGTCTTGTGTTCCCCGCTTCCCGCCGAATTCTGGAGGTATTGTTGTTGAATATTAAGATTAATAATGTAATATAATTATTATCGGCCAAACAGTAGGAACACATTTCTTCGCTCTGGTGTCGAGGCATTGGCGCGGCGTTGAGTTCCGCCACTCAACACGCAAAACATCCAGAATTTAGCGGAAAGTGGGGAACGGAGTTTCTTAAGACTAGGTTCCCTTTACCTACCCTGCTGTGCGCGGAACACAGACCGAAGCTGATTTAATTTTTAGTTTAATTTAATTTTAATTCAGTATATATTGCATATATCTATCCGGCAGTCCGAGTTGGATATTGTTACGGATATTGACCCGTTGGGCAAACCACCTCTCACCTTTTCAATGTCATAATCGATATTTATGAAGAAAAAACCTAAGTCAGCAGCTATTTCCGGTTTCTGGAGATATTGGTACGCATGTCTATTTATAGAGGCCAGTTGTAGCGCAGCGGCACAAAGTGTGACTGTAAAACCGACTGGTTGTGAGTTCGATCCCCACTCGAGGAGATGAAATATTTACTTAAATCTATATTTCCATTTCTTTTCTGTCGTGCTGAGACAAAGCGCGGCGTTGATTTCTGCCTCACGCAACGCCACCAGAATTCAGCAGAAAGTGGGGAACGGATTGTTTTAACACTAGTATACCTATGCCTACCCTGCTATGTGCGGGATAGAGTGTGAAGCTGATTTTATTTACTTCTTTATATCATGTTTACTTCAATTCTATTCTTATATTGCTATCGAAGTAATTGCTGGCTTTTTTGTTGATTTTAGTATTATAATTATGATTAAATAATTTTAAAATTCAAAGCAAAAGTCTTATTTTTCAGTACGAAACTTATTTAATTCAAATAAAAATCAAATCTATATTATTTTTTTTACGAAACCATTCAGTTACTGAGTGACTGTCAGACGACGCGCAGACTATACTGGAATTAAAAGTAAAAATCTTGCATGTTAAGGTGGGGGACACTAAAACTAGTCATTTATTAAGAATATTAAATGTTAAAAATAAATAATAATAATATTTAACATATAAAAAAGAATATAAATAATAATTTATCAAAAAAAACATATGAAAATCAGCAAAAGCAGGTCGTCACCTAAAAAGCATGTTATTCTTTTATATTACATTACAATACGAACTAACAATAAATATGTATATTGTATGAAATAAATAATATAATAACGCCTTGCTGCAACCAATTTGCAAGTGCCAATCAGAAACAGGAATATTGACCTTAAATTTATACGGAAATACTACGAGAAGTTGCTTATACAATATATATAATATTGAGTAAAGCGTTAATCCACACTTAGAAAAAAAAACATAAATAAGTTGTAACAAGCGTATAAACTGATAAAAACTTTAACTGACTACTGCAGAAAGATGTTTATTGTTGTATTCATTGAATTCTATACTAATATATTGAGGCTAGTCGTGGCGCAGGTGCACAAGCATGCGTCTGTAAACGCGGCAGGTTACAGGTTCAATTCCCAGTCGAGGAAATGAAATATTTAATATATTCATTTCTTCTCTCTCGTTACGAGCTACTCAATACGCAATGCCTCAAAAATTCAGAGGAAACTGAGGACGGAGTGTCTTAACACTAAGTTAATCCTGCTAAGTGGGGGGGTATATATGTAATAGCGCGAAGCTAAAAAATATCAAAATAAGAAAAGAATGTTTGATTGACCGGGCCTATCTCAGGAACTATCTAATAGTTCGAATTGAAAAAATATATATATCGAATAGTTTTATTTATCGAGGAAGGCTATCGACCGTATTGTATGTATATTGTCTTAATGTAAAAGCTAGTCTGATGTAAAACCCTCAAATAAAAACTAATATGATATTATGAAGGTAATATAATGCAGGGTCGTTGTGTCGCAGTGAGACAAAGTTTAACTGTGAACCCAATGGTAGCGTGATCGATTCCCATCACAATATTTACCTAGTAAAGATTTTTTTTTTCATTGAGTAAAAATATGTGTTTTTTGAGCTATTACTAAAATAAATTTATAAAAATCAGTTTCACGCTGTATCCCGCACACAGTAGAGTAGGCAGAGGGAACCTAGTGTTAAGACACTCCGTTCCCTACTTAGTACCGAATTCTGGAGGCAGTGTGTGTTGAGTGACAGAACTCGCGCTTTATTTACCTCGACACCAAAGCGAAGAAATGAAAATATAAATTGAAATAAATATTTCATCTCCTCGAGTAGGGATTGAACCCACAATCAGACGGTTTTACAGTCATACTTTGTGCCTCTGCACCACTGACTTCTGATTAAATTTATAGCATTACTAAATTTTATTTTAATTGATTTATTGTTCTACGCTTCAATAAATAATTATTAAATATATTGACGGCCAATTATAATATACGCGACAGTTGTGGATACGATTCCCACTCGGAGGGGTGAAACGCTTAATTGATCTTCGTTCTCGCCCTGGTAACGAGGCAAAGCGCGGCGTTGAGCTCCGCCCCTCAAGACGCAATGCCCCGGGAGTTCTGAGATAAGATGGAAGTGTCTTAAAATTATTGCGGAGTGTCTTAACACTTCTGAGATTCCCTTTGCCTGCTGTGAGCGTGAAGGTAAAAAAAATATTTTTTCTTTTCTGGTTAACTAACCGCGACGTTAAGTTCCGCCACAATGTCTCAGGAAAATTATCGGATAGTATGGGACTGTATACTTTAGGATGAAACTGCCCAACAAATAAACTAAATAAAAATACATCTTAGACCAATCTTCAAAGAATATAAGAATCGACGATATCGCGTGCGTTTTACACACTAATTACATATCTTTTAAAATACAAAGTACACGCGACCACTTAGTTTTTAGGTTTTAGTATGTGTAGGTCTAAATAAACGTGTGGACTCAAACGAGGACGGAGTAAAACAAATTAAAATCGCCTTAATTAAAATCGAATCTAGTTCTACTCTGTTGAGAAACGGAGGAGCAATTGGTCAAATGCGTATCGAGGGTTCCATACCAATTTCTGTATTGTCTTGAATGTCAAAGGGAAGTACAACTTATAAATAAATTAAATTAAATTAAAAATTAAATTAGCTTCACGCTGTATCCCGCACACAGCAGGGTAGGCAGAGGGAACCTAGTGTTAAGACACTCCGTTCCCCACTTTCTGCCGAATTCTGGAGGCATTGCGTGTTGAGTGGCAGATCTCAACGCCGCGCTTAACCTCGACACCAGAGTGAAGAAATAGAAATATAAATTTAAGTGAATATTTCATCTCCTGGAGTGGGGATCGAACCCACAACCAGTCGATTTTGCAGTCACACCTCGTGCCGCTGCGCCACGACCGGCCTCAATGCGGAATTATAATAAATCGCAACGTGAAAATATGTGGGTATAAACATATATATATATATATATATATATATATATATATATATATATATATATATATATATATATATTAAAAGTGATTTATTTCAATACAATTTGACTCGTGACTACTGCTTGCGGAAATTACGACAAATACAATGTCATTGTTAAGATCTTATTGATTGATAAGAGAGCCGTTTACACGTTTTCTAATGACATATTTAATGAATTACTCATGTTCTTTTCATAGGATAGTGGGTTGACATCCTGAAGAATATATAAAAAAAAAAATTAAATTAAATTAGCTTCACGCTATATCCCGCACACAGCAGGGTAGGCAGAGGGAACCTAGTGTTAAGACACTCCGTTCCCCACTTTCTGCCGAATTCTGGAGGCATTGCGTGTTGAGTGGCAGAACTCAACGCCGCGCTTAACCTCGACACCAGAGCGAAGAAATGGAAATATAAATTTATGTAAATATTTCATCTCCTCGAGTGGGGATCGAACCCACAACCAGTCGATTTTGCAGTCACACCTCGTGCCGCTGCGCCACGACCGGCCTCAATGCGGAATTATAATAAATCGCAACGTGAAAATATGTGGGTATAAACATATATATATATATATATATATATATATATATATATATATATATATATATATATATATATATATTAAAAGTGATTTATTTCAATACAATTTGACTCGTGACTACTGCTTGCGGAAATTACGACAAATACAATGTCATTGTTAAGATCTTATTGATTGATAAGAGAGCCGTTTACACGTTTTCTAATGACATATTTAATGAATTACTCATGTTCTTTTCATAGGATAGTGGGTTGACATCCTGAAGAATATATAAAAAAAAAAATTAAATTAAATTAGCTTCACGCTATATCCCGCACACAGCAGGGTAGGCAGAGGGAACCTAGTGTTAAGACACTCCGTTCCCCACTTTCTGCCGAATTCTGGAGGCATTGCGTGTTGAGTGGCAGAACTCAACGCCGCGCTTAACCTCGACACCAGAGCGAAGAAATGGAAATATAAATTTATGTAAATATTTCATCTCCTCGAGTGGGGATCGAACCCACAACCAGTCGGTTTTGCAGTCACACCTCGTGCCGCTGCGCCACGACCGGCCTCAATATATATTTTTTTATATATTAATTGAGGTCAGTCGCAACGCTGGGGCACAAAATGTGACTCTAAAATCGGCTGGTTGTGGGTCGACCCCCACTCGAGGAAATGAAATATTTACATTTATACTTCTAATTTCTTCGCTCTGGTGTCGGGGCAAAGCGCGGCGTTGAGGTCCATCTCTCAACAAGCAATGCCGCCCAGAACTCGACGTAAAGTGGGGAACGGAGTGTCTTAGCACTAGGTTCCCTCTGCCCACCCTGCTGTGTACATACGTGGGATACAGCGTGTAGCCGATTTAAAATAAATCAATATTTTATTTTAAGCATAAACTTTTAACTTGGGAATTTCCAATGTCCAGCGGTGGGCGTCAATGACAACATTACATACTTTATGAGACCACATTAAGTAATATAAATGTAAATAGTAATAGAAAAGAAATATAAAAATAATTATCGTGGTGTAGCGGCACACCGTCCGACCGTAAGCGCGACGGCTGTAAGTTCGATTCCCTTTCGGAGAAATTCATTACGGCGTTGAGTTCCGCGACTCAATATGCTATATCTCGAAAATTGGGCTGTCGATGGGGAACTTTGCTTTAAAATTAGGTTTCCTTTCTGCTATTACTACACTAATACAGCGTGAAACTAAAAAAAAAATCTACGACAAAATCAAACCTGCGACCTTCATTCAGCATAAATAATATAAACACATACACATACTAGCCAACGGTCAATGTTAAGGGAGATGTGTAATCAGTAGAGTACAGCAATCTAACACTGGGTGCGAAGGCTTGGAGACGACCCTGGCCCAGTTGGTATCTAATATAATAACAGCTATTGTCTGTCCGTACTACTATATAATGCGTAAGGCATTTTTTTCTGTAAACTCTATTTATTTTTTTTCTATTTAGATTTCATTACGGAGAGTTTTTTTTTAAGTAAGATAAGTTTGAGGCTGATTGTGGATTAGAAGGAAAAGAGTGTGATTGTAAACGCAACAGGCTGTGGGTTCGATTCCTATTTCCAAGCTTTGCATAGTTTTGTTCGCGTGAAAGTTTTTTTCTAATCTAACAAAAAATCTGGTATTGGGCAAGAAAATAACTAAAATATACATACACTAGAAGAAATGAAATATTTAATATTTTCATTGAAAAATTTAAATATTTAATATTTTGTCCTCGATTAGGGAATCGAACCCACAACCGCGCTCACAGTACCACGCTTATGCCTCAAACAGTAAAACCTAGTTATTTTATAATTTAAATGCAAATATCACAATGGCACTCCCATTAAGAAAGTAGATATCTTTTAATAATAATCAAGACCCATTTTGAATTTTAAAACGAGACGACGACAATAAGGATGAATTTGATGCAATAATATATATTTGAATAATACCACGTACTTTCTTTATTATTTAAGAAAAGAATAATAATCTTAATGGGGTCGTGGAGCAGCGGCACAGCGGCGTGTGGCTGTAAGCGCGACGGTTGTGGCTTCGATTTCCGCTCGTGGTTTTCATTTTATCGTATAAATTAATTGTTTTCATTTTATTGTACGTTGTCGCTTACGCGGTTTTGAGTTCCATTACTAGAACAAAATTTTGTAACACTAGGTTCCCTCTATGTATTTTTTTTTTATTTAGTGCAATTGAATTTCTACTGATATTGAAATCTCTCTTAAAATAACTGAAGTTACTTTTAACAGTAGACTATTTTTGCTTTCAGCGTAAAATGTAGGACAAACGCAAAGATAAAATAATCATAAAACAATATTTGAAAATATTGTTTTTTTTTTGTCATTACGCTGTAGCCCGCATGCAGCAGGGTAGGTAGGGAGAACGAAGTGTTAAGACACTCCGTTCCTCAAATTGCGTGTTAAGTGGCGGAAGTCAATGCCACACTTTGTCCTCTTGTCAGAACGAGAAAATGATAGATAATAATTATTTTTTCTAGGAAATCGAACTCTCAAACACTGACTGTTACAGACTGAGACTGATTACAGTCAGCCGCTACGCCATAATGGCTTCTTAAATCAGTGTTCTTAGCTTCACGCTTTATCCCTAGCGGGATAGTCAGAGAGAACGGAGCGCCAAACGCTACGATCTCTACATACCTCTTTCGCCTTGTCCTTTATCACCAACCTCTTCATATATACCCTCGGGAGGTCCTCATGCTTTTTACGTGACCGTCCTCCAGTGTCTTTGATACTGTATTTTCGAAGATCAACCGAGGTCTCCCCCTACCTCTCTTACCGCTCACTTTTCCTTCATATTTTTTTTTGCCATTCTTTCATCACTCATTCGTTCGACGTGCCCAAACCAGCTGAGCACGTTCTTCTTCATTCTCACCGTGACATCCTCGCTAGTACCTGACATTCTGTGTATCTCTTCATTGCGGATTCGATCAGCAATCTAGCATATCCTCTAGATTGATAATTGTATTCAAATTGAGTTTTCAAGTATTTATATAACAAAGTAATACGTTCTCCTTGGACTTTGAAAGTATTGGTGACCTACTTTTAAAACAACTAGCAATAAAGTCCTGCAGCGTTTCATTTAAATACATTTCTATGACCTGACAAAATTGATTTTTACATTATTTTATTAATTGAGGCCAGTCGTGGCGTAGGGGCACAAGTGTGTGATTGTAATCGCGACTGGTTGCGGGTTCGATCCCCACTCAATTAAGTGAAATATTTATTAAATTTACATTTTAATTTCTCTTGAATTCGGTGGAAAATAAGTTGAAGATCTTCAACAAAGAGTCTTAACAGTAGGTTCCATCTGCCTACCATGCTGTGTGCGGAATACAGCGTGAAGCATATATAAAAAAAATATAAAAAAGAAATATACTTAAATGTTTCTTCTTACTTTATCTTCGTCTTGTTACTTTATCTAAATATCAATCGTATATACGATCTCTATTGTGTTATAATTATAACAACTAACATTTACACGCGGCTTTGCTCCAGTTCGTCAAATAACCGACCGCAGGTATAGTGGGTCGGTCATCAGAACTATTAACGTGGTACAATATAGCCTATAACCTTTTTTTTGATAAATGGTCTTTTTAACACAAAAAAAAAATGTTAATTTGAACAAAAAGTTCCTGAGATTAGAACGCTTAACTAAAAAAAACTCTTTAAACTTTTTATTATTTTTTACAGCTTCACGCTGTATCTCGCTTATAGCAGGGTAGGCACCTTAATTACCCTAGAATTAAGACACTCCGTTCCCCACTTTTCGCCGAATTTTCGAAGCATTGCGTGCAGAGTGGCGAAACTCAACGCCGCTTTTGCTTTGGTACCAGAGCAAAGACATTAAAATATTAATAAATAATAATAGTAGGAATTCAAAGTGAGTAAAAGTAGGAATTGAACCCACATCCGCTGCGTTACAGTCAAACGCTTGTGCCCCTGTGCTATACGGCCTCAGATCATTAGCATAGATAATTATAAAACCATAAATAATTTAACACGCGTCTCTTATTGTTCATAGATTGACTACTTTCCACTTTATAAGGTCATTTAGGTATTAACTATGACTAAAACTGCATATACAATATCTAAAGGATAATTGTACTATGAATTATTTATTTTTAATATTTCATTTCTTTTAAATTAAAAGTTAGTTCCGTAACTTATAAGTTCAAAAAATGGAACCTTATACTCTTATGTACCACTTAGTCCGTCTGTCTGTCTGTCGGTATATCAAGACAGTTTACCACGTAAGATCACGTAGGATCTCTTTTAAACATGCATTTTTCTGTTGTGTAAGATTATCCCTTTTTTTACCGTACAACCTCTTTTTTGTGTTCTCCATACGCTCAGAACACCATGATAAAAGAATAGAACAAAACAGAAAATCACTTAAAAATAATTAACTTTTACGGTCAACAGAATTAAAAGATTTTGCATTGTTTTTTACAAAATTCTCCACGTTGGCATTAAATTTTGTATAAAATCAAAACCTATAGGAAACTTCCTGTGGATTTAAAGTTGCGAAGTAGGGCACAAAGGAGAACTTATAATAATAAAAAAGAAAAAAAAACCATAAGTTATTTATTTTTGGTACTTCATAGAATCTTAAGAATTTCAACTTTTATAAGTTGTCCTTCCCATTTCACACGTACAATCCTGAAGTGGGAACGGAAGCATGGGCAAGTCCGAATCGCACTTAACCAGTTTTTAAATATAATTATAAGGAAATATCTTTAGATAACGTATAAAAATTTGAACGTATCGGGACTAAAGTCTCTCGAACAACGGATACGAGTCCAGGAAGATCCAGAAAATCCAGAATCATTTTCCTTAATGTCCTTAATTTTGTTAATTCCGATTTTTTTACTACAACCCATTCAAATCTAATTCAAGTGATATTATGAATAAAGATATTTTGAACCATAAACTATATGCTATAAAAACTATACATTCTCAATATGCTAGTTCATAATAAGGGCGATCAATACTGAGGGTTCCACTTCCAGGCATAAATAGATTGGCTGGACGTCACACGTGAAAGCATTTTGTTTGAAATGGGACATGTTTCCGATATACCTGGAGGATAAAAAAACTGGTTATTTATTACGAAAATATTTTTTTTTTAGTTATCTGTGGCACATAGTATATAATTTTATTTTACAGCGTTGAGTTCCGCCACGCAACACACAAATGCAAGAATTCGGTAAAAAGTGGGATTGGGGCGTATGCTACGAGCGGGTTATAGCGTCAAAAATCAATTTGAATAATGAATATTTTTAATTTAAGCCTACAAATACTTCTACGCCAGTCGTAGCGGCTACAGGGCCACAAGCACAGGGCGGCAATCTTAATAGGAACGGAGTGTCCCAACACTAGGTTCCCAGGTTCCCTCTGTCTGTCCTGCGACGTATGGGGCATTGTGTGAAGTTAATATGTTATAAATTGATTAAAGTAATATGTTTCTGTTTTATCAACATATAAAAAGACAGTAAGGACATTGGAGAATGTAGACGTCGCCTTGAACTTCTTACCTTGTGAATGTGATAGCGCTTTTTAACTTTACCTTAAAAAAAGTCACTTTTTATTATCTAAACTGTTTTATTGACATTTTTTTATCTTAGTCATTAGTTCTAGTCAATTATGAATGAAGCTGCTATGTAGTTTAGATTTGCCTTTTTTCATGGTATGGGTTCATGTCTGAGACATGCCATGTTCTCTTACTCAGAATCTGTAAAGAACGGCGTTGCTCCACCAGAGAAAGTTATCTCTTTATTTTTATTATTTATATATATATATATATATATATATATATATATATATATATATATATATATATATATATATATATTAATACAACCGACACCGGATACCTACAGTCGGTTGTAATGAAACGACTTACCCGGTGCATCATAATCTATAATTAGGTATGTAGGAATTTAAAAAAATCCTTTTATAATAATATATCACAAAAACGCTGTTTACCTTTAAAACATTTTTTTTTTAAAATACCTCAATATCTAATAATCCAACCTCCAAACTGTAACAAAGTTTAACTAAAATCGGTTTAGCATTACGGAGTGCACAATCGTGCGTAACCAAGTACCTATACAATTTTATTGTAATATTTTTTTTTTATTGTAGGATTAAAAAAGACCCATGACCTCATTATATAATAATCTCAATACTTAATATCGTATTACTTCTTAACACGAAGGTCTTTTAGTTGTATTGTATTATGTAAGTTAAGTTGTAGAAAAAAAATTACTAAGACCGTCATGGCCCATCGGCATGACGTCTGGCTGTACATACGACGGCCGCGGGTTCGATTCCCACTCGAGGGAATATATTATTTGTATAGCTAGAAAGTTTACCATAGTGCTGAGATCCGACATTCAACATGAAACGTCAACGAAATCGTTTCCTTATTTTGTCTCTTGTCTCTACATATGATATAGAGAAATAAAAATTAAATTAAATTTAAAAAAAAATAACAATTCTATAAAATTCATAATAATAAAATTGAGGCCAGTCGTAGCGCAAGGGTACAAAGTGTGATTTGGGCTTGTGGCAGACAAAGAGATGGCAACCATTGTTTTTCCAATTCCTTATGCGAATTTCTTTCTAAATGATGTGGGATTCATATAAAAAACATACTCGTATGAGTGCAATTTTCTCCAAAAACGCATTATTGTAAAAAATGTTTAAGGTTGATATCGGCAGGATTCTTCCAGGCAACCCTAGTGTAAACTATTCTACTAACATGTATGTAACCTGCAGATTTAAGCAATGGGATCTCGATCTAAAAACCATAAGCGTATCTAAAGATATGTTCTGGGGGACCTGGACTTTGACTTTGAAGAAGTGTAAATGTTGTTTCTTTTTTTTATTTTCCGTGGCAAATTTTTGTTGTAATTAAAATCTCTGGGGTGGGCACCAGACTATTCATGGGTAGGCACGGCCCACTCGTCTCCCCCCTTCCTATGTTCATGGTTAAAACACTTCTTTCCCATTAAAGTTAATGTTATTCTACTTTGTTTAATAAAACAATATACAATATTTTTGAAAACAATTTTATTTAAATACTTATTTAGAAAACGTATAAAAATTTGAAGGAAGTTGACTCTAACCCGCGCCTCCTGGAAACCAACCAGGAAACAAACCTGGTTGGTTTCCAGGAGGCGCGGGTTCAAGTCCCGCTACGTTAAAATTTTTACAGGTTGTCTAAATAAGTATTTTTCTTTTGTAAGTGTGGAATAATACTTAAAAAAAAACGTTAAAAATAAATTTTATTAAGTTACTCAAAGTCAAGGCTAAGGTCAAAATATTGGCACGTTGTAGCATAATTAATTATATTGTCGTGTTTCTTTTTCTTCAACTTCACGCTGTGGCCTTTCTATAGCGTAGGATTTATATAGGCGTAGGAAACCTCTAAAGGACCACGATTTGTACACATACATCAAAATCAGCTCCACGCTGTATCCTATTTAAACACAGGTAGGCATAAGGAACCTAGTGTTAAAACACTTCGTCTCCTACGCACTTATTTTTCCGAATTTTTCTATGCATTTCGTGTTGGGTGGCGAAACTCAACTCCTGAGCTTTTACCTTAGTGCCAGAGCGAAGAAATAATATTTAATTCTCTCGAGTGGGGATCGAACCCACGGCAGTCACAGTCAAAATCTTGTGCTCCTGCGGCACGACGGGCTCTATATACGTAAAAATCACTATTTTAAAATTACGGATACTAAATTAGGACACCACTTTAGACAACCTTCACTGAGTTTATGCAAATAAACGAGGCGGTTATGGCGAAACTAACAACTTGCAAGGTTCATACGTTTCCGTATTTGCTATATCTATATATCGATAGGTATATATCGATTTGGTCAGTATTTTTCTTTTTAATATTATCTGTACCTCAGAGAAAAGAAACAGTCTTCTCCTTTATGGGCAAATGGGGACAGGAAGTGTCTTAATGGGAACAGAGTATCTTAACACTACATTCCCAGGTTCCCTCTACTTACTCTATGATGGGCGGGATACAACTCAGACCTAAAAGAACTGCTATGCTGTTTGGAATAAATACGTAATGCTACAAAAATATACAAAAAACTTAAAATACGAAGTTACATATAACATACCGCCGCTCAACACGCAATGCCTCCAGAACTCGACGGAAAGTGGGAAACGGAGTACCTTAACACTAGGTTCCCCCTGCCTACCCCGCTGTGTGCGGGATACAGCGTGAAACTGCAAAAAAAAAACATATAACATGTTTAAATTTTCTCGCGCCACAGTATGCCGAAATTCCGGTCATAAGACGTAAGGCCGCTACGACATTGTATACATATACATAAGCGCGAATAACTGGCAATTTACTTTATATCTTAAAAGATTAATTTAACCTTAAAAAGAATGTCATTCACAAGTTGATAAGTAAAAAGTTATTATAACAGTCGCGGGTTCAAATCCCGTTACATTCAAATATTTATACGTTTTCTTAATAAGTATTTTTCTTTGTGGAATAACACTTTAAAAAAAATGTTTAAAAATAACAAGTTATTACTAGAGTATTATGTTAGGGCGTTATTAGAGTGTTATGTTATGGAGGCCAGTGGAGCAGCCAGTGTTATGGAGCTCAGGGCACGAAGAGTGCCTGTACACGCGACTGGTTGTGGGTTAAGTTTCCATTCGAGGAAGTGAAATATAATTTGAAAATTGTATTTTCAATTCATCGCTCTGGTATTGAAGCAAAAGCGCGGCGTTGAGTTCCGCCACTCTATTCGCCATGCCTCCAGAATTCAGCAGAAAGTAAAGAAGAAGAGTCTTTACACGAGGTTCCCTACTTAGCCTGCTGTGTGCGGTAAATCGCTAATATGTTGGAGCTAAGAAATCTTTCTTTTTCTTTTACCTTCAATATTTATATGTGTGTATGTAATGTCTCGAAAATAGGACGAGGCGTTCGGGATGGAATGTCCTAATAATAAGTTCCCTTTGCCTATCCTGCTATATAGCAGGATAGGCAAAGGGAACCCCTAGTATGCGGGATATAACGTGAATTAAAACATTTAACATCCTATAGACAGTAAGGTAGACAGGCAGACCCTGGCAAAAGCCGGGACTAATGCCAGGAAGAAGAAGACAGTAAGGTAGACAATCAGAATCGCGTTTGATATTAAAATACAATTCAGAACTTTGTCCAAATTGACCAGTCAGTGCCATATTTTCCTAATATCTATTTGGATAAACAGATAGTGGAAAACGGAGATATTATGTAATATTATGAGGTCAGTCGTGTGCCAGTGGCGCAAGCCTGTGACTATAAACGCGACAGGTTGTGGGTTCGATACCGACTCGAGGAAATGTAATATTTAATATATTCAATTCACAGCGTCGAATTCCGCTACTCGAATACCGAAAATGCGGAATGGAGTGTTTTAGCACTAGACTCTCTCCTATCCTGTTGTGCGCGGGATACGACGTGAAGCTAAGAAATAGATCATAATTAACATTGATCTTATTAAAGAAAAATTGTATAAATAAGCATTACTCAAAAAAACACAAAAAATCATAGATTTTAGCTAAAAACATTTCAAATGGACTACACAACGACATGTATTAACTAAAAATTACAGTTAAATATGTAGTGTACTTTATTAAAATTCGGAGTTTTGTTAAGAAGATTTGAATAAAAATACTTAAAATTCTTGATACTTAAATAAAGCATTCATTGTGGTTAAATGTTAGATACATGTGTTGAATTTAAATGTATTATTAATATATTAAGAATTAGATTTAATTTGAGAATTGCGTAATTGAGTTTCGTTTGCCTCCACGGGGAACCTAGTGTTAAGACACTCCGTTCCCCACTCTCTGCCGAATTCTGGAGACATTGCGTGTTGAGCGGCAGAACTCAATAATTGAGTTTGTTGCCTGTAGTACATTTATAGTATAATTCAAAAATACTTCCGAAAGTGAATTTCAATAAAAAAATTAAACGTTACATGTTTTGTAGTTAATTTGTTAACAAAAAATTATTTATTAGAAAAATATATTTTTTGATATTTTTAAACATTTTTAAAGTATTGTTCCACACTTAGGAAAAAAATATACTTATTTAGAAAACGTATAAAAATTTTAACGTAGCGGGACTATATTCACAATTTATAAATGTTTCACACTTATAAATACATAGGTTTCCGAAACACACAATACATTATTTTTCAACTTAGTCAAAAGTTGCTCTCAGATCTCAGATCCGGATATTCAACCATAGCTTTCAAATATAAACATTCTGACGACAGTATGTCGATAAATAAAACAAATACTCAGTTCAATATTGAAATTTAAATCACGTCAATCATTTATAATTGTGAACCGGATCTACAGACGGACAAGACGTATATAGAATCATCTATATATATTCTATAATACTATTAGGGTACAGATAGAGCAGGGGTTCCCAATCTTTTCTTGTTTAGGAACCACTTTTATAGAATTCTTGTTAGCAAGGACCACTATGTGTAGGTATAATGAAAATAAATTAATAATTAAACAAAAAAATAATTTCAAAGTCAAAAGTTTTAAGAAAAATCTGTCATTTTGTATGATGGGGTGTATGCATTTTTAAGTAAATATAAAAAATCAATGAAGTTCAAAGTATATTAGTAAATGTAAATGTTAAAATATTTTGTGTTTTACTGAGGAAACAACTTAACTGTAGGCAGACTTCGCTCAAACACCAAAATTTTAAATCATCCGTGGACCATGTTTTAGCTGCTGCGGACCACTACTGGTCCACGGACCACTGGTTGGGAACCGGTGAGATAGAGTAAAGTGAGTAAGTGATATGTTATTATGATAAGGCTATATATTTTGGTGTCTTAGTTATTTATTTTTGTGATCTTATAAATATTATAGCTTCACGCTGTATGCGGCGTACAGTAGTTTAGGCAGAGGGAACCTAGTGTTACGACACTCCCTTAACCACTTTCCCAATGTGAGTGTATGTGATGTGTGTCAATGTAGATTTTTTTCAAAGCAATACGTGTTGAGTGGCGGAACTCAACGCCCGGGTTTTTTTTACCTCGGTGCCAGAGCGAAGTAATAAAAATATTAAGAAATTTATTGCCTCGAGAGGGGATCGAACCCTCAACTGTCACGTTACAGCCACACCCTTGTGCCCCTGTGCCACGTCGTCATAAATAATTTAAAATTAAAAAAAAATTTTTTTGCTAACTTATATAGCCTATATAAAGTAAATAATTTATCTTTAAACATTTTTAAAGTGTTATTCCACACTTAGGAAAAAAAAGAAAAACATATATTGGCTTAGTGGTCAGAGCGCCTGGTCGGTTTCCAGGAGGCACGGGTTCGAGTCCCGCTACGTTCAAATTTTTATACGTTTTCTAAATAAGTATCAAATAATTTATGTTAATTACAAACTTATAGTTTTATCCTTAACTATAAATAATCTCCACTCCTTATACCTGTAAAATACGGAATATAGATAAAGTTTTATAATAAACCTTATGAGTTTGTTTGGTTGAATGAGCTAATCTCAGGAACCACAGGTTCGAATTGAAAAAATATTTTTCTGTTTCATAATCAATTTATCGAGGACGTAACCCATTGTATTTATAAATAAATCAGCTTCACGCTGTATCCCGCACACTGCAAGGTAGGCAGAGGCAACCTAGTGTTATGACACTCCGTTCCCCACTTTCTGCCGAATTATGGAGGCATTGCGTGTTGAGTGGCAGAACTCAACGCCGCGCTTGTCCTCAACACCAGAGCGAAGAAATGGAAATATAAATTAGTAGTTAGTAAATATTTCATCTCCTCGAGTGGGGATCGAACCTACAACCAGTCGCTTTTACAGTCACACTTTGTGCCACTGCGCCATAACTGGCCTCAATTGGCCATTGTATTTAAGAATAAGATTTACCAGGGACACTTCGAGTGTTTCACTTTTGTCCTACACAACTCTCTTTTATTCTCATTTGACCACGGATTCGAAGCGCCGGGTAGAAGCTGGTACTATATAAAACTACTCTATACCTGTGTTGATGTTGTTGTTGCCGTTTTTTTTGTTGTTCTTTATTACTGGCGTTTCTAGTGTGCCAGTTGAGCTCTCGTCACTTCGCCAATGTCACGTTGTATGGAGAACAAACGAAGGAGATGTAGGGTAAAAAAGAGATAATGTCAGGAGGAGAATGGAACATCCATTCTCCTCCTCCTCAACAAGAGATCCAGTAAAAATACTGCCTTCACCTATAAATTAATCAATATTTACTATATATGCATGTCAATTGGATAGAGATTATCGTTACGCAGTGGCACAAGCTCTAAGCACGACGGTTGTGGGTTCGATCCCCACTCGAGGGGATGAAATATTTACTTAAATGTATATTTCCACTTCTTCGCTCTGGTGTCGAAGCTAAGCGCGGCGTTGAATTCTGCCACTCAACACGCAATGCCTCCAGAATTCGTCAGAAAGTGAGGAACAGAGTGTCTTCACACTAGGTTCCCTCTGCCTATCCTGCTGTGTGCGGGATACAGCGTGAAGCTGATTTTTTATTTTTTTAATAAGTTGGTGCCAAGGCATCTTGTTCAAAATAAGACATTGAAAGTAAAGCAAAGTCAAGGTCTCGCAATAAACTTACAGCGTTTTTGTATATAAAAAATCTAATTTCATTTGAACCAGTGAAGCTTAAAATTCTTACTATTTATATTTATAACTAACCGTGCAGATAGATGATTGTTGTATATTTTTTTTAATCTATAGTATTTTTTGTCTGTGGTTTTTTTTTTATTGTTAAAGTCTAAGCCTTTATTTCCTTAATAAATATTGTAAATAATAGGCAGAACGAAGTTTTTTTTAGACCTGTGTCTTCTTTACATGATAAAGTTGCTTATACTTTTCAAAGTATGGAACGGATTTTTATGCGGTTTTCATATATAGGCAGAGTGACTTTTAAAGCTTCACCCTGTATCCAGCACATAACAGGGTTGGTAGAGAGAACCTGAGAAAGATCTCAGGTTCTACTCTGCCTATGGATAAAAACCACATTAAAATCCGTTCCATAGTTTGAAATATATAGTAATAAGACACTCTATTCCCGATTAACACACTTCCATTCCTTACTTTCCGTTGAATCCTGGAGGCATTACGTGTTGAGTGGCGGAACTCAGTGCCGCGCTTCTGGAATAAATATATTAAACATTTTATTCCCCCGACTGAGAATCAAAATCACAACCGTCGCGTATACAGGCGCTTGTGCTACCGCGCCACGACCGCCTCTTATACTTCCTTACATAGTGCATAGTATTGATATTTACTTAACTAATACAAATATTAACCGATATTATTGAGAACCGATTATTGAGGCCAGTCGTGGCGCAGGGGAACAAAGTGCGACTGTAACACCGATTGGTTGTGGGTTCGATCCCCACTCGAGGAGATGAAATATTTATTTAAATTTATATTTCCATTTCTTCGCTCTGGTGTCGAGGCAAAGCGCAGCGTTGAGGTCTGCCACTTAACACGCAATGCCTCCAAAATTCGGCAAAAAGTGAGGAACGGAGTGTCTTAACACTAGGTTCCCTCTGCCTACCCTGCTGTGTGCGGGATACCGCGTGAAGCTGATAATAACAAATATTAACAACTTTTTATTAATTAAGGAAAAATAACTTTACGTGAATATATTATTTTCAGCGGAAAATGGAGAACCGAGTGTCTACACTAGGTTCCTTCTGTTTACCCTGTGGAACTGATTAACTTTACATGATATTTATAAATATCTTTTATCAGAACAAGTGTCGGACTTCACCTTTTTAATCTTAATCAATTATAGCCATTTTAAATAATTCTTAAAGTAATTAGTTATATACAATAAGGAAGTATATATATATTTTTATTGCAGAATAATAATTAAGACGATTCATAGCAATAATTAAAAATCACGTTTTAAAATCGTGGCATATTTAATATTTATATTAGAGTTACTTATATGTATATAAAAGAAAATAAAATAAATTATTATATGTAAATGTAGTTTAAAGACTTTCTGCCAGACATCCCAATTTTGGTGGGAAGTCCCGATTTTTAGGCCTTAAATTAAATGTTTAAGAGGCCAGTAATGGCGCAGGGGAACAATGTGTGGCTGTAACCGCGACTGGATGTGGATTCGATCCCCAATTGAGTAAATGAATTATTTATTTAAATTTATAATTTCATTTTTTTATTATATTTTCATTTGGCGTTGAGTTCCGCCACTCAACACTCCGGCATTCGATGGACAGTAGGTAACGGAGTGTCCGTTACCCACTTTCCATCGAACTTAACACTAGGTTTCCTCTGTCTAGCCTGCTGCGTGCGGGATACAGCGTGATCCATATTGAACCTTGTTTTATTATTGGCACAGCATCTGAATGTAAAAGCGAAAGTTATGGGTTCGATTCCCACACGCGTGAACTAATTATTTTTATTTCCTCACTCTGGTAACGGGGCAAAGCATAACATTTTTCTAAAATAGGTGAAGCGTACGGAGTGTTTTAACACTAGGTTCCCTCGGCGTACCATACTATATTCCAAAAGCATGAAGATACATTTTAGCCAACTGACATAGCTACCTACAGTAGTGACAGTACAAAGGCCACGCGACAAAATGACAAACAATTATATTGTTTTTATATGACATACATCGGTATTAAAGGTTATTTTGAATAATAAAACCTACAAAAAATGACAATGAATGTACTTCATTAAAATTTTATAAAGCTTTTTAATATAATATTTTTGTTTAAAATAAAGATTTATATTTAAAATATATTAGATATTATGTGAGAGTTTTTGCTATTCAATTCTAGTTAGTTAATATTTTTTTACAAAAAAACTTTAAAAATTACTATTTAATTTTAAAGCGAATATTCTAAAGATACAGCAATAGATTTGTAAAAAATAACTTCTACAACAATAAACAAATAATAATTCATTATTTAGAAAACGTATAAAAATTTTAACGTAGAGGGACTCGAACCCGCGCCTCCTGGAAACCGACGAGGCGCTCTGACCACTGAGCATACGTTCTCAAATCCCAGTGGAGGCGCGGGTTCGAGTACCGCTACGTTCAAATTTGTATACGTTTTCTAAATAAGTTTTTTCTTTCCTAAGTGTGGATTAACACTTTAAAAATATTAAAAATAAATAATAATTATGTATAGAACTTGAATATAGTTTTTCAAAGATTGACGGTATAAGCCTAAAACATTAGAAAGTTATTAAATAAATAGAGTTCTCTTTCGTAAAACATTACAAAATTTAAAAAGTTTATGAAAATATCTTGGCGAGCCCTCCCAAGTCTTTGTCTTTAGTTTTGACCTGATATTTTTGAAGGGTAAAGGGAGGCCAGTCGTGGCGTAGGGGCACAAAGTGTGACTGCAACACCGACTGGTTGTGGGTTCGATCCCCACTCGAGGAGATTAAATGTTTACTTAAGTTTATATTTCCATTTCTTCGCTCTGGTGTCGAGGCAAAGCGCGGCGTTGAGTTCTGCCACTCAACACGCAATGCCTCCAGAATTCGGTGGAAAGTGGATAACGAAGTGTCTTAACACTAGGTTTCCTTTGCCTAGCCTGCTGTATGCTGGTACAATGTGAAGCTGATTTGATTTGATTTTGATTTAAAAATTCTGTGAGAACTCTTGAAAGAATAACACATAGACACAAGCGGGCGAAGCCGCGGTTACGTCGCTAGTAAAATAATTAAATGTATGAGTCATTCATATAATCTATTAAGGCTGTGAATGTATCAAGCCGTAAGCTAAATTATCGGGTAATTTACATCTGGTTACTTGAAGGCTGACCGCCTAAACTAAACTGGACCTATTAATGTTTTGAGTACAATTTAAAGCTTAAATATTTCCATTGAAAAGGTTTTTCCCCTGGAATGTAGAGTAGTTGTAGGTTAATTATTTTAAAATTGTATTTATATATATATATTAAAAGAGGTAAAGTGCGGCGTTAGTTCCGCAATTCAACATGACTTGCCTCCAGAATTTGGCGAATAGGTGGTGAACGGAAGTATCTTAATAGGAATGGTATGTCTTAACACTAGGTTCCCTCTGCCTACTCTGCTATGTGCAATGCCACACTTTATCTCGTTACCAGAGCACGGAAATGGAAATATTAAATATTTCTTTTCCCCGGGTGGGAATCAAACCTATAACCTCTCGCATTTACATTGAAATTGGATTTCCGATATTTTTATTTACGGTTAAATAACATAAGTGCTGGTAACTTCTCAAACTAATATAAGCTTTCTATTTCAGAATAAAACAAAATGTTCCACGGAGGCATTTGGAGCAAATTACAGAACTTCTACAAGTGGTACGTGCTGGGGCTAGTGTCGGTCGGCTACATCCTCGGCGAGTTGGGACACTATCTCATTGGTTAGTGACTTTTTTTCTATTTAAAATTAAATAAATAATTTCATTTTAATATTCCTTTCTGCTTACATGGCAAGCGTGAACAATATAAGGAAATTATTTATCTATACTATAAGGAATAACTCTGGATTTCTGTGTATTGTATAATTTATTATTTATCATATAAAAAAAGTTCAATGGGATTTTATAATATTTCGTATAAACATTTGCCTACGCTAATCCTACTATGTAGGTGTATAATTGAGGCCAGTCGTAGGGCAGAGGCACAAGTGTATTATTGCAAACGTGACTGGTTGTGGGTTCGGTCCCTACTCTAGGTAATAAAATATATATTTAAATTTATTTCTTCGCTCTGGTGTCGAGGCAAAACGTGTTGAGTTTCATCACTCAACACACAGTGCCTTCAGAATTCGGCGGAAAAATCGGGAACGGAGTGTCTTAGCACTAGGTTCCCTCTGCCTACCCTGTCGTGTGCGAGATACAGCATGTAGGTACATATTGTAGCTGATTCAGCAGTAAGTCTAAGTCCACGCCCGGCTAGCGCAATCGGTTTTGAATGCTTGTATTAATTAGGTAGTCGTTTTAATAAATAAATACCAATAAATATAATAACGTATTTTATTAATATTCAAAAATAATACAAGAACTCCACACAACATGAAGCTGATTTAATTTTTAAATGTATAATAATCATATGTATCTATATTGAGGCCAGTCGTGGCGCAGCGGCAAGAAGTGTGACTGTAAAACCGATTGGTTGTGAGTTCGATCCCCACTCGAGGAGATGAAATATTTACTTAATTTTTTTATTTCCACTTCTTCGCTCTGGTCTCGAGGCAAAACGCGGCGTTGAATTCTGCCACTCAACACGCAATGCCTCCAGTATTCGGCAGAAAGTGGGGAACGGAGTGTCTTAACACTAGGTTCCCTCTGCCTACCCTGCTATGTGCGGGACACAGCGTGAAGCTAAAAAAAAATCTATATTCAATACGTTTTAATACAATAAATCAATTTTGATTCAACATTCCATATTACTTTAGTTAAATAGCTATACACGAAAAAGGTAGCAGCTTCTATCATAAAATATAACGGAGAAAGGCCTCGATATTTTATTTAAATATAAAAGTTATCCTTCGACAGTGAAGGTTTTCAAGATTAAGTAGAAAATTGTGTAAAAATATAAAATTTCTTTAGTAAGTAATATAAGCTTTCTGAGATCCTTGAGGGAGACTTATGCATAATGGCGTGGTTACCGGAGGGTTATGAGGGGGCTTAATTTCAGGGCATTTCCGTTCCTCACTTTCTGCCTACAAATCTCAGGGGACCCTCGGGATCTGACCAACAAACTAAAACGAATAGTAAATTCTATCCATATTCTGATATAAATAAGGCTGGTTGCAATGACTCAACTTCAATTATGACAACTTATTTGAAAAATATACAAATAACAAAATATTAAAATATTGCTAACAATGTATATTTTGAATTGTATTTATTAAATGCTTACAGTTCAGCTATAAGGGCTCTAGGTCCCTTTTTGCGCCAGTACCTTTGTTTACTTACCTATGCTGATGGGAAAGAATTAATTCATTAATTTAAGTTGATTTTCTGCATCCCGCACATTGCTGGGTAGGCAAAGGGATCCTAGGAACCTAGTATTAAGATATTCCGTTCCCCATTAAGACATTTCCCACTTTCTGCCAAATTCTTGAGGAATTACGTGCTAAGTGGCGGAACTCAACGCGGCGTTTTGCTTCGTCACGGCAGCGAAGAAATAAAAATGTTAAATATTTCATTTCCTTAAATGGGGATCGAACCCACAACTATCGCATTTACAGTCGTACGCCAAGACGACCTTAAATTAAGCTTAGGCTCAATAAAATTTATATGTATGACAAATGATAATGATTTTATATCATTTATTTAAATAAGACCAAGAATAAAATGCATGCAAAAAGAATATATTCCAGGTACATTTATACCGCAGTATACTTAAGTTATGATTGACAAAATCAACCCTAAATCTTGTAAGTAGCACAAAAAATCTTTCAAAAAAATCCAATTTACTCCCACAAGGATATAATATATCCTCATCCTCAGTTTCGCACTGTAACCTCGACCCCGACCTCGACCTAATAAGCCCGAGGGTCGAATGCCACCGTGTAACGCGATTCGACTTCGTGACCAGCGAGTTAACTTGATGTCGGTTTAGATAAGCCGTTGGGTCGTTTATGTAATCTAGTATTTTATGTTTAATATTTTATCAGCTTCACGCTGTATTCCGTACACAGCAGGGTAGGGAGAGGGAACCTAGTGTTGAGACAATGCGTTCCCCACTTTCCGCCGAATTCTGAAGGCATTGCGTGATGGGTGGCGGAACTCAACGCCGCGCTTTGCGTAGACACCAGAGCGAAGAAATGAAAATATACATTTAATTAAATATTTCATTTCTCGAGTGGAGATCGAACCCACTACCAGTCGGGTTTATAGTCACACTTTGAGCCCCTGCGCCACGACTGGTCTTAGATTATTTTATGTTTAATCATTAACTTTATTTTAAAATTTACTATGAGGACGTCGTGGCGCAGCGGTACCGCGTCTGTCTGTAAACACGACGGTTGTAGATTCGATACTAGACTAATAACAATAATTCAATACAAGACAAATACGTAGACTAGTTAGGCGATTAAAATTTTCCTTCGTCCGTTTTAACATTAGGTTCCGTCTGCTGAATGAATGAATACAGTGTATGTCTAAAACAAATTAAAAACATGAAAATGGTCAAAGTACAGTGACGGTCTCCAGATGTGGCGTTCATTATTTTCGCTTAAAATTCTGATAAGATATAGCACGGCATTGAGTTCCTCCATTCAACACGCAATGTCTCGAAATCGAAAACAGTGGAAAGTATTTTTAACATTTTTTAAGTGTTATTCCACAATTAGCAAAGAATAATACGTATTAAGAAAACGTATAGAAATTTGAACGTACCGGGACTTGAACCCGCGACTCCTGGAAACCGACAAGATTTTTTAAATAAGTTGTGGATATATTCTTGACAGTAGGTTCTCTATGTTACGCGCGTGCGCTTACAAAGCGTAGTGAAAATTAAAAAAATACTTAATATTGGTAGCTACTATTGAAATTTGGAATATAGGGAAGTAACAACAAAGGATTTCACAAAATTCCCACAGAAATAGCAATTTTTTTTTTACATCTAAAAGTCGTACGCAGCGGCACGAAGTGCTGTGAATTCGATTCCCACTCGAGGAGATGAAATATTTCCTTAAATTTATATTACCATTTCTTCGCTCTGGTGTCGAGGCAAAGCGCGGTGTTGAGTTCTGCCACTAAACACGCAATGCCTCTAGAATTCGGCAGAAAGTTAGAACGGAGTGTCTTAACACTAGGTTCCCTCTGCCTACCCTGCTGTGTGCGGGATACAGCGTGAAGCTGATTTTTTTTAAAAGTCCATCCAAATAATGTTGCGGGCAATGACAACTAGTTACGCATACATATTCTAAAAATTACACAAAAAACTTAGTAGATAAAACCTCGACTATTAATAATTAAACGTTAATATAGTGATATATCGTATTTTTCGCGATTCGATAAAAAGTGTTCCGCATATGACGTCGTTGTATAAAAACCCAACCACACTTATTTGTACCTTTATATATGTAATTATAATAAGAATTTATATTATGATTAATAATTTCAAAGAAGTATTTTATTTATTATATCGGTGACTAAATGTCATTTCACTATATACATTGGTATATAGTCAGCAAAATTCTGTTTCCTCTAGTTCCTGTAGGAAATTCAAGAAGTTCAGCTGATTTAAGTTCTGTTTTTTTTTTCGTGATAAATTATCTTAATCCTAAATTTTTGCCTTTACCCTTCTGTGTGCTTTCACAGAAGGGTAGACAGAATGCATCTGGGAACTTAGTGTTAGGACATTCCGTTTCCATTATGTTAATCGGTTCACCTCCTTTCTTTGAATGCGTTTTGAGTAGTGGAATTCAACGCCGAGCTTAGCCTCGTTACCAAAGCTCGTTAATTTTCTAGAGTAGGAACCGAACCCACAACCTGCTGCGTTTACAGTGGACGAGCACGACTGAAACGACTTGGCCGCAGTTTTAACTGTCGAAGTCGAATAGTTTCGTCTGCATATTATCGTCCAGTCACTCAGTAACTGAAGGTTTTTACCCATTATCCGTATCAGCCCATAACTCAACTAATCCTGTAACCAAGCCTACAGGCAATAGCAGGTAGGATACACTATTGCTTAACCAGATAGCACATAGCGGCCAACTCCAAAAAAGCACCTTCGTATACTTCCCAATTTGTCGAACGTCGTACAACGACGACATCCGACGACGACAAATTGGGAAGTATACAAGCACCTTCGTATACTTCCCAATTTGTCGTCGTCGGATGACGTGCCGTATGTACGATTACATCTGCAAGGCAAAATCATCCCTAAAGCACCAAGTGCCAAATACCTAGGAATCACTCAAAATAGCAAGCCCAATTTCATATAGCATTTCAATTTCAATTCAATCTATGGTAAAAATCTGTGATTACACGCTACCTTGAAAATAAACCGTAGACTTCGTAACCTTTATCCGATAAAGCTGACCGCATAGCCGTAGATAACAACGCCAAAAAAATAATAATATAGGGTTATACTCAGACGCACACACAAAAGGTACACCGTCTCCACCGGGTCAAAATATCTTTATATTTCTCAGAGAAGAGGCTCTTGCGACTTTGTATCTCTTTTTTTTTTGGTCCTCTTGAAAAGGTGACTAAAGAATGGTCGGAGCTGCTTTAGCGCAGCTTCCCATGGCACTCGATGAAATGCTCACTAAACAACAGTATACTACACATTCGAAAACAAAAATATCCATACGTTTATTAGAGTTGTAAAATGTAGACCATTCGTTACTATTTTTATTAAATCAATAATTGAAAATGATACATTTATGCTATGAAACATAGCCAAAAGCGGGGCGTTGAAGTTCCACTACTCAACACGCAATGCGTGGAATATTCAGGGGAAGGTGGGGAACGGAGTGTTAGATCACTAGATTCCCTCTGCCTCTGCTGTACGCGGCGTTCAGCATGAAACTAAAAAAACAGAACATGGCCATCGACCTACGTCGAATTGGAGTAAAGGTTCTTACCTTAATAACTCAGTTTGGCATTAAATGTAATTAAAAGATAACCTTCAAACAGGAAACCATTTATGGATAATTAAAATATTTTAATTAAAAATTAATATTCATAAATTCTAAATGGGAATTTATAATTTTGACAAAAATATTTAAGTATGTCAGATGGTCACGTGCTACGTCAGAAGGCCAAAAATTCCGATCGTAAAACCGAAGGCCGTCATGTCAAAATATGTAATTATGTATGTATATATTTAATGAAACTTACAATTAAACTATGATTTATTATATTTAATAGTAAATAAACAGAAATATATAATTGATGATCGGCCGTTTTGCTTTATTTGTAATGATGGAATATTGCAAAATAATTAATATGTTTTTTTATCAGCTTCACATTCCAGCATTGCGTATTAAGTGGCGGAACTCAACGCCGCTCTTTGCCTCGACGCCAGAGCGAAGAAATGCAAATATAAATTTAAATTAATATTTCATTTCCTCGGGTGGGGATCGAATCCACAACCGTTGCGTTACAGTCACACCCTTGTCCCCCTAGTTCCCCAAGATATTAAGATGTTTATAGTAAATATTAAATATCAACCAAAGCAAATAACATTAATGGATCATTTTTATAATTTTCATTATTTACATATCTGGAATAATATGTAAAGGAGTGTCTAAACACTAAGTTTCCTCCGCCTATCTAGCAGTAATAAAATATCTTTTATTCCTATCTTTCACAGTCAGGTACACTGTAGTTCAAAAACCTGCCAGTTAATAAGTCGTCTTCGTGAGTAAGTACTACAGGAAATAGTGTCAAGAGTGACAATTATAAGATAAGAAGGAACTAGAGTATGTCAGAAACGTTCTGTTTGTGGCAAAAAATTTTTTTCAAATATTTGTGTGCATTTTGAAAATGTGACACTACACCAAAGATAGAAAAATATTTTATATTATCTACTTCCCGTAGATCAGGAACTACAAAATTTAGCAAGAAATTAGATATAAATAAATATAATATATAATAAATAAAATTAGATAAAAAATAATTACGACGGCTTTACTAGCAAAAGATGATAACATTTCCTTAGATTTTTTTGCCCATGGAGGGTGCCTCCATGTTGTAATGTCTTCCCTTTAACTTTAATCAATCTTTTTAGTTTCACGCCGTATCCCGCATGTAGCCGGTACCACTTTCCCTCCAATCTTTGATGTTTTTCTTGTTTTCGCGAAACTTAACGCCACGCTTTACTTTATTACCAGTCAGAGCAAGAAGATGAAAATAATTAATCGGGGAATCGAATCTACGACCGCCTTAATATTATTTTTAAAAAAACGCTTAAAGAAACACTTTCTTATACTTTAACGTTGTAGCCTATTGATTAAAAGTTTTAATTAGCGGACATTTTTCCATATTTCTATACTGTTAGTATGTATGCATATATTCACGTAATTTATGAAGTGTATGTGTATGAATGTATAGATCAGCTTGACGCTGTATCCCGCACACAGCAGAGTAGGCAGAGGGAACCTAATGTTGGGACACTCCGTTCCCTACTTCCGCCGAGTTCTGGAGGCATTGCGCGTTGAGTGGCGAAATTCAACGCTGCGCTTTGCCTTATATGCATTTATGTATTTATATTTCTATATGTTTATTTATTATTTATATATTTAGTATTGATCACACCCTACTCACTATTTATTTATTTAGCGATTTCCAACGTCTTAAGGTTGCCTGGAAGAAATCGCTATTTCAGCGATAAGGTCGTATATTGTACATATTCTTTTATTTATATTCTTGTATTTCTTTTGTTTTCTGTTTATTATTATTACTATTATGAAAGTATAGATTTTTTAAATATAAATATATATTTAATTGCAGGAACTACCTCAAAAGTGACAGCCGAGGAGTTGCACTATGGTGACAAGTCGTGCATGTTGAACGCGACTTACCTGACTCTCAGTCAATTACCGGTCGTATGCGAGAAGGTCAATTCGAGTGATATGTAAGTATTTTTCTTTTTTTTAACTTCATGCTGTATCCCGCACATAGCAAAGTAGGCAAAGGGAATCTGGGAACCTAGTGTTAAGACACTCCGTTCCCATTAAGACGTTCCCCCACTTTCCGCTGAATTCTGGGGGCATTGCGTTTTGAGTGGCGAAACTCAACGCCCTCTTGCCACCTCGTCTTTTGTCTCGCCATCAGAGAGAACAAATGATAATCTATCTTCTATTTATCTATTTTCTATCTATATATATATATATATATATATATATATATATATATATATATATATATATATAAAAGGACATGTACCTGACTGACTGAGGTAAGACGCACGCACAGCCGTAACCTCTGTGCGTAGAAACGTGAAATTTGGGCAGATGTTTATCATAATCAGGACATCCACAAAGAAGGGATTTTGAAAAATTTTAACCATAAAGGGATGAAATAGAGGTAGAAAGTTTTTATGGTTTTTTTTAAATAGGCACCGATTTTTATAAAATTTGAAATTTAGACTCTTAAAAATATTTCATTGAACACGTGTTTCATGGTTTTTTAGAATTCATCCCCTAAAGGTTCAAATAAAGGGTTGAAAGTTTATATAGAAAAATCTTTAAATCGCCAATCGCTGTAATTTTGACTGAAATGGATAGAGGGACACTTAAAAAGAATAATAGAAAGCAAAAAGATTTTTTTTTTAATTTCTTGTCTGTCTGTCTGTCTGTCGACATATTTTTGTCCACATTTTTCTCTGAAAGTACTGAACCGATTTACTTGAAAATTTCACCAATTGCTTTGTTTTAACTCAACTTAACAGTTCATCAAAATCGGTTCATTAAAAAAAAAGTTATCGTCATTTCAAAGAAGTCGTAACTAATTCAACACAGAGATAAAGAACGATTTTGAAAAAAAATATCAAGTATATTTACTTGATTTTTTTTTTTCTTTGATCATTTTTCAAAGACTTTTTGGTTGGTTCGTTCATATAATATATGTAACTAATTTAAAAACTGTACAGGAGTTAATATGCAATTATTACAGTTATTTAACAAAGAATATTATATAGGTAAAAAGAACATAAAGTTACAAAAATATATACGTGTAATAAATAATTAGCTTTATGTATCTCTATCTCTATATATATATATATATATATATATATATATATATATATATATATATATATATATATATATATATATATATATATATATATATATATATATATTATAAAATAAGAACGCATTTCGTCTCTGTCTGGCCTTTCTACGTTTTCTCTAAACCACCCAACGGATTTTGATGCGGTTTTCACTATTATGTCGAGTATTTTGTAGGGAAGGTTTATATATAGTTTATTATAAGTATATTTTATTGTAATTTGACATAAATATGATAAATGTGTATAAAGTCCTACCCGTTGAGACACTTTCACGCATGCGCTGCTTTAATGGTAAGCACTACATGAAAACAATGTACTAGAGTATTATTCCTCTTATAAGATCTACAAAAAAGTCAGCGACAGCATATTCGTATCTTCTAAGGATAACTTACAGTGAGCATATTTCTGTCTAAAAATAGTAATTTGAATGTATTTTCTTATCGTGAGGGATGTGTGTCCATAATGATATTAATCCTTATCCTTTTAAATAAGTTATTAATTTTCTACGTTAAACAAAGATAAATTTTGCTCTTTACAATATTTCGAAATTACAAATAGTTTTAGAGAAAAGCTATATCGACTCATGTTTATTCCTTACTCTCAGTATATAAATAAGTATATTAGTTTACCTTGGCCATTTAATGTAGATCAAAATGTTCTTTACTGATTTTCATTTTAATAAGTACTTTAAAGATTAGTAGCACAGATTTGAAATAACGATACTAAAAAATCTTGCTGTGTAACGCGGCTCGCCGACCACCACACGTCCCCCCCGCGCCCACGACTTTTTGCTTATAAAAACGGACCCGCCGCACCCACTTAGCTTCTTTCCCCAGGCATGGAAGGAGAGCCTGCTCATCATGCCCAAGGCTGAGAAGAGCTCATAGCAGCCTGTGGGGTACCGATCTATAACCCTCCTTAGCGCGGTCGCCAAGCTGTTCGAGAAGTTATTCCTCTCACTTCTCCAGGCGCACATCCACCCACGAAGCGAGCAGTTTGGCGAGCGGGTGTACCACTCTGGTTACACTACGCCGTAACAGCGATCAACCGAAAGGATAGTGCAATAGCAGTCTTCTTCGACGTAGTACGCGTATTCGACCGCGTCTGGCACCCGCACCTACTTCATTAAGTGCTCAGAGCCGGCACCTTCCAGCACGTCGCGCATGTCTTTGCCTCCCTGCCTCAGTGACAGGACATTTTACTTGAGAGTTGAGAGTTCAGGGTCTAGCAGCGAATCGATCGCTGCCGTTGTTCCCCAGGGGAGCATTTTGTCACCTGCTCTCTACGCACTTTAACACTGATGACATCATAACGCCCTAGCGAGTATCACTCAACGAGAAATCCTGCAGGTGGTCCAGAACCTCATCCTCCGCCGAGTGACGCAGGCGCCACACTACGTGAGAAACACCACGCATCACCGCAACCTAAAAATAGAAAGCCTGGAGGTACACATTGGTCGTCTCGCGTCCAACGCATTCCGCTGCGCCAATGTATCGGGTCACTGCACTTAAGGAGCAGCACTCCGTGGCATATCCGGCCGCCCGAGGTCAGACGTCAGATGACTTCCGAGGGAGTTTCTATCCTCCTCCAAATGCGACTCATGAGCCTTGCATTGATCCTTGGTCGTTTAAGCTGGGCCTCCCTCAGGAAACCGAGGCTCTCACCTGACTGAGTTGACTGCCTAGATGGCATTTGATAATCCCGCACGCCTCTCTCAGTGTCTGCTCTAGAGCAGGTTGTCGCTTGAGATCACGGCCAGGGAACCAACACCCAGATGTCGTTCGGAGCTACTACGGAGATGGACGAGAGAATGATTCAATTCTGCGCCTGGCTCTATAGCAAAGTTAATTTAGAAGCGATTGCACGTATTTTGGAGTTATCCAATAATTATAATGCATTTCATCGCGGCATTGTTGTTTACATCTTTCGTTTAAGTATTTTTGGGTTAGAGAATAGTAGTAGTCTGTTGTTTATAATTTCTTTCGTTTAAGTTTTCTGTTGTTTGTGTCATTTGTTTAAGTGTGTGTGTTTTTTTAAACAATTGGAACATCCTTCTTGAAACTACGAAAATGTGGGTTGCATTAAGGTTTAAATAATTTTCACATTAGTAATCTTAAGGGCTTTGCCAACATAGGTACATTATATGAATAATTCAATAGTTAAAGCGGGCGAAGCCGCGAGTAGTTAGTTTAGTATTTTATAAATATCAAATATCAACAATGGTCGTATTTTTTTATTTAAAACAATCAAAAATTATTTGACGATAATGTCGTAAAAAAATCATATTAGAAGTCATTATAGTTGTCAATCAATTCCCCTTATTAAATCAATAATCATGTATTTTAAGCGGGCGAGGCCGTGGGCGGGCCGCTAGTATTAAATATTCCATTTCCTTGAGTGATTAATCGAACCCACAACCTGTCACGTTTACAGTCGCACGGTGCCTCTGTGCCACGACTGGCCTCGGAACTCAATATCTGTTTTATTATTAATACATAATAATTACGTTCAACACAATAACTATAAAAAAATCCACTTATTTATAATAAATTATGAAAATGTACCATGTTCTAAATATCTATAAACTTCTCACTTGGTTAACCTTCAACAATGGTAGATAAAATGACCAATTAAATGACGTCATTAACTGAAGTACTAGACAATATTAATCTCTTTATCTGATATATTATATCATCAATGAATAATTTACTTCATATATATACATCTATAAAGACAGCGGCGTTGAGTTCCGCAACTGTACACGCTTTGTATAACTTGATCGGGAAAACACATATAGAGAGATTGTTATCCTTACCTGCATTATATACAAACAAATAAACGTTGAAAATATTGAGCATTTTAAAATATTGTGCATTTAAAAAAAAATGTATTATGTGTTAAGTTCCGCCACTCAACACGCCTCCTGTGGAAAGTGGAGAGTGGAGTGTCTTAACACTAGTTTCCCACCGCCTGCCCTGTTGTTTGCGAGATACAACGTAAAGCTGATAAAAAAATATTACACAATAAAAAATATACTTTTTCAAAATATTCTTGATGCAAAACTATTTATATTAATTAATACCTCTTGTGCAATACTATTTCATGTGTTTTATATCTCCTCTGCTTATTTTTACAAAATATTTCTTTAGATTAATCACTTATGTGAGTTCGACCATTTTTTCTATTTTTTTCTCACAAAATGCTAATGGAAGGAAAAATATCGTCTTTTTTGCAAAATATAAAAACAGGAAATATAAAATTATATATTTGAGTAAAATTTAATTTTAGTTGTAAGTTTTTAATATTTTTACTAGAAACTTGTACAAAAAACTTCTAAATTGTCAGTTTGCCATTTTGAACAACGTAATTTTTTTTAATTAATCTATTAAATTATATATAATCTGTATTATTATATATCTAGTAATTTTATACTAGTTTTATTTAAATATGTGCGCAATTTAAAAAAAGACCAGTTCTTTTGCTTCCTGGTCATGAAAATTTATATTATTAATATATTTATTTTATTTACCTACATAGGTATCCTAATATTAATATTATAAACGTGAATGTAAGTTTGTTTGTTTGTTACGCTTTCACGCCAAAACTACTCAACCGATCGTCATGAAACTTTGTATACATATTCTAAGAAGTATTCGGAAGGACATGGGATACTTTTTTTAAATATATTATGCGTTGGCTATAAAAATAAGCTTAAACGAGCGAAAGCGAATTTAATAAGTAAATTAACTATAATTATATATACCAACTGGTTGTGGGTTCGATCCCCACTCGAGGAGATAAAATATTTACTTAAATTTATATTTCCATTTCTTCGCTCTGGTGTCGAGGCAAAGCGCGGCGTTGAGTTTTGCCACTTAACACGCAAAGCCTCCAGAATTGCGCAGAGAATGGGGAACGGAGTGTCTTTCACTAGGTTCCCTCTGCCTACCCTGCTGTGTGCGGGATACAGCGTGAAGCTGATTTTTTAAAATTATTAAATTAACTATATGCAAATAACAGCGTTGTCGTGGTTTTACATTATTTATTGTTATCTAAGTTATAATGCCTTTATATAGTTATGGGCTTAATTCCATTTGTTTCATATTTATAAAATATTAACTTTTACTTGTGGCTTTGCCAGTGGGCTCAAAATAACTAAGTTTTGTGCTTCGACATTTTTTAAACTTGACGCTATTTATTCCTGTTCCCAACCTGAGAACCTTGTATTTACAAACTCCGTCCCAAATAAGTTCTTAACTTTCGGTCCCCGTTTTTCGCGGAATACTGCAGGATTCACGCGTTGAGTGAAGGAGGTTAAACACCGCGATTTGTCTTGCCTTTGGGATCGAACTCATGATTATCATTGTCTTAAAGTGTGAGTGAATAAAAGTATTTTATTAAAATTAAATTAGCACGCTGTATACCGCGCATAGCAGTGTAGGCAGAGAAAACCCAGTGATAAGATACTCCGTTCCCCACTTTCCACCGAATTCTGGAAGCAATTCAGTGGCGGAACTCAACCCTGCACTTTTTCTCAACACCAGAGCGAAAAAAATGAAAATATCGAACCGATAACCTGTCGTGTTTACAGCTGCACGCTTGTGCCCCTGCGCCACGACTGGCCTCAATTTAGATTTTTCTTAAATTACAATTTAATTTAAATTAAGATACTGAGAATAAAATGGCTTGATGAGCTTTAAATTAGAAACAATGAGTGGCAGTAAAACATTAGTATTAATTAACAATTTAGATAAAAATACATTGTAATTAATGACCATTGAAGTTAATGATTCGAGGCCAGTCGTGGCGCAGAGGCACAAAGTGTGACTGGTTGTGGGTTCGATCCCACTCGAGGAAATGATATATTTATTTACATTTATATTTTCATTTCTTCGCTGTGATGTCGAGGCCTCCAGAACGTGGCGGAAAGTGTGAATGGAGTGTCCTAACACTTAGTTCTCTACCTATCCTGCTGTGTGCGGGAATCAGCGTGAAGCTGATTTATTAATGACAACGTACATATTTTTTATTTGAAAAAGATATTAGAGTAAGTCGTGGCACAGGTTCACTAAACGCGATAGGTCGTGGATTCGATTTCCACTCGAGGTTATGAAATAATTAAAATTTTCACTTACAAATTTAAATAAATATTTCATTTCCTCGAGTGGGGGATCGAACCCACAACCAGTCACACTTTGTGGCACTGCGCCACGTAATTAAAATAAATTTATTTTAAATACTAAAACGTTAATATAATTATACAATTTTACGCACAACAATACGTACGAACTTTAGATTTAAATTTAATATAGTATTAAAAGCAATGCTTGTGCCTTGTGAAAGAAAAAAATATATACTTCATAATAAGATTATAAATAATAGAAATTATCATATAATGTTAAAGAATACTATGATGGTCGTGGATTCGTTTCTCTCTTGGGGGAATTATTTATTTTCATTTCCTAAAACTGGTGAAAAGACAAAGCGCTAACTAAAAGACAACACACGATTTCTTAAAAATCAAACAGAAAACGGAGATCGGAGTGTCTTAACATTAGGTTTCCTATGCCTACTCTTCTACATTTATCTATTGCTAAGGCCGTCGTAGCACAGGGGCAAAAAGGTTACGACGGTTGTGAGTTCGATCTCCAAGGCAAACAGTCCGGCATTGGATTGGAATTCCACCACTCAACACCTCGAAAAATTCGGGGAAAAGTGGAAACGGTTTCTTAACACTAGGTTCCCTCTGCCTTCCCTGCTGTATGCGGGATACAGCGTGAAGCTGATTTAATTTGATTTTTATTGCTAATTCCACAATAAATATTAATACATATATAAGGATCAAGACTTATGTAAAAATTCAAACTAATTTAGCTTTAGATCTTATAAGTATACGTTTGTATGGTGCCACAAAAAGCCCTAATTCGCTCGATGATGTTATTACTAAGTAATGATAATATGTATAATATACGAAATGTTATTTTGTCTGTATATTCAGTGATTATTCTTATTCTTTTTTTTAGCTTCACACTGTATAGGTGGGTACATTAAAGAGCAAGCAGAGGGAACATGGGAACCTAATGTTGAAACAAAAACACTCCGTTCCCTTCAATCCGCCCAATTCTAGAGGCATTGCTTGTTGAGTAGCGGAATTTAACTCTGTATTTTTCTTCGTTACCAGTATGAGCAAATGAAAATATGAAATAAATCATTTCCCCGAGTGGGAATCGAATCCACTGCCTATCGCATTTACAGTAACACACAGTGATTTATTCTTTGAAAGAAAATATAATATTCTAGTAACTATGAACATAATGTTAAGCTTAAGACACTTCTCTCCGCATTTTCCGCCCGTTTCTCAGATATAACGAGTTGAGTGGTGGAACTCAGGGCCACGAAAGTGTAGGAAAATGAATATCATTTTTACTCCGAGTGGGGTCCCACAATCAGCCCGTTTACAGGCAGATCTACCACTACGTCACGACGGCCTTATACGTGGACGTAGTAATAGGGGTTACCAGGCGGGCCGTGTTCACCCCAGAATAATCTTGTGCCTACCCCAAAAATCAATACTGAAACTGAAATTTTAACAAAACCTCTACACGAACATATTTGTTTAAAGCTAGAGTCCAAGCCCGTCCTAGAAAACATCTCTAGATGCGCCCATGAGTTGATAATCATTTAAAATTGTTATTAGATATAGTAAATAATATAATTTTTCAAATGGGTTTTAAAATATAAACATTAAATAAAAGAACATTTGAAAATTAAAATTAATAAAATAATAATACAAGTAGATTTATTTTCTTTAAGATCAATGCACCAACTATTCCATTTTTTGTAAGAAGAAATCCTCCGCTCTCCGCTTTTCTTTATTTCAGAGAGAGTGTGAAGGGGACAGTCATTTATTATCTGTGATATCTTGTCTTGTGCTACGAAACATATTGTATCGTTTGACCTTCATAAAATGAGCTTAGTCATACATTAAAATGAACCAATGCGAACTTGACCTTGAAATGAAACTATTCGATGTTGCAATTATATGAATAATCCTTTGATTACTCAAATACGACCGTCAAACTGGATTAATGAATGAGATTGTGGGTTCGACTCCCATTCAAAAAAAAACAGCTTCACGTATCCCGCACACAGCAGAGTAGGCAGAGGGACCCTAGTGTTAAGACACTCCGTTCCCTACATTCTGCTGAATTCTGGAGGCATTCTGTGTTGAGTGGCAGAACTCAACGCCGCGCTTAACTTCGACACCAGAGCGAAGAAATGGAAATAGAAATATAAATTTAAGTAAATATTTCATCTCCTCGAGTGGGGATCGAACCCACAACCAGTCGGTTTTACAGTCACACCTCGTGCCGCTGCGCCACGACCGGCCTCCCATTCGAGGAAATGAAATATTTAATATTCTCATTTCCTCACGTAAAACGTGGCGTTGATTCTCCACGTTAACACGCAATATTTCACAGTATTCCGCAAAGAGTTGGGAATGGAAGTATCTTAATGCTTACGGAGTGTCCTAACACTAGTTTCTCTTGTTCCTTTTACGTACACTGCTGTATGCTAGGGGCCAAAAAATCTGTATTAAGAGAGGGTTCTATTTATTTATTTTTAGACAAGTTTCAATGAATGGACAGAGAAGATAATTATTTAAACTCACACTTTGAAAAGCTTATACGAGTGAGCTTTTTTAGTACCAGTAAATTTAACCGGTGGTGTTCTTAGGAAATAAATAGAAATAAACACTATCAAAAAAAATATAAAATAAAGCTTATAGAAAAAAATAAAGCTTCTTTTCATCATGGTAGACTGAGATCAACAGATGAATTTAAATTTGATAATGTATTTTATTTTTATTTCTTTATTAGTATAAGAAAAAAAATCAAAATAGAAAAATTTCATCTAAAGCAACTTGTATTCTATTCAGGAATGTTACGGTTGCAAAAAATATCAATTTAGTTCTTGTAAAACTTTTTGTTGTCTTCTACAATATCGCGTGTTTTGTTGTTTGTTGTTGGAATTATTTACTTCGATTATTTTTATTTATAAAAGTTATGTAAAAGAAATGGTTGAAACTGACCCGAAATGAACCTATACCTATCTAAGCATGACTGTAACTTAACTTTATTACTTTTAACTGTTTTTAATGTTTATTCCACTTGCAACTACGCAATAAAATCTAAGAAGAAAAAAAAATATTGAGCTGATCTGATGATGGCTAATTGTAGCCAGGACTTGAATATACCACTTGATTTTAGGACTCGTATTAAGCTTGTACATACAAGATACATAAAATAAAAAAATTAAGCACAACGTGGAATGGATTATTATTTATTAATATTTTCATTGCAATGCCTCGAAAAATTCGACGGAAAGTGGGGAACACGAGGTTCCATCTGTCTACCGACCTATGTGCGAGGTATAGCGTGAAGCTTATGTAATTTAATTTTAATTTGTATTAAAAAAAAACTTTATTTACGAAGTTGATGACTGTGATGAAAAGTACAATATCTTATATAAAGTGACAATTTCTATATGCTAGTACTAGATGAGGTGGAAGAGTTAACGCGGCGGTTGTGAGTTCGATTTCCACTCGGGAGAATAAATAATTTTCATTTTCTCGCTCTAGCACCAAGATTTGATTTGGTTGAGTTCTGTCTCTCAACTCGCAAATTCTCAAAAATTAGGCGAAAGCGGCAAGTGTCTTAATGAGTACGAAGTGTCTATTAACACTAGGTTCCCGCGTTCCCTCTGCTTACCTTACCATGTGTGTGAAGAAAAAAAAATACAGTATAACTTATAATTATAAAAAAAATTACAGTATAATATATAATTTTAAAATAATTTCTATTCGTTTTTCTCCAGATGCGAGTCCCTTACGCTCAATGGAACGAAATACTGCGAATGGGGCTACAATGGTTTGGGGATCGATTACCAAGTGCTGGCAGGGCCGGCCTTCATGGCCGTGTTCACTGTTGTCGGCGTTATATTGGGTGTAGCTGCTGATAGGTAAGAAAATAAACTTGTTTTCTCTTTATTTAGCTTCACGCTGTATCCTGAATATAGCAGGGTAGGCAGAAGGAACCTAACGACACTCGGTTCCCCAACTGGTGGAAAGCAGGGAACGGAAATGTGGAACAAAGTATCGTAACACTAGGTTCCCGGGTTCCTTCTGGCTACCCCTGCCTTGTGCGAACAGCGTGAAACATACTTTACAAAGAAATATACTTAACAAAGATTCTTAATTATGATCTTATATTAATTTTCACATTATATGATTTAAATTAAAAAACAAAACGTAATTTAATTTAATATTAGATTTTATTTTAATGACAAAATTAATTAAGGCAAGACAGCTCTTTAATAAGATTCGCTTTGCCTTTGTACTCTGTTTTATTGTCATGGTAATATAACTTACTGTTAAGGGAGTCCGTTCGTTCGTGGGTGTTGAGTGACGGAACTCAACACCGCACATGGTCTACTGAAGCTGGAAAATGAAAATAAATAGATAAATAATTCATATTTAGCATAGAAGCTAGTCGTGGCACAGGGTCACAATCTGTAAGCGCTACAGGTCGTGGGTTCATTTGAACTTACTTATTTAATACTTTCATTTCATCGCTTTGGTGGAGGCAAAGGGTGGCGTTGAGTTCCGCCACTCAACACTCAATGTCTCCAGAATTCAGCGAAAAATGGGGAACGGAGTGCCTTAACACTAGGCTTTTTCTGCCTTCTCTAGGCGTAAAGCTAACAAAAAAGGGAATAACTTAAAATGAAAATTTTGTATGACAATTGACAGTGAAATGAAGTGAAGACTGACAACGTATAGAAAACGTATAGACATTAAGTTCCCGTGTACCTACTCTAGATAATATTCCAAAACATTCAAAATATTGACTTTGAACCCGACCCACGACGTCAAAATTAAACTTAACTTAACTTATATTTTCTTACTTATTTATATTTTCTTTTCAGATATAACCGAGCAAAAATCCTAGGTGTATGCACCTTAGTGTTCGTGGTGGCGATGCTCTTGATGGGCACAGTGACCGAATATTGGCACCTAGTGTTATTAAGAATGATTATGGCAGCAGGCGAGTCCGGGTGCAATCCACTAGCTACTGGCATCCTGACTGATCTGTTTCCGGAACATCAGAGGGCTTTGGTCCTGTCCATCTTCAACTGGGGTATCTATGGAGGTTACGGGATTGCGTTCCCGGTGGGAAGATATATACCTGCTATAAATGCTTGGGGTTTTGGTGAGTTTTGCAAAAATATATTGTTGTTTTAAGGGATAATCTTGAGAATATTTACTTTATAATTTAGGTAGACTATAGGTATCTGGCCACAATTTTAAAGGCCTTTTTTCGGCGGATTCTGGAGTGGCGGAACTTCACAAGCAATGCCTCCAAGAAATTTGAAATATTTCATTTCCTCGAGTAGGAATTGAACCCACAACCTGTCGCGTTTACAGTCACATTTTGTGCCTCCGCGCCACGACTGGCCTCGCTATTTTTAAAATGGGAGATATTTTAAAAAAAATCAGCTTCACGCTGTATCCCGCACACAGCAGGGTAGGCAGAGGGAACCTAGTGTTAAGACACTCCGTTCCCCACTTTCTATCGATTTCTGGAGGCATTTCGTGTTGGCAGAACTCAACGCCGCGCTTTGCCTCGATACCAGAGCGAAATAAATATTTCATTTCCTCGACTGGGAATCGAACCCACAACCAGTCGGTTTTACAGTCACACCTCGTGAAACTGCGCCACCACTGGCCTCAATATAGATATTTTAAAGCTTCAAACATAACATTTTCTTCAATCTTAACTGTTTGTACGTTAACAAAGTCTAAGCATATTAGTTTCAAGACGTTTTTTCTACGACAAAAGTCACAACTTTTAGAATATATGCTTACTTAATAAAGTTACTTTATATTAATACTAGAGACTCGAACACGGCTTCACTCACTTAAACTTACTATTATAATATAGCCAAAGGATATTTAAAAAAAAATAATAAAATATATCTTATGTCCTGTATACCTCTAAGATTATGTGTACAAAGTGTTGGAGTTGAAACGTAACAAACTAACTAACATTCACATTAATAATATTAATAAGAAGTATGACGATTTAAGTATTCCTTTAAAAACTACATAGATATATTAAAGAATATTATTTTTAGATAAATAAAACAATTTTACTTATTTAGAAAACGTATAAAAACTTGAACGTAGCGGAACTCGAACCCGCACCTCCTGGAAACAGACTAGGAAAATAATTTTATTTCTATAAAATCAAACCTGGCGTGTACATATTATAACCAAATTTTTATAATTTTCAGAGCTGGAGAGTGTGTTACTATGGCGCCGGTATCATTGGTATAGTCATCATTATCTTGACGTTCCTCACTCTTCGGGAACCTGAGAGGACTACTATTGGAGAGAAGAGTACTAGATTTTTTTTTACAATTTTTTACATAGGTATCGACTTGTTTTTTCTTTCTTATTGGCTAGTTTATTATAAGATAATACTATAATATACATTACTATTGTTAAGTAACGAAATAACAAATGAATTTAGTTTCGTGCTGGGAACCTAGTGTTGAGACTCTGTTCCCATTAAGACACTTCCGCTCCCCACTTTCCGCCGAGTTCTTGAGGCATTACGTATTGAGTGAAGGAACTTAACGCCGCGCTTTGCCTATTCACCAGAGCGCGAAAAGAATATATTAAAAAATTAAATTAAATTAAATCAGCTTCACGCTGTATCCCGCACACAGCAGGGTAGGCAGAGGGAACCTAGTGTTAAGACACTCCGTTCCCCACTTTCTGCCGAATTCTGGAGGCATTGCGTGTTGAGTGGCAGAACTCAACGCCGCGCTTAATATGATTTTATCAATGGAACTCATTGATAAAATCATATTAATAGGCGGACTTGGTCAGGACACTCTGACTTCCCTCAAAATTCAAGTGTTGAGTGACAAAACTCCACACTGTCCTTTGTCTCCGTTAAGACTGTACGTACTACTGTATCACAATGACCGTTTTGCTACTCAACACGCAATGCCTCCAGAATTCGGCAGAAAGTGGGGAACGGAGTGTCTTAACACTAGGTTCCCTCTGTCTACACTGCTGTGTGCGAGACACAGCGTGAAGCTAATAAAATATAAAAAAAAATATGAAATTAATAATATATATTATTGTTTTTTTTTTAATACGCAGGAAACGCGAAAGCAGGAGATGCTGCTCTAGAGGCCGGTAAGAAAATGCCTCAAGTCGCCATCTGGCATATAATCGGACAGCCGAGGATCCTGCTGCTGTGCTTGGCCGCCTCTATCAGACATTGTGGTGAGTTTGTATTAATGTCTCAAAACAATGAAAATATAATTCTTTATTACGAGGAGTTTGAGGCCACTCGTGGCGCGAGGGAGAGTGAGAATATAAAGACACTTCTTCACTTTCCAATTCTAGATGCATTGTGTGTTGAGATGCGGAACTCAACACTGCGCTGTGCCTCTTTACCAGTGCAATGAAATAAAAATATCACATTTTTGGTCTGGGAATCAAACCCACAACCATCGCGTTTACAATCACACTCTTATGCCCCTGCGTCTCGACGGCTTCTTATATATATGTAAATATATTTTTTAGCTTCACGCTATACCCCGCACATAGCAGGGTAAACAGAGGGAAACAGTGATAAGACACTCCATTGACATTGCGTGTTGAGTAGCGGAACTCACGCCGCGCCTTGCCTCAATACGAGAGCGAAGAAATGAAAATATAAATGTATATAATATAAATATTTCATCTCCTCGAGTGGGGATGGAACCCACAACCAATCGGTTTTACAGTCACACTTTGTGCCCCTGCGCCATGACTGCCTCTTATATATTAATAACCAAAATATTTATTTATAATAATTATAGCACATCATCAGCTGTTACTTAATGGATATTCTATACGTAAATATAATAGCCTTTTTATTACAGTATTGTTTAAACAACATAAATTAACTTAAAGTGCTTACGGCTCACGATATACATTTATTTCTTTTCATAAAAACTGTAATTGATTTTTTTTACGAAAGTAAACAAAAGCTTTTTTTTTATTCTTTTTCGATACAATGTTTTCATTTCTGAATATTAAACAGTGTTCGGCTGTACACGATAGGTGCAGGTTCTTTTGCAGGGAAATTATATTTTTTTTAAAATTGTCCATATTTATAGTGGATTTAAATTTGATAAAGTGCCAGATTTGGTCTCTGACCCGAAAGTACGACAAGATTAAATTTTAAAACTGATAGAAATGTTCACTACAAACGTATATATTGTGTTGTATGTTGTATTGAATGATGTGAAGAAAACTGCAGTTCGAATAATATATTTATTTGAATTTAAATCTTTTATATAAAATTATAAAATATAGAAACTTAATAAAGTTAAGCTTGGAGCAGTGCCCAGGACTTGCGACCACAGTAGAGTAGGAGAAGGGGCCCCTTTACTGATTCAAACACTCGCCTTCACTGCTCCAGCCCAGTATAGCATAAATCAAATCAAATCAACTTGACGTAAAGCTGATAAAAATTATAAATAATTTTATTTTGATAACCAACTTTTGTAACAGGAGGAGGTTCTCAATTTGACTGTATTTTTTCCTTCCAGGTGGTATGACATTCGCATATAATGCAGATTTGTACTACCGCGATTACTTCCCCGACGTGGACCTCGGCTGGTGGCTGTTCGCAGTCACTGTGGGCATCGGCTCCGTGGGCGTAGTGGTTGGCGGAGTTATTTCTGATAAGTGAGTTTTATAATATTGTTATATATATATAAAAAAGATTAAGCGTATTCAGAGGAAGCCTAGAGCTAAGACACTCCGCTCTCTACTTTCCGGCGATTTCTGGAAGCATTCCATGTTCACGACTCAACGCCGCGTTTTATGCCTCGATACCAGAGCGAAGAAATTAAAATATTGAATATTACATTTCCTCGGGTGGGGATCAAACCCACAACCAGTCGCGTTTACAGTCAAACATCTGCAGCTCTAAGCCACGACTGGCCTCAAAAATATATATAGATAAAGGTTAGGTGTGACCTACATATTTTACCATTTGTTATAGCAGTGTGGCATTTGAAAATAAAAAAAATATTTCATTCTATATGAGTCAGAGCGCCTGAACGATGTCCAAGAATTGCGGGTTTAAGTCCCAAAAAAAAACGTTCTATTTTTAATACGTTTTTTAAAAAGTATATCTTCAATTCTAATAAACATATGATGAATAAACAAAAATCATTTTTTTATTAAATCAAAATATTTCTTTCAGATTTGTATCAAAAATGGGTATCAGATCGAGAGTACTAGTACTTGCATTATCACAATTGATAGCGACATTGCCAGCGTTCGGCTCCGTCGTGTTCGGACCACTGTGGGCCATGATCACGCTTGCCTTCTCTTATTTCTTCGGTAAATATCTGTGATATATCTATATAGATATATGGTAGAGTTTATGTATGCACTTTTGCACTTTTTTATGCATGTATAATTTATTAATAAAAAAATTAGCTTCACGCTGTATCCCGCACACAGCGGGGTAGGCCTCTGCCTCCCTCTGGAACCCAGTGTTAAGACACTCCGTTCCCCACTTTCCGCCAAGTTTTGGACGCATTGCGTGTTGAATGGCGGAACTCAACGCCGCGCTTTGCCTCGACACCAGAACGAAGAAATGAAAATATAAATTTAAATTAATATTTTATTTCCTCGAGAGGGGATCAAACCCAGAACGAGTGGCGTTTACAGTCACACTTTGTGCCACTGCGCCACGACTGGGCTCCTGCTACTGGACTGCAATAAATATCTGAGTAAATAATGAAAAAAATATTTAAATACCACAAAAGTCTTTAGGTATAATACAAAATTCCTATATATTTAGACTTGTATACATTGCGGGGAATCCCTTAAAAAAGACATTCTCCCGGAAAAATTATAGATTACAATAAAAAGCTATCCTATCAGTCATTCTTACTACACGAAACTTTTCTTTTTCAGCTGAAATGTGGTTCGGAATAGTATTCGCTATCCTCGTAGAAATAGTGCCTGTCGCTGTCCGCTCGACCACCGTGGGTGTGTTTCTCTTCGTAATGAACAATATTGGTGGTAACTTGCCCATTCTGGTCGATCCCGTGTCGAAGGCTATAGGATATAGGGAGTCTATAATGATATTCTACGCTGGTTTCTACGGTATTAGTAAGTATTTTTTGGTATTTTCTTTTAATTAGTTATTTTTTTTATAAATAAGCATTTGAGGTCAGTGTGACTGTCAAACCGACTGGTTGTGGGTTCGATCCCCTCTCGAGGAGAGGATATATTTACTTAAATTTATATTTTTAGCTTTTTTTTTTTTTTATTTTACACTAAAGACATTTGGTCCGTACCCTTTTTTAATTTATTACTGTATATAGTTTCCTTATTATATATATTAATTACATTATTATTTACATACAATTAATACCTATAATAAGAAAATGTTTTTTTAAACTTTACATTACTTTCACGCTGGTTAAGATGCTCCGTTCCCATTAAGACCCTATTCGTTTCCCATTTTTCGCCAAACTCCGGAGGCATTGCGTGTTGAGTGGCGGAAGTCAACGCCGCGCTTTACAACACCGACACAAGAGCGAAAAAATTAAAATAAATATTTTATTTCCTTGACTGGCAATCGAACCCATGAACTTTTGTGTATTTGCGACGTAACTGGCCTTAAAAAAATTATGGAAACATTTTTGCACTAAGTTAACAAGCTCGCTCTACTTACTCGCTATGTGCGGGATACAGCGTGAACTTAGAAAGAAAAAAAAATTTTTGTTTCTCTGGTCTTGTAATATCGACTAAACCAATATCTCTGAATAAACTGTGTTTCTGAAAATGTACGGGAAGCTGAAAGACAATAAAGAAAGCTAAAAATATATGTATTAGTTTTAAATTTATTAAAATGTATTTTTTATTAATTTTTTAGTTACTAAAAGCAAACAATTATAAAAAAAAATATTCTAATTCCTTTTTTTTAATTTTCTACAACAGGTAGCATACTGTTCTTCTTAACAATGTTCTTAATGGACGGTCCAGTAGAAAATAAAGATAAAGTAGAGAGTGACAAACGCAGCGGCCTAGACAACAGAGCTTATTCACACGACGAGGTTGCAAGAGATAGAATCGATAATATTAGATTATAAATGAAATCAAAATTATAAGACAAATATCCATATATTTTATTGCAATTAATTTATATAGTGCTTTTGTGTTATTTTATTTACTTATGATTTTAAAAGTTTTTTTTTTAAATATTTTTTTTTCTATTTTATATATTATTTATATTGTTTGGTATATTCAGCAAAATTTTAATGTTTTAGCTAAATACTCGTATGTATTAATGTTTTTTTTTTTTCATTTTGACCATATTTTTTTATGTCTGTCAAAGTTTAGTTGTTCATGATTTAAGCTGTGCTTAAACCACCTTCTAACAGTTGTATTGTTATATTTTTGCTTATTTTTTTATTTCTTTCATGTGATCAGATTATTAGTTTATTTTTTTATTGATTAAGCTCTCTTATTTTTTTAAAAAAAAGTGCTCCATTTTTTTAAAAAAATATATAAACAGATTAAAAATATTGTCGAATATAAAAAAGCAAAAGTTAACTGGATAGATTGTTGTTTTTGAACATGAATACCAAAGGTTTCGAATGTTTAACATTAAAGATGTTTATCGGAATGCTCAGAAATAATGTTTCAAATTAATTTTAATGCAATAAGTACAATATTTTTTTTTAAATCAAGACTGACTGGTTTCATATTAGCAATAATTATTTCCCAAAAGGAGAATATTTTGAACTAACTTAAACAAAATACAATTATTTATTTTTTGAGGCCAGTCGTGGCGCAGGGGCACAAAGTGTGACTGCACAACCGACTGGTTGTGGGTTCGATCCCCACTCGAGGAGATGAAATATTTACTTAAATGTATATTTCTATTTCTACGCTCTGGTGTCGGGGCAAAAGCGCGGCGTTGAGTTGTCGGCAGAAAATGGGGAACGGAATGTCTTAACACTAGGTTCCCTCTTATTTATTTTTTCTGTGATATTTTCTTGAACAAATTTCAATCAATTGCTTATAAAAGGTATCATAATTTTCTAGCCGGTCAGTCTTAATTACAAATACAAATCTACTCTTAGTACTGTTCCTTTTTAGTTTAAGAAGTAAGTATCGTTTTAATTTAAATAGTTATAAGTTTTTTAGTTATTTATTTTGTGTTATTTTGATATTTTAAGTTGTTTCTTTTTCTTTTAACCTCAAAAAACATGGCAATAAAAAATGAGATGCGTCACTCGTCATCATCAAAAGCAGTTGATTGTGATAATGTAATATTGTACATAGTTAAAATGATTGTAAATAAAACCAATTGTTAATAAATATAAAGTTTTATTCCATATTAGGTTCTTAGAAACCTGTTTATAATATAATAATATGTGTAATAATTTGAGGCCAGTCGTGGCGCAGCGGCACGAAGTGTGAAACCGACTGACTGTGGGTTCGAGTCTCACTCGAGTAGATGAAATATTTACTTAAATTTATATTTCCATTTCTTCGCTCTGGTGTCGAAGCAAAGCGCGGCGTTGAGTTCTGCCACTCAACACGCAATGCCTCCAGAATTCGGCAGAAAGTTGGGAACGGAGTGTCTTAACACTAGGTTCCCTCTGCCTACCCTGCTGTGTGCGGGATACAGCGTGAAGCTGATTTATTTATTGCATATTAGGTTCTATAAACCTGTTCATAATTTGTAGAACATTCTACAAAACATACTGTTCGCCTGAAAGCGAACTCAGAAATCTGCACTTGATAAATTCTTCAAATATTCTCCAATTTAAACAGAATAGTGTTACTTTAGAGTTTAGATTATAAATAGGTGTTTGGTTTCTAATCTGATCACACTAAAAATGTAAAACAGATCAAATAAATACGACGAATTTTGAAAACAAAAAATATTAATAAATTTATTATTTAGTCAACTTTTTATAATCTGAAAGAATAAACAGACGATTATCGATCAATAGACAAAAGTTGATATAAACAGTATTCATTTTAATTAGAACTCTTAAATGTCATACACATTTTTTTTGGGCATCTTAAACTTTATATGTTTCATGAAACTTCTGAGGCCAGTCGTAACGTGGGGCCGCAAAGTGTGACTGCAAAATCGACTGGTTGTGTATTCGATCCCCACTCGAGAAATTGAAATATTTATTTACATTTATTTCTTGGTTCTGATGTCGAAGCAAATGACGTCGAGTTCCACCACACAACACGCAATGCCTCCAGAACTCGATGGAAAAAGGAGAACGGAGTGTCTTAACACTAGGTCCCCTCTGCCTACCCTACTGTGTGCGGGATACAGCGTGATGCTGGTTTAGTTTTTTACTTTTTTTTTCCCAAATTTCATTTATATTGTTAAGTTGTTAATAAATATCATCAAAGTAATCGATTTAGGCAATCATTATTTCATAAAGTAATGAAGCCAAACATTCACAGATAATTGGGAAAATTAAACCACAGAGTAAATATGTCATTTCCTGTATTTCTAACATATTAGACTTTTATACACTACGTCATTATTTACATGAGCATTCGCTTCACAATATTAATAAAATTAAAATATTTTTTTCTCTCTTAATTTAAAATATTTATACAATTTTCATACCTACTATTATTATTAGGCAAAGTGACATCACTTCGAAGCTAAACAAAATCGTATAGTAATTTACCCACTTTATGCTGTTATGGAGTTCTTTTGGAGAATCTTTTGAATAATTCCAATATTTATTGAAAAAAAATAAAATATTATAAACTGTTTCAACTATTTATGTATTAGAAAAATGTACAAAATTACGAAACTATGTGACTACAACGTGTTTGTGATACGTTAGTTAGATTATGTCAGTTATCAAAAACTCTTATGTAATATGCGGTTCTGGTAGGAAAAATATATTCATCTCGTTTGTCTTTAAATAATCAATTTTTATTATCTATATATATAATTTTTTTACACTTAATGTATGTATTCATCGATTGTTATACTAATTTCACGTTTTCAACCAATATTGCACTCACAACTGAAATTATAATTTTGGTGCGAACCAAAATGGACTATGACCCCTAAACACAAAGCTCTATAGGGGCCATACATAAATTACGTCACACGTTAAGGGGTTCGCCGAAGTGTGACATTGTGTGACAAGGTCTTAAATTTTGATATATTACCTTTCAACTTATAATACTCAAACATAATTTTGGCATTTTCTGCTGTTTAAATTTAATGATTTCCGATCCGAGAAATTAAATTGTAAAAAATGTAACTTTACACAAGGGCTCACGTCCAGCCATGACAAGGACACAAAAAAAAAATTGTGTGACACAATTTATGGATGGCCCCTTCTTGATATTTTTCATCAATATATATATACTGTATATGGCTATTGGCACATATTACTTATTCATCTTTTATCTCTTTCTAATACCAGGCGCATGCTAAGTAAGAAAGAGACAGACAGACCTAACAAGTGCACCGAAACAATTTTAACAGCCGAGAGGTTTACTTACATTACTTTACAATAAGTTTGATCAGTCAAGCTAAATGAAATGTAAAGTTCTAGAATATTCGACCTACAATATACAAAGGTTACACATTTTGTAGAAATATTTATTGCAAATGAAATATTTGAATCAGGTTTTAGCTTGACCGAAAAGTCCCTTGTTTTTTTTTTCTTTTTTACTACAGTACCAAAAACTCAGGCACATTAGGACGGCGTGGCCTCGGCGCCGGCGTTTATTTACGCACTCTGAAAGCATGTTACTTAACTATTCTTTACATTACCAATATGTAAATGTTACTTAAAATCGTGTAAATTAAGACAAGGTTCATCTAATATTCAAAATAGGATCAACGAAATGAATTTTAGACAAAATGTGACTACAGTTAACCAAAAAAATGACCAAAATTAGACGAAATTACTCAAAAACGACCAAAATTTGACCTATAAACTGAACTGAACCGGAATGATAAAAAATCATAAAACCTTTCCAAGTCTTCTTTACCGGTACTTAAAGTCTCGTAACACTTAATAAGCCACATTATTAGAACATAAGTTTTTACCGCTCTATATTTAGTTATTATACCCAATATTCGAATTGACAACACCTAAAGATTTCTTTGTACAGAGTTTCAAGTACTACAGTAGCTAACTGCACACATCACAGATATAGAAAATATACGTTTTATTCTATTTTTTTATTATTTTTTTTCTATACAGTGGCAATACTCATATAACTGAAAAAAAGACGATAATTATAATTTATTATAGAAGAAAATTATAAAAAAAAATTAAGTAAACCACTGTATAAAAAAAAAACATTTTAGCCTAATACTAAGTATTCACAGAGTGTATAGAAAATGTAGACGCCAACTGTAGCGTCTGTTAGTTTAACACTCATTTTACATCAACGAGAAATCGAACCCGCACTAAAGTACAAACAAACAGCCGCTACAGTCAAACGAGTTAAGGTATCGCGGGGAACACAGCGTCCAATTGTTACACAAAATACATTTCAGTTACCGACATTTAATTAAATTGCTCCCTATAATTACTGGCTCTAAATAAATAAATAATAATTAAATTACGCACGCCGCGTGCAAATAATCACATGGAAATTTACGTTATACTGTAGAAAAATATAAAGTGAACTGTACCTATACTAGAACGGTTTGGCCGGATATGAACACCGCACCATCGATCACAGTGTCTAACGCCGCGCTACGTCGCATGTCCAAAAGACACATTGCACATTTATAAGACAAAATAATGATTGCAAAAATTACAATCGCCTCTCGGCCTAGATTTTATGTAGATATATGGCCTTATCATATAACAATCTGTTCTATAATCAACCTTAAAATATTATAATTTTTTGTATGTATGTATGTCATGCCATTACTCAGCTAAGGCAGTAAAGCGGTGACCAAAATTTGACATCAATTCTTAGATATGGCCAAAGTTTGACCTATAAACTAAACAGCCTGTATAAACCGAAACAGCACAAACACAGCTCTGACACTCAATTATAAACTGCTTTTGACTATTTTTTTTATATAAATTTTATTTTTTGGCAATGGGTTCAATATTTTATGGAAAATTTATAACAACCTAAAAATATATACATATATTGCCCTCCGTAGTTTTACTTAATTATTTATAATTAATTACACAAGTTAAAATTTCAAATGTTGAAAATTATAGACCGAGGGCCGAGTGCAAAAAACTGTATTCAAATTTGTTATTATAATAAATGTGCAATGTACGTAGTTCTTATACTATAAACCGCTTATACTACGCGTCTTATATTAAACCGGGTCATACATTATTATTGCTTGGTATTTAGGCAGTGATGACAACCGCAACTCGGACCGAAAAGGATATTACAAAATATTATATATATACAGGGTGGAAGAGGCAGCGCTCCATTTACGGAAACAGCATATAGGGTAAAATATTTCAAACCTATACCTAAAGAAATTAATCAAGATGCCTCAACAGTTTGGACGTAGGATTTTTTTTTCATTTCACGATTTTTATCCATCCTGTATTTCGTGTGACGCGATTACGTATAGATCCCAATAACATAAACACTTACTACTACAAAAATACTACTAAAGGTTAAACAACTTTGAACTTTATCGCCAATACATACGATTCGATTTCGAAATGAGGCGTGTGCGGCGGTGTTCCTTTGATAGGTTTATGTGTGCGTGCGACATCCTTACAAATGGCGATTTGTTTTAAAATGACAATTTTATTATTTATTTTGTTTGAAAAAAAAACTTTTTCATTTTTGGGAATTTATTTTTTTCTGAATTATATTAGGCTTTTATAGAGTAGTTAAATCTGTGGTTTCATTTAATGTGGTGCTGACACTTCCACCCTGTATATATATATATATATATATATATATATATATATATATATATATATATATATATATATATATATATATGTATATAATATGATATATATGTATGTATGTGGGTAGATGAGAAATTTAGACGTAACATTTTGAAGATATATGTCAGATGTAGTTATGCAAGAAGGAATTAAATTTACATTTTTTATAATAAAAATGGTAATAGGTAGATAATATCATTAAAAATCCGATTATAATTTTTTTCTTATATTTAAAGACAAAAAAGGAAAGTAAAATAAAAAAGAACAACATAACAAAAAGTTAACACTCTGTATATGTTAAAACGGCTTAATTTAAAATATCAAATCAATTCCTTCCTCCATAACTACCAACATAATACATATATGTAAGTTATAAATTAATTAACGCGTAGTGGCCACGTGGCTCAAAGCGCGGGTCACGTGGGCGGCGCGCTCGACACCACTACTACAGGTTTCACTATAGTGGTGCTTACGTATTGAGCGCTGACGAGGGGCGTTACGCCTTTCACCATTTGCGTTTCTACCATCTGTAAGGAAATATTATTTTAAAGTATTTATTATTTTGCTTTTTTTATGGAAGAGGACAAGGCAAACGAGCGTTCGGGTCACCGATGGTAAGTGACTACCGCCGCCCACGACCCCGTGCCACACCAGAGGAGCTACAGGTGCGTTGCCGGCCTTTAAGGTGGATTGGGCGCCAGAGCCAGGCATAAAGCCTAAGCCACTACTTAACGCCGGTTTTAAACACAAACACGGCCCTCTCGCTCTATTCCGAATATGGCATGGTAGTGTTAAGACACTATGTTTTTACCTTTTATCCAATTATTCGAATATTGTGGGACTCAATCCCGCACTTTGTCTTGTTATCGGAGTAAGAAAATAAAAATAACTCATTTATTTCCCGCTCTTTAACGAAATACATCGTTGTTCAATTTATTTCATACTTGGAATATATATGTTACAATTAAGAGTTGTGTGGTCGACTCCTAACCAGGGGAATGGTGACATTTACCAAAACATCTGCTACGAAATTTTGATCACAACTAACCTTATGCGTAAGTGTGTGCGTTTGCAGTAAATGCGCGGCGGGCTGCGACACTACGAGCGGCGTTAAACCGCTAACAACCACGCTGCCTTCTGAAACCAAAATCAATTTTATTTTAAATTTCTTTTTGTTAGTATTTTCTAGCCAATTTTCAATAGTTTTTAGTAGTAGATAGTCACAACATATAAAATTTTAAATAGTCGTAAAGAAGCTTAAGTTGGAAGATCATTATGGTACATGGATTTAAATTATTTTTTTAAATAAACTCGTTAAATTAATATGTCATTTGCTTTAAAAAAAGATAAAAAACATCTAAGAATACCTGTCGAGGCGGGCGGAGCCGTCACGATACCATTCTCCTTAGATATTTTATTGCTATCAGTTGTGATACCTGAAGGAACAAAACAAAAAAAATAGTAATTTAATAATGTATTTAAAAATACTGAAACCACCGCGGTGAAGTTATGAAACCAGTAAGTAGTTATTCGAATACAAATAATTGAATGAATTGGGAGGTTTTTTTAAATATTTTTATTTATTTATTTAATACTTAATAATAAAAATGTATAAAAATTTTATTTAATTATTACCGATACGAAAGGACACTCCTTCCCCCACTTTCTGCCAATTCTGGAGGCATTGCGTGTTAAGTTGCAGAACTCAACGACGCGCTCTGCCTCGACACCAGAGCGAAGAAATTAATATGTTTAATGTTTTATTTGCTTGAGTCAAAATCGAACCTGCTACTTATAATAATAATCACACGCTTAAGCCCCTGCGCCACGACTGGCCTCAAATAAAATTAAAGCTGACAACTTTGAAAAAGCTGCAAAGAGAGTACGAACAATGTGTCTGTATTGGTTTAATTAAAACATATTGAAAAATCTTGTAATCTCCTAATAGAATTGAGTAACAAAATATTTTAATTTTGATAATTTAGTTATAATAGTTTACCATTAGTATGGATAGACGGCGCTTGCAGCACTCGCAGTCCGCTAGTCGAGAGCAGCTGTAACGCGGCGGGACTCACCACGAGACCACCACTGCTCACCACCTACATAACATAAGTAAAATATAAATAAAAATAAAGCAGCTTCACGCTGTATCCCGCACACAGCAGGGTACGCAGAGGGAACATAGTGTTAAGACACACCGTACCCCACTTTCCGCCGAGTTCTTTGCTTTGTTGCCGAGTTTGTTCCTTTGCCTCGACACCAGAGCGAAGAAAAATAAATGCAAATAAATATTTAATTTCCTCAAGTGGGGATCGAACCCACAACCAGTCGATTTTACAGTCACATTTTGTGCAGGGGCACAAAATGTGACTGTAAAATCGAGCGCAGGGGCGCTACGAGTGGCCTCTTAAGACTAGTTAAAACTAGTTAAAGCCTATTATTTTATTATATCAGTGAACTTGAAGTGGAAACACTTAGCATCTATTTATTCCATTAGAGTCCCCTGTGAGATGCTCTGGATATTTAATTTTTATATATGATCTGTAAAAGGTTTTTCATTTCATTGTACTCAATAACTTTTGCTTTTACTTATAGATTAGGTGGTGTTATCGTAATCCAGTCTCTTAAATTAATTATAGCCTAAATCCTTTTCGGACAGCTTGGAAACGTAATGTTAAGACACAACGTTACCAATAAGACGCTTCCTTCCTCGCTTTCAGCCGAATCCTCGAGAGATTGCGTGTTGAGTGGCGGAACTCAATGCCATACTTTTACCTCTTTAACAAGAGCGAAATGAAAAATGCTAATTATGTGTGCAAAAGAATGTCAACGACCTGAAGTCGAACGTATGGACTAAAGGTTTAATATTTAAATACTTATGATGTCATTTATATTTCAACTTCCCGCTGTATAATGTATATAGCAGGGTAGGCAGTGGGAACCTATTGTTAAGGCACTCCGTTCCCCATTTTAATGAAAAAAATAAAAAGTTATACTAACTTGTGACAAGGGAAGGTGAATTTGAGCCGGATGTACTAAATTACTCAATGTATTGATACCATTTTCTTGACCGTTCTGAAAAAAAAAATTAAAATTAAACTAAAACCTTAAACGATATATACAATATACTAAATATATTAATATTCATAGTAAGATTTAAAAGTTTCTTTTAAATATAATTTAATTATAATAATAATAGACCGTAGCGTTTGGCGCTACGTCGTCTCTAAGTACCCCGCTAGGCATACAATGTGAGGCTAAATAAGTAAATAAGTAAAAAGTTTAAAAAACATTAAGATAAAAAAATTTGCTTCACGCAGTATCCCGCAAACAGAGTAGGAAGAGCGAACCTTATGTTAAGACACTCCATTCCATATTTTCCACCCGATTCTGGTGGCATCCCAAGTTGATCGGTAGAACTCAACGCCACGCTTGGCCTCCACGCTTTTTGACACCAGAGCGAAGAAATGAAAGTAATAATTTAAATAAATATTACATATCCTCGAGCGGGGATCGAACCCATAACCGAATCGCGTTACAGTTACTCTCTTGTGCCCCTGCGCCACGACGCCCTCGATTTATCAATAATAAATCAATATCATTAATATTATAAAACAAAAATATGAAGGTGTGACTGTAAAACCGACTGGTTGTGGGTTCAATCCACACTCGAGGAGATGAAATATTTACTTAAATTTATATTTCCATTTCTTCGCTCTGGTGTCGAGGTTAAGCGCGGCGTTGAGTTCTGCCACTCAACACGCAATGCCTCCAGAATTCGTCAGAAAGTGGGGAACGGAGTGTTAACACTAGGTTCCCTCTGCCTACCCTGCTGTGTGCGGGATACAGCGAGAAGCTGATTTATTTTTTTAATTTTAAAAATATGAAATGTTCACCTGTGCAGTGGGTTCCGCGGGAGCAATGGTTGTAAGCGTTAACGTGTTATGCCTTGTGCCATATGACGTCCGCACGACCTGGGTACGAAAAGAAATATTTTTTAATATAATTATAAAGAGGCCAGTCGTGGCGCAGAGGTACTAGAGTGCAATGGTAAATGCGTCAAGTTGTGGGTTCGATTTTCAATTGAGGAAATGAAATATTTAATATTTTAATTTCAAGCAAAGCGCGGCGTTGAGTACCGCCGCTCATACGCAAAGCCTTCAGAATTCGGCTGAAAGTGCTGAACAGAAGTGCTTTAATGGGAATGGAGTGTCTGGCACTAGCAAACCACTGTCAAGTCTGAGATCGATCTTAAGATGCAGTTTTCATTCACAAATTATATCTGTGAACTGTGTGTAATAAGTATCTGTGAACAAAAATGGCATCTATCAGGCCTAGATTCCCAGGTTCCAGGCAAAAAGACATGCTAAATGAATATAACCGCTTATATAATTATATTAAAGAAACAACACATTTTATTATATTTTATTTAAATATATCTAAAATGTATTAATTTTATAACGATAGAAATTAATGAATTTGATATTATCTGTTATTTGTAAGAAAATAATAAAAAAAGTCAAATTAAAAAAAAACGAATTCATATTTTAACGAATTCTATTTGTTTGATTATATTTCTTATTTTTTGGCTTTTAAACGAATCTTCCTCTAGTTAAACAGATAGAGAAAATAACACTAAATATATTGAACACAATCATAATTCAATTTCTATTTAGATAAGATATAATGATATCAAAAATAGAAATTATATCTAATTAGATAAGCCTATATTTAATTAAAACTTGTTTATAATTACAACGTCGACCAACTGGCCATATATAATAATCAACTAATATACAAAAAAACATACAATTTTAAATCTTTTTATTTATTTTTTATGTTAACGTCGCTAGATGGCGCTACTGCTGTCGATTTGTAACACTATTAGATTATTTGTCATGCGTTCGTGATTAATCGTGGAAAACTTTGGAAGAAAACTTTAAACAAATATCACTATTAAAAAGCCTTATTTTTATTAATAAATTTTGAATAAAATATAGATAAAAAAATATTTATAATGATTTTAAACTAAAAAAAAACAAAAAAATAATTTAAAAACATTAAATTTTGACCTTAATTTTGTGATTTGATGATTTGATTTTATTTATTATTATTTTATTAAATCTTTTCAGTGTTAGAATACATATACCTCGATATTTTCGAGTTTTATTCGTATTTAAGTAATTGGTTTTCTGTTAGAAAATTTTTGCTCTTTTCTATTCATTTTTAATTAACTATTTTGAAATTATTTAACATATCAGTATTTTGCCTATTTAGGAAAACCATATTAACTACATATGACCATAATTTTTAACTAATCCTTTAAAAACTGGCTAAAATTATTATTTAATTTCTCAAACTACTCAAATTTCCATACAACCAAAACAACTTATAGATAGATATATTTTAAAAAAAATACATCAAAAAGGAAACTTAATTACAAAGTAACTTCAATCAAAATAAAAAATAATAATAATCAAAAACACAACCATCTACACCACAACTAAATACAAAAAAAAAAAAACAAGTCCCCATCATAATCTATCTCCGCACAAATCTGAGATTAGCCGGAGATCTAATTTCTAACGTGTTACCAGGCGCCCATACCTGCGAGGTGGTGGGCGTTATCTGTATGGGCAGCGTGCGCAGCTTCGTGCTTAGATTTAGAGTGCGGGGCGGGGATTCCATTCTCACTTGCGACCGTGGCGGCGAAGAGGTAATCTGGAAAATATGATAGCCAAATATAAATTATCAAACATAATTTATACAACTAATAATAAAAAAAAGTGATTGTAAGTTGCAAATAGAAACTCACACTTATAGGTATCCCTAACACTTGGCCATTGACACTATCGTCCCTATCTTTCTCTTCAGAAACGGCATCTGAAATTCAAAGTTTTTTTTACTTATAAAACCTACTTTCATAATTAATAATTAATAAAGAAACAAAAATCTAAACGAAATAATAAATTACAGAACAACTCTAAAAACACCTAATTCCAAAACCAAAAAAAAAAACACTACATACAAAGAGAGACAAACATATATATAACCGTCTCGCTCTAACATTACAAACAAATCTAAATAAACAAAACAACTCTTTACTCAACAAATAAAATAATAATAATTAATTAAATTCGCAATCGCGGTGCCAAATATTAAATAAACTACGATACGAGTACCAGGCGTACATAAACCAAGAGAAGGTTGCACTTGCACGAACCACGTGAGCAAAAAAAAAAAAGTAGACGAAGCGAAACTCAACCAAGTCACCTCTAAGCGGACCACGACGCGACCACCAGGGCGGCAGCGCGCGTGAGGAGCACTCACCGATCGTGCGCGGCCGCACCGCCGCCTTCACAGTCACCTCCCTCCTGAGAGTGGCGAGGCGCTGTTGGGCCGCTATCTTCTCGCGCGCCAGACGCTCCATTTCGTGCTCGCACTCGCGCTCCTTTCTGCGGAGCACCTGAGAACAGTGTACCAGGGGCGCATGAGTCGCGCGGTGGTTTGTTGTTGTGGTCGGCTCCCCGATATGCAGGGCTATCGTGAGTCATGACATTGACCGTGTTGTTGCGTTGTTGATGTCGAATCTTGTAAAAGTGTAGCTTTTGTATGTAATATGTATTTTGTTTGGTATTTTTAAAAAATTATGTAAAATCGATTTTTATGTCACCGTCACATACCTACATATTAATAATATAGATAATATATGTATGGCAAAATCGATTATTTCATATGCTCTATAAAAAAAAAAGAAACTCCAAGAAACATGGCATCAGTAATGTGATTATGTAAAGATATGAATCGTCCTCGCTAACTCCGTTCTAGTTTCTCAATATGCTAAAACACGGCAAAAGGGCTGGCTGGGCCGAATACATAAATAATTGCCCATGGCCATTGGCCGTACTTTAGAACATGGTAACACAAAAATATTAGCATTACCCGTATATGACATGGTAGAACTAAAGAAACAGTGTTAAAACTCTATTCTCTTCTCTGTTTAGTGGCAATACATTGGTTATTTTTTTATTTAAGCTAGCAATCATTAAGCCAAAATAAATAACATTAATTAAATGGTATTATGGACATTTATAATCTGTGACTGTTACCAACATTGTAATATTACGTTGCTATAAATAAATATAGTACGTTAACAGATATAATAATATACTACGAAACAAAATATAATATTAGCAAAAGATCTCTTGTAACTATATGATGTCCTGGTCGGAATTTGCGAATTATGTAATTCGCGCGTCGACGCGACGGTCGCGCGACGTCACGTTTACAATATGGCGATCGGGTGTTGTTTTTTTTTTTGCGTGGGTCGGATTTGAAACTGAATCAATTAATTATACAGTTGTTTATTTTTTTATGTATTGAATTAAGATTTTAAATGAAATTTAAGTTTTTAAGATAAAATAAATATTTAAATTAAAGGTTTATTAAACATAATTACTGTCTTTTAGAAATTAAAAGAAGAAAATTTTCTTGATTTATCACTTTGTTATGCATCTATTGAGTATTAAATAAGTAAATAGTTATACTTTTTCGTATGGCTTTACAGACATTTTTTTTTGCCGTCAATACCATATTTAAAAACTTAGGATCATATGTACAAACAATATATGGACAATCTGAATAAGATTCTTATGTTGCTTATTAAATAATCCTAAGAAAAGAATATTTTTTACCTGAATATACCGTATTGCGGACCCAAGTATCGACAGATTCGACGTCTTCTTATCATCTGGTGTGACTGGCAGCTGTCTTTTGAGGAGCTCGAAGCACTCTTTCAGATGAGCTCGACGGTTTTTCTCTAATTTGTTGTGGACCTCACGGGTACCTGCTCGGGGGGCACTACCGCTACTGCCGCTACTACCGTTGCTGCTGACCGACGGTGGTGATGGGATTTGGGGTGGTCTGGCGGAGAACATATATATTATATAGATATAAATAATTAATCGAGTTAAATATTTACCGCGATACTAAAAGATGGTAATGTTAAAGACAGATTGTTGTCTATTCTATTACCGGTATTATGGTCCCAGCACGAAATATCAATTTATAAATAATTATTTTTCATATTTCAACTTAAATATAGGAGATGTACGGCTGGGAAAATGAAACTGTTTTTATAAATATGTCCTAAAATTAGAAAAATGAAGAGCTAAAAAAAGAACCCAAAGCTTTTACATTTAGCCAGTGCCCAACTTACTCTAACAACCTTATCGACAACAAGGATATATATTTTTTTATAATTCTAATAAAAAAATAGAGGCAAATCGTGTACAAATATAATTAAATTACAAAATAGGACTACGAATGTAATATTAACGATGCATACAACAAGTCCTGGTTTATCAGACGTTGAATACAAATAGGACCAACATTCATAACCAATACTACGGGGGACAGGTACTGAGGATACAAGGATGACATTACAAATACAATTTTGACCCTATTACATTTATTGTTTATATATGTGGCCGTTTTAGTTACTTTATGCCATGGATATGGGTCGAATGGATATGAGACGAAGTCGTTGGTATAAAATATATTTACAGATTACTAGCTATTTACCAATGACCTAAATTCATGTTATTATTCTTGTTAACTGTTTGTATTGTGTTTCTTATTTTAATTTTAATTTCTCTTTCTTTAAATTTAAATCACTAAATTGTCTGACCATTTAGGGATGTTTGGGGGCGAAATCAAAATTCATCCTTGATGCTTCTCATAAGAATTGTGAATGGAAAACTGAACCAACCTGATATGTAAGCTATTCCCAAATATTTTATAACAACAGCTGTGCTTGAGAATAGCATTTCTTTTGATGAATAATAATTAAAAAACCCATTGTTTTCTTTGTAAAATCTATATACACAGTAATCTCCTCCAAAACTGACAACACTAAGCCAAATAATTACAATTAAGAAGAAAAAAATAATAATAAAACATTGTTTTGCAAACTGTGGAGAAAAAAACATCTGTCAGATCTGTCATAAATAGTAAATAAAGAGGGGAGAACAGATATAGGTAAAAAATGTCTGTGAATGAAGTTTCCCTTTTCGTTTCATTTGTTACGTACAAAGTGTCATTACAATATCCTATATTTTTTAATGAAATCATATAACCTTTTTTATTACTGAAATTTAAATATTTACTTTTTTTATAATTTTAGAGGCCAGTCGTGGCGCAGCGGCACGAGGTGTGACTGCAAAACCGACTGGTTGTGGGTTCGATCCCCACTCGAGGAGAAGAAATATTTACTTAAATTTATATTTCCATTTCTTCGCTCTGGTGTCGAGGTTAAGCGCGGCGGCGCGCGGCAGAAAGTGGGGAACGGAGTGTCTTAACACTAGGTTCCCTCTGCCTACCCTGCTGTGTGCGGGATACAGCGTGAAGCTGTTTTTCTTTTTAATAATTTTACGCTTTATTCACACTCCGTTCCCATTAAGATACGTACGTACTTTAACCTGCTTGCCGTCGAATTCCATAGACATAGTTGATTGTCGGAACTCAACGCGGCGCTTTACCTCATTACCAGAGCGAGGAAATGAAAAAAAATATTGCATTTCCTCGAGTGAGAATCGAACTCATAACCTATTGCGTTTACAGTCGGATCGATTGTGCCTATGCGCCACGAATGGTCTCTTCATCATTTCTATATTTGACAATTGATGCTCTATCATGGCGCAAATGTAAAATGTCAGATATTATCCATACCTATATTATAAATTCGAAAGTAACTCTGTCTGTCTGTCTGTCTGTCTGTCTGTCTGTCTGTCTGTCTGTCTGTCTGTGCCGCAATCAGGGCCAAACCGCTAATTCAATTGTAATAAAATACTCTATACAGAGATACTTGAGGGTCTTCGGATGAACATAGGTTACTTTTTTTTCTCATATTTGTAATATTGTCGATATATACTAATATATTAAAATACTTTTTAGTTTGACAGGCAATTTATTCCGCCATGTTAATAACAACCGACCGTTGCTAAGCAACGGTTGCAAAGTTTGTTTGTTATAAGAAAACGTCACCCAAAATGAGCTTAACGCATACATAGCGGGCGCCGACTCAACCTTATGAGATACATAAAAACAATGTTTTACAAAAATATTGTTCTTTAATGTTTAAAAAAGTCCGCTATACATATACCATGTTTATCTCTGAAGGTTAAGCAAAAGTAATCATTTTAATTAATTTACTTTACATTTATCGGGTTTTTGTTGTATGTATTTTCTATAATTTGATATTGATCCTTATGAAAATGAATATAATAGTCACTTTTAACATTTCATCTGGATTGAAATTATAGTTTACTGTATAACATTCTAATAAATAATTAAGGAGATGTCACTGATTCGAAATGACCTAGCCTACGAGCGGCATAGTATGACCGACGCGAACGGGCAGATGACTTTGACAGTTTTGTAAATTTTCATACATTTTCGAACTACTATTAATTTTTATGTAATTATAATTAATTTATACTTTTCTTTGGTTCTTCGCTTATTCGAGTAGTAGTTTAATTAGATTTTCATAAATTTCTTGGTGTGGTGTAAGTTGCGGCCCTGTGCGGCAGCGGCATAATATTATTTAAGTACTTATTATTTAAGGAAAGAATTGTTGGTTATTTCATCTTGGATGGTTATCTATTGCGTTGTTATACACTTAATAAAATATGGTTTTAGTTTTTTGGGATTTTATTTGATATTGCTCGCAAAACTTATCATATTTAATGTAGAAAGGACTTTAGTTAGGTATTTCATATAGTATCTATGTACGCGCGCAAGGAAAACGTGTAAAAAGATTTTTCCCGGTTAAATCAGTAAAATCGATCACTGAAAGTCCAATAAAAATCAGTTCAGTTATTCTGGACATTAGCTCGAGGAAATAGAAAGACAGACAGGGACAAAAAATATAATATTTTTTTTATTGTATTTGAATATTATGTAATAATGCGGCGTTGAGTTCTGCCACTCAACACGCAATGCCTCCAGAATTCGGCAGAAAGTGGGGAACGGAGTGTCTTAACACTAGGTTCCCTCTGCCTACCCTGCTGTGTGCGGGATACAGCGTGAAGCTAATTTAATTTAAATTTTTTTTAACCACATGCACTTGCTAAAACATAGCACAGCACATTTAATTTTGATTCTTTTAAATATTTATTTTACTTTGATGATATTAATTATGTAGCTGGTTTTGTTTAGTTTTTTTTATTAATATTTTAATATGATTACGTTTACTTATAATTTTTTTCATTTAAATTAGTTAGATATTTTCAAAAACAATTTTATAAACATATCTAATAAGCATTCGTACAGTTCAAGCGGGCGAAGCCGCGTCCGGGTCCGCTAGTATATAATATAAATATAGTTGTGAATCCCCTTCTAACTCTGTACCCAGAGTACTGTTTACTTTTAAACATATTTTCTATTTCTTTATATTTTAAATATAACAAGGACCAAACGCAAAATATTAAAATTTAAGCCTTTAATTTATTTCTTAACCAAAATAGTTTAAACCAAGTACAATAAAATAAACGATTTTAATAAAACTTCAACAATTCATAATTTATTTGAATCGCCAATTTAGATTGCAATCACAAAAATCGATCGCAACACCAACCGCACCAACAACGCCCTCCACAACAAAAATAACCCGTTCCGTTCTCGCAATAACAAAAATACCCAGCCAACGAACAACAAAAAAAAAAACAACGCAAGCACGTGCTAATCACTCCCAGCTGTTCGTAGCATCGCTAGTACCAGGCTAGCATAACTCACCCGTGGGTTGTACGCGGCCTGGAATGTTCTTGTATGAAGTCGACGGGCGCGGGGGCGGGGGCGAGGGCGAGGGCGGGGGCGGGGACCGGCTCGAGGGGGGCCGCGGGGGGCACCGGCACGGGCGACGTCGGCCGCACCGCGCCGTTGCGCACGCCCGCCAGGCGCACCGACACCGGCGACACCGGCGACACCGACACCGCCGACACCGCTGACACCGGCGACACCGGCGACTTGGGCTCCTCCTCTGTAAACAAAGTGTCGGTGAGTGGTGTGACATCACTAGCGAGCGGGCCACCGGCCGTCAATTCCGTGTCAACAGCTCGTCGGTGGCTGCAATCTGTGGCGGTAAACTACCAGGCGAGCATGCCGACCGAGGAGGTGAACGCCCCGTCGAGAGCGAGAGCTCGTTGCGAATAAACCGGCCGCTCGATAACAGCGTTACGAAATTAATCTTTACGCTTATATAATTAAAGTACATCTTCCATTGAGCGCTAAATATGGCTGCGAGTGCACTAGAACGAGATGCATTATATGACATCACACGTGCGTGAAAGAGATCGATAGTGGGGGCGTGACTTGGATGACGTCAGCGAGAGTGCGAACAGCCGTGTTTGATGTTACCAGTTGCTACGCCAAATATCAGCTGGTCGTCGCTCGTCGCGCGGCCGTCACAACGTAACACAACACGTAACGTAACGTAACGTAACGTTTGTTACCTCTCGACTTACAAAGGGACCTCGCGCACATAGCGCACGTAAAATCACGTATGCAACGGGGCCATTGACATTTGGTGATATATTCTTAAAAAATATATCATTGAAATTTATCTTATTTTTTTACTGAGGTCAGTCCTGGTGCAGTAGCACAAACGTAAGGTTGTGGGTTCGGAGTCCACTCGAGGAAATTAAATATTTAAAATTTTGGCTCTGATGTAGAAGCAAAGCTCGATGTTGAATTCCGCTATTCAACACGCAATGCCTCCAGAATTCGGCGGAAAATGGGAAACAGACTCTCCGTTCCCTTAACATTAGGTTCCTTCTGACTAGCCCGCTGTGAGCGATATACAGCGTGAAATTTATAATGCCGATTCCAATTATAACTTTACTACGTGATTCATAATGAAAATTAATTTTATATAATAATTTACATTCAATAAATGTAGGCTGAATGAGTGTACACTTAGTGCTAAACCATTCGAGATATTAAAGAAATCACCCGCCACCGCTCCGAATCAATATGGCGGCCGTTCACCATTCGATTGCGTCAGTGACAGGAAAAAAGACGCAAAACAATATAATCAAATTCACCAAATGAAAAATAGCTGCGCCGCTGTGCGCCACCACACACATCCAAATCAAATGATATAAGATAGAATACATTTGAGTATTTACTTGTATTATATTTTGTAAGTATCCATGTTTTTTTTCTTTCGTCATAAAAAGTTTCTCTTCGTATTTTATTATTAATTTTTCACTTATCTAACATTTTGTATTAAGTATTTAAATGACTCTTTTCTCTATTTCCCTTATATTAGAGACAGTGTGACAGATATCCTGGTGGTCAGCCTAATGAATAATATATTCCTAAAGGAACTTTCGACCATCACATTCAATCTAAACCAATACCAACTGAGAATTAAGGTCATTTTTGTTTATAATCACAAGAAAAATAACAAAAATGTCAACTGTTTCCAGAAATGGATACATAATCTATCTCACTAAAGAGGAACTTAAGATACCCTAAAATGCAATATGTGCACTCGTCTCTTCAAGATTAACCGCCACTAGGGCCTGAAATAACTTTGCAACTGTATGCACCATACATATTCTATAGTCTACATTATTAATGTAATTTAGTTAGTAAGTATACATTTTGTTAGTATTTAAAGATAAACGATAGTCGATGTGATTTATTAAAGCTGCCAACATTAGAGCTATTAAAGTATTGAACATAATTAAAATATATATTTTTAAGAGGTTCGAGGATCGGCCAGTCGTGGCGCAGGGGCACAAAGTGTGACTGTAAAACCGACTGGTTGTGGGTGCGATCCCCACACGTTGAGATGACATATTTATTTACATTTATATTTCCATTTATTCGCTCTGGTGTCGAGGCAAATCGCGGAGGTAAGTTCTGCCACTCTATACGCAATGCCTCCAGAACTCGGCAGAAAGTGAGGAACGGAGTGTCTTAACACTAGGTTCCCTCTGCTGCTGTGTATAGCGGGGATATAGCGTGAAGCTGTTTTTTTTTTATAATAGGTAATTGTTGCCATTATAAAAGATAACTGACTGAAAATGCTATACGAATATTCTTATATCATTTAGGATAGTGCTTATATTTAAACTTTTTCAATTCATAACCAACACTAATACAATAAAAAAAAAGTAGAACGGAAAGTTATATCACTCAATTATCATTGTCATTTAGAAACCAGTCGGTGCTCAGGAGCATAAGCGAGCGACAAGTTGTGGGTTCGATGGGACAAGAATACGGCGGAATCTGAGGAACGGAAGTGTCTTAATGGGAACAGAGTCCAATCACTATGTTCCCAGGTTCCGTCAGCTGTGAAGATTGACTGACTGACTACTTTCACAAATAAGAAAAACACAGTAGTCAGACGTCGCCATCACTTCGCAATACGTACAGAGGACACTATGCGTCATGTTGGTTCTTCATGTAGGTCAAGGCGTGAGGGCTCTCAGTATTTATCATTATATTGACATAAACTGTTCGAGAGGTTGCGAGTGGAGAGAAAATTGCCTGGCAACTAATTAATTTTTAATATATTTTTTCCTTTTCTATTTGAACGTATTAAACGGTTAGAATGTATTTAATTTAGTTTGTATGTACATAGGTAACGTATTTTTGTCTATTAAATATAATAAGGGGTGAGTCGTGGAGGCAAAGCGCGGCGTTGAGTTCCGCCACTTAACACGCAATACTTGCAGAGTTTTACGGAAAGTGAGAAGCACTAAGAATAGGATTCCTCTGCCTACACGCGTGATAGCGTGAAGCTGAAAAAAAAACCATAATAATGATGATATCTATCTTTATATTACAAATTTAAAAAATGTAGTGATAATTGTAAAAGATCGCTATCTATAAATTTGTCTTACATTTTTCTATATAAATACATATATACTTTGCCGTTTATTAAAAAATCCAAGAAAAAAAATTAAAGTATATTAGATTAGATATTTTTTTAAGCATATATCAGATCGACTGAGACTTTTGGCAGCTTGTATTCATTAAAATGTTTATATTGACTTGACAAAATAATTATTTTTTAATAAAGATGACATTAGTGACAATCTGGAAAACATTATTTTAAGTCATCAGCTGATATAATTTAAATGATAATGAAAAGGTAATTAGCTAATTATTAGAATCTTAATAGAGGCCAGTCGTGACGCAGGGGCACCAGGGTGCGACTGTAAGCGCTATGTGTTCTGGGTTTGATTCCTACTGGAGGAATAAAAATATTTAATATTTTCATTTCCTTGCTCTGGTAACGAGGCAAAGTCTGAATTCCGCCACTGAGATACGTAATGCCTCTAATGCCTTTAGAATTCGACTGAAAGCTGGGAACGGAAATGTCTTAATGGGAACGAAGTCTATTACCACCACCACTAGGTTCCCAGGTTCTCTCTGCCTACCTATGTACGGGATACAACATAAACCTAAAAAAACAAGCTCTCATAACGTAACAGTTAAAAAATAAATTGTAATAAATGGGATAAACGAAAAAAATATATATGTAACACGTTAAAAACTTATTTTAAATAAACCCGCTAGAACGTTACGCCAGTTATTCCTATATCAATTATAAAGACCAACAAACAAACACACAAACGAAAATGTTGACATTAAATAAAAAAAAAAATTAAAAAAACCACGATTTCCATTTCCACCACAACCACAGTACAAATAAAAGTTATTATTAAAATAAATGTAAATTTGAGTGCGCAACAGATAGAATATATTAAAGTTTAAACCACCTACAATAGACGAATCAAAAAGTCAAAGTGTAAGATTTTAAGTGAAACTCTTTAACCGGATTAATGTATGTGAATATTTTACGTTTATGGAGAAACGATACGTTTTGGACACTTTGCTTCAGGGTAGGCAGAGGGAACCTAGTGTTAAGACACTCCGTCTCGCATTTTCCGACGAATTCTGGAGGCATTGCGTGTTGAAAGGTGGAACTCGCTGCGCTTTGTCTCGACACCAGAGCGAAGAAATGAAAATAAAAAAATATTACCTTAATCCTTAAGTGGGAATCGAACTCACAACTTTTCGCGTTCACAGTCACACGCTTGTGCCCCTGCGCATCGACTGAAAATCTATCTTATTTATTACAATATATTTTTTATCTGTTACACTATATCAGTTTGTTTTTTTAGGTTCACATTGTATTCCGTACATAGTACGGTAGGCAGAGGGAACCTGGGAACCTAGTGGTATTATACTTAGTTCCCATTAAGACATTTCCGTTCCCAACTTCCCTCGAATTCTGGAGGCATTGCTTGTTGAGTGACATTAGAGCGAAGAGACGAAAATAAAAATATTTCCTTTCATTGAGTAGGATTCGAACTCACAACCTCTCGCGTTCACAGTCACACCCTTGTCGCCCTGCTCATCGACTGGTCTTCTTATTATAAAAATATATGAATTTAGAAAATGTGAATGTGCTCGAGATACATATTGATTATTGACTACGATTAGACTTTTGCCTTTAAAACGTTCCTTTTGAATAGTAAATCTGTTTACAGAATAAATATGAACTGAGAAAGGTAGGTTGTATTTATTGAAAGTTAAGTAGTTAGAAAACAAAACAAGCAGCACATCGTCCAACTGTAACCTCAGAGGTCTTAAGTTCGATGCCCACTCGGGGGAATGAACAATTTTAATTTCATAGCTTATATTTATTATATTTAAATTAATTTCATAGCTCTAGTAACAATACCGAAAATACGGCGGTAATCACCGCCACTAATATGCAATGTCTCAAAAATAGGACGGAAAGTGGGGAATAAATTGTCTTAACACTAGGTTCCCTCCGCTCACTCTGCTATATGTATACGCTTCATCCAAGCGTGAACCTATTTCCCTAAATGCGGGATACAGAGTGAGATTAAAAAAAAATACAACCTTTACAACTCTAACAATACCAATTCGACTCACACTTGGTCACTTTTCAACTCTAACGTATTACAATACAAAGATTTCTCTATTAGCCAAAATATCAATTTTCCATATAATTGAATCTAAACTATAAAATCTTAAACTATATTATAATGAGAAACCATGGGACCACGGTGACTGACCGATATATTGGAAACGTTACAATACCCATTTGTATAGTTGGTTAAATTAAAGTAGATACCCGCAAAGGTGATTCTGTCCTAGAGGCTGGTGAACTCTTGACTTTGAGAAACAACCTCCATTTTGATTTAGTTATTACAATTGTATTGGATCCGTTTGATATATATTCTGTATCCTAGAAACCAGTTTATATTTGGGTTTGATTTTAGATTCCTTTTAGGGTAAAATGGAGTTAAAAGGAATATATTCTTGTTCGGTTTTTTTTTACTTTGACAATACGTTTTAGTTCTCAGTTCAGTTGTCAAAGTAGGTTTTTTTGAAGGTTCATGCTGTATCGCTTACATATCAAAGTAGGCAGAGGAAACCTAGGCAAGTAGTGTTAAGACACTCCATTCCCATTAATTAACTTCCTTCTTCTACTTACCGCCAAATTTTGGAGGCATTGCGCATTGAGAGTCGAAACTCAACGCCGCGCTTTCCCTCATTACCAGAGCGAGGAACATGATAATATATAATATTTAATAAAAAAAACTTGAAGAGTTTGAATCAAACTCACAACCTGTTGCGTTTACAGTCACGTTTGTGCCACTGCGCCAAGACTGGCTCAACTCAATCCGACAGTAAATTTTCAAAATAAATATCTACACCAAAGTAAACATTTTAATTTTATTTAAATAATATATTATAATATGTAAATATAAACAAATAAACAAATAAAATAAATACAAGGAAAATTACACAACATATACATACTTGTATAAAAAATTAAAAAAACATCTCAATAAAATGTTTTTTTTACGTGAAGAAATAACAAACAAACCACTCGATCGAGTGCGCAATACACGTAATTACAGCTTAAAATAACGCGTCTTTTTGATTTGCAATCGGACAAATTTGACATTTTACGTAACTACAGGTATTCTGTGTATACCTATAAAAGTAAATAAATAAACTTCACGCTGTATCCCGCACACAGCAGGGTAGGCAGAGGGAACTTAGTGTTAAGACACTCCCCACTTTCTGCCGAATTCTGGAGGAATTGCGTGTTGAGTGTCAGAACTCAACGCCGCGCTTTACCTCAACACCAGAGCGAAGAAATGAAAATATAAATTTAATTTAATATTTCATCTCCTCGAGTGGGGATCGAATCCCCAACCCAATTCTTTATATTAAATTAAAATCTATTAATATAATAAATTGACTTCAATTTGGGATAAAGAATGTGTGTTTCAGAATATTATATAATTAGCGGTTTTTTTTTTAGCTTTATTAACCTTATTTTTAGTGTTGTGACACTGTTCCCAACGCACCGCCCTGTTTTCGGAACACTGCTTGTTGGTTGGCGGTACTAAACGCCGAGATCTCTCTGGTTACCAGAGCAAGAAAGTTTATTAGTAATAGTAAAGTAATATTTATTAGTAATTTTCGTTGAGAATCAAACTCACAATCGTGGCTTTTACAATCAGACACTCAATCGCTGCGCCACGAAGTCCTCATTTCGGTATTCACATTCAATATTTTTTTATTGTCTAAAATACGGTTTGACGGTTAACAGTAAATTGAAATTTGTAGTAAGTATTAAATTAGTAATCCGACAGAGAACCAATGTTGTCGACATAGCCCAAAGGATTAGCAGGCTGAAGTGGCAGTGGACTGGTCACATTTGTCGCAGAACCGATGACCGTTGGAGTAAACGCGTTTCAGAGTGGAGACCACGCCTCGGCAAGCGTAGTGTCCAGTGGGACGTCCTCCAGCTAGATGGGGTGACGATATTCGAAAAGTGGCTGGCATCGGCTGGATACGAAGAGCTCAAGATAGAGCTCAGTGGCGTTCCATTGGATAGGCCTATGTCCAGCTGTGGACTAGGACAGGCTGATGATGAACAGACTAATGTCTCCACTTTTCACTCATATAAAGATATTATGATCTATAGATGACATAACTTAACGCCGCCATTTACATTTAGTTATACAATTCCGTTTCCACTTTTCAGCGAATTCTGGAAGCATTGCGTGTTGAGTGGCGGAAATTTAAATATAAATAAATATATTAAAAAATGCTAACTATACAATATAATTTATAAATAAGTTTTTATATATATAATATATAGCAAAGTATGATCCGCACGCTGTCTGTTACACCACGGGGTGGAGGCGCTCGTGCGTCACAGCGGTACCCACTCCTAGAGAGCGGGTGGTCGGCATCCCGCAAAAATTACTGACATTGGCATATCGGGTGCTACACTAGCATCGTATAACTATAGAAAATAAAAGTTTTTTGGTAAGTAAAGGGAACCTATTAAGACAATTCCCTCCCTCGTTGTCGCAGCTTAGATTTTTTTCCAAGTTACTTTATCAATTATCAATTCTTATAACATTAGCTTTGTGTCAAATGTTTAAATTTATTATTATAATTAATTTTTACTTAACATTACCAGATACTTTACGGTTAATAAAGAAAATAACAGTTAAAAAAAGGCGCCATTATTTATCTATAATTAATTTTAGCCAAACCTACAGTCATAGATTCATACCTGAAAGTTAACCTATATTTTTTTATACAGCTTCACGCTATATAAAACATAAAAAAGTGTAGAGAAGAGGGAACCTAGTTTTAAGACACTCCGTCACACTTTCCCTTGTTATCAGAGAAAGAAAATAAAAATAATTAATTCCTTCCTCCATTCGAATGGAAACCGAACCCACAACCGTCGCCTTTACAGTCAGACGATGTAAATTCACTTGAAACCACATTTAGATCTACGTTTATATCTAGATATTTAGACTAGATTAAGTATGATCTCCTTCACAACTCTGCACTCCTGGTACAACTTGCGCACGATGCCGCGCTAGGTGGCCGGTTTCGCTAACGCATCGCCCTCCCGCGGCGGCTCAAAGTGCCGTGACCCTTTCGACTCCTTTTTTTTTTGTTTTATTTTTTACTATAAAAAATAGTAGTATAATATTAGTACATATTTTGTTTAATTTATTTATAATAATAATTATTATTCTATTATTGTAATGTAAAATGGAGAAAAAAACATATTTTATATAAAACTAATTGACATAATTAAAATAATATTTTAATTGATAATTGATGTTTATTTGTTTATATTTATTTAATTTTTTTATTGTTTATTAAATTTTAATTGTTTATTTGAATTTACTATTATTTTATAATTTATATTATATTTAACCTTGGCTTACTGGCATTTATTAATTGCGCTTCATTTTTAATTTAAAAAAAAAACTGTAATATCACTTTTTAAAAACACAGCGCAAACAACAACGAAAAAAAAAACAAAATAAAAAAATACTTCTAGAAAGAACGTCTTGAATGTAAAAATTTAACAACAACGTACAGTACGGTCGACGAGTAGTGGCCACTCTAAAGTTACCAATAGATCACTACGCAGATTTGATTTTAACATTTTTTTTTCTTATTTACTTCCCGAGCGTTCAATGTGTGAACAAAATTTCAGAAAACCTAACTTCATGGCGGCCACAACTGGCCAACCGTACTGTGTAACAAGTCCTCAACATTCAAAAACCTTGATAAAGCTTTCACATGTGGACGTTTGCGGGCGTTTTACAAATGGTATAAGTGCACGTCGCGCGGGCGAGGACCGGGGAGGGAGGAGGGGGAGGAGGACGAGGGGGAGGGGAGGCGGCGTGGGAGGGGGAGGGCACGTGACAGACAGTTACGCGGCGCGCCGAGTGCGGACACTCCCGCTGCATGCGTTGCGAAAATGCAACTTTTTACTTTCAACGACCAAAACTTGATATTCAACATGTTTTTTTTTTTGACAACTACAGTTATTTAGTTGTTGCAGATGATTTTACAGCCTACATTTTTTTTTTTTTGTAAAAGATATCATATAGATATATAATAATATATATTATATACGCTGTGGTCCCGCCTCTTTGTGCTTATCTGACATTGTTGACCAAATCAAGTTTCATAGAACACCAAAAGGCAGGCAAGCGCACTTGCCAATAATATTTTTATCGCTATGTCAATAACCTCGCGTTTGGCGCTCCACATTTGATGACGTTATAGGTAACACGTGTAAGAATTATTTTTGCTATCTTCATATTATATGTATGTATGTATGTTGTGTATGCTTCAGCTACTGACCTACCTATCGGGGTTGTCGTATTATTTTGTGTAATTATTACGAAATCAGATCAAATACACTTTGACTCTACCATTTTTTATATTTATATAAAAAGGCACTATAATAGAATAATACAAAAAAAATATTATATCAGCTTCGTGCTGTATTCCGCACACATCAGGGAACTTTCCGAGGCATTGCTTGTTGAGTGACAGAACTCAACGCCAGGCTTTTTGCCTTGATGCCAGAGAGAATAAAAATATTAATAAATAATAAATCATTCATCCAAGTGGGGATCGAATATACGGCCCCTGAGTCACGACAGCCTCAGGATTATTATTTTAGTAAATACTACTAAAATCAGCTCGACCCTTTGACTCTACAATTTTGATATTTATACAGTTAGGCACTATCACAATCATGCAAAAGTAATAAAAATTCAGAATCATTCAAAACAAAAATATCTCAATTCAAGTGTTCGTCTGACACAATGTGTTATCACATCAGATAACGAAACTATCTTAATTAGGTGTATTAATAAAGAGATCTGATTATTATTATTTATATTTCAAAATAATTAAAAATAACTTGGGGATAGGAAGTGTGTCTTAACACTACGCTGTGGGATACAATGAAGCTGATTTATTTTATTTTATATTTAATATTAACTGTTAAATTCATAATTCCTGTTCGTGCAGTCAGTGCGTCTTACTCACTGACCTTTGGTGTGACATGATTCTTATAGTGACACATTTCCGACCCTGAGCGCACTTCGTGTTAGGATCGACCCTGGTAGAATATTTCCCGGAAACGAGCTTTTGTCGCGGTGTCAATAACAATGCACGATAAGCAAAATAATTGGAAAATTCCTAGCCATATCAGATGTTTCGCTAAATCATAATTAACCTCATTCTCCTTAGACGTGGCGCATGGGCACAAGTGTGTGAATGTAAACGCGACTGGCTAAAGGTTCAATTTCAATTCGACGAACTAAATTGATATATACTATATTTAATATTTTCATTTCTTCGCCCTGGTGTCGAGGCGAATGCCTCCAGAATTCGGAGATAAGTGGCAATTGGAGTGTTTTAACACTAGGCTCCCTTTATCTACCTTCATGCGGGATACAGCGTGAGGCTAAAAAAAACGACCTTCCACAGAAATGAATATAGCTCCAGAACCCATACAACACATAATACAACATCAGAATTAATATTCAGTCTGTTCATTACACGGAGGTCGACAATAAAACGAGTTCTAGAAAGGAAATGGATGGATAGCTTCGGTCTTGCCGGCGATAATTCACGAGCGCCCGTCGTCTATTCACGTCAAATCAAATTTCACCTTTAACACCCGATGGTACGGTCGAAACTTGGAAGTGCTGATCAGGATAAGGTCTAATCGCTGGCAAGTGTAACAGAAGACCTTGATAAGATAGCAGCTATGAAAACAAACGTGATCGCGGTAACCGATATCCGTAAAGATATGTGTGCTGTGGTTCTTCCAATTTCTGGAGTTAACTTCGTCAGCTGATCTCTATCTTGGCTCACAATGTTAAACGCGCAGGAGATACATTATGCTTTGAAGACAAAAGATATAAATATTCAGCATATGTATGTGTTAAGATTGAATGCAAATTGTGAATGTATTCAGCAAGTAGCTACGTTTTATATATATATATATATATATATATATATATATATATATATATATATATATATATATATATATATATAACACTTGAAGTAAATGCACACAATTATTTATAAATAAGTACATATCTATTTTTATTTAGAAAAATCTATTCTTTTTCATAAAATAATTCTAATTTTGATAATAGAATGATTAAGAAACTTATCCATGAAAAAACGTCATGTTTACGTCGTTTTTATGTCGAAATTTAGATTATTTCGACAAACTTTATCACAAACCTTGGTCATTCGCACACCGTAGTGACGTAAACATAGGTACGTCGAGTGCTCCCCAGTGGGTGGAACTCTTAAAGCCATTGTTGCGTAACAACAATCAGACACACTACCGTCCATCTTTATTGGATTTCTACAAAGTATTAGCATCTGTGAGTTACGTAAAACCATATCATTTCGCGCTATAAATGTCACAAGCAATACTGTCGTTGGGAAAACGTGAAAAAAAAAAACATTTTTATTATATATACATTTTTTTACGCCCTTCGAAATGGATCATGAATACAGAATAAAATGGACACGACGCATAATAGATGTAATTTTTTTTGAAAACTAGTTAGTTACAACTACCAGAGCCATAAAACAATACAGTAAAATAACTGGCTCGTTTAATGGGCACAACGAAGTATTTCGTTATATTCTTTAATCGCAAACAAAAACAGAAATGTAGTTGTATCGACCTTGTGATCACTACCTTGACGATTTCGGCCTTTGGTGGGTACATCATAAAAACCCCTCAATTCATTTAAAGCAAAAAGAATGACAAAATGTTCTAGTGAAGTAACACAAGATAATTTAAATCCAAAAATATTCTTTTATATATACAAATTATTAAATATTTTTAATTATATCAACAATATTTTCGGTGATGATCACTAAAACTGCCGTGCAGATCTAGAATCACGAATACCACGAATCAATTAACTATATAACGTGATAGTTAATTAGGTCCATTACAGTCATTCCGAACATATCTGAAGTGGAAACAAAAAAATTGAACGCTTACATAACAACGTCAGTGCAAAACAACTATACACAAACATAATAATATAGCGAGAGTAATAAACGCTAGTGAGTCACGTGTACGTATCCATTAAATTTCTAATTTATAACGCAACGCCTATGAATAACTGGATTATTGATTTTTGATAGCATTCCTATCTGTTTCGTCTGTAACTTACCCAAGTACTCCTTGATCCATTTCTTTTTGGGTGGCCTCGCGATCTTTTGGGTATCTTTTATTTCTTCTTTGACGATTTGTGCGGTGGACGCGACAGGTTTTTCGGGGGTAACGGTGGCAGGTGTCGTGGGGGCGATCACTGGCGTATACCCGTAGCCGTTGAGCGTGTGGCCGTTCGGGTGGAACTGTTGATACGGCACTTTCAGCATGATCGGTATCGGCTCGACGAGACTGCCGAACTCCGTCTCCCTCGTGTTAATCGCAATGGTGTGGAGCGTGTCCGTATAGAACGCTTCGGGCGCGCTCATCGTGCCAAACAGCGCCGGCTCAACACCTCTCCGGTAACTGGGAGTGACCAAATTAATTTTGGTGGTTTCCGTGAATATACCCATTCTATGTTTGGGCACAGTTTTTGTTAACTTCGCACTTCACTTGTCCTCATTATTATAATAATATTTATAGTATTACACATAATAGTTAATGTTTTTTAAATATTTTATTCTTGTACACTTATTTTTTTCTCATAACATTTCTAGACACGAATCAAAGAATTATTTAATACCGTGCGTCCGCGACAGCCGAAGAGTCATACGATAGATAGTTTAGCCGAAAAGGTATCTAAGGTATCTAAGCATATAAGACGGAATAGCCAACTGAAACCGACATGTTAATTTGTTAGTTAAAAGGATCCCCACGTAGGGTTTCCTCAGTGATGCGATACGTGATACAAGATGTTTACGTAACATATACAACTAAAAATTAGCAAACTTCATACGAAGTTGCTTCTTTGTGAACTTTTCTTTTATACAACAACAACAAAACATCAAATTGCGCAGTCTTAAGTCATTAGAGAAGTTGAAATCAATTATAATAGATAATCCAATATTATAGTACGTACGATAAGTTAACACTTACTATTATAATTTATAATAACATCATAAACATATTTTCCATCAACTAAAAACTCAACGAGATCCTGAAAATTCCATCACCAACTAACGAATCCAATAAAATCAAAATGGCAAGAGAAAATGATAATTGAGGTGTTGGAACTAAACAGAATGGACACCTCGACGACGACAGCGTGACAACGTGCCAGACCCAAGAACAAACAGCATACAGCCATTGTTGTCAGAAACAGAATCGATACCTAGCATACCGTATAACATCTTTTAACGTACGTAAAACTGGCAGAGAGCGAGATGGCTGCATTTCGTATTAGAATGGGCGAAGGCCAGCGGCGTAGTGCGTCGCGTCGCTCAACAAGTGCGGGGGGAAGAGGAGTGGGGGGAGGCGAGAGGAGAGGGTGGAGGAGGGGGGAGTGTCGGCATGCACGGTGGCATGGCTGCGGGCACGTGCACTGCCTCCCCCCTGCCCCCGCCTGTCCCGCCCCTCCCCCTCGGTCGTCTGAGTATCTGACAGTTATCTCTGCCTCCTACGCGCGCATGTTAGCCTGGTACACGGAGCAACCAAATTGGCAGACATTTTCATTTTCGCTGACTGATTTAACGACGACGACGACGACTTTATTTTTTTTGTTGTAAAGAAATTAATAATGGTATATATTATTGATTCCTTTTTTTTGCTCGTGAAAAAAATCAATACTAATAGAATAATAATAATTATATTGTGCAATTTTATTGTACATAATAAGATAACAATTGTTTTTAATTTTCCCACATAAATAAATTGTGTATAGAATACATATTGTTTGTAACAATACAAATGACATTATAAATATATTATTTAATAATATTATTAAAGTATTAATTAATATTTAATTATCTGTAATTTCATCGCCATTTATATAATTAAATTATTTAATTTTCCAAAATAAATATATATAAAAAAAATTAAAGAGAAGTCTCGACGAACATCTCGAGAACGCTTATCCCCCGGCTGTTGTATAAAGAACCGGAATGGAGGAGGCAATATTACTTGAACTAGTCTGGAGTTTTAATCACTGGCTTGCATTTTTTTTATATTTATTTTTGTATTTCGTACTAAAAAAAACTGTAGGCACTATGTACTGACACTATAGAGCGAAGGAGTTTGTTTAATTGAACGTTCTAATCTCAGGAACTACTGATACAAATTCAAAATATCATTTTCTGTTGCGTAATCCGGCAAAGAAGGCCATATAGGCTATTTATCCTGCGGCTATAGATATTTTTTAGTTATTTTCATATGAGTAAGCGGGCGAGGTCGCATGTAAGGCTTCGCCCGCTACTTCTATATAAAACCTTATATATGTCTGAGTAAACAAATAATAAACGTCACAATATTATAGACATTTACCTACTGTTGTGCTTCCACAATAAACAGGAAAACGGGAATCACTAGTAAATAAGAGGAAAAATATTAGTAATCATCAAAAGAAAAACATTAACATTTCAATAAAAAAGAATATAGAATAGAAATTAAAAAGATTAAGTAGAATAGAATAGAAGTAAAAATATTCATTTTATTCCATTTTGACATTTAAAGCTCAAAGCTTAGAGTCAAAATTGAAATTGTGTATATATTATTTTTTTGTTAAGTTACTTCGTTACCATTAAGATACTTCTTTTCCACGTTTTCTTTCAAATTCTTGAGACATTAAATGTTTAAATTTAAGAAAATATTTCATCTCCTCGAGTGGAGATGATTCGGTTTTACAGTCACACTTTACGCCCATGCGCCACGACTGGCCTCAATGCAAATATTAAAATATTTTATTTCCTCGAGTGGAAATTGAACTCACAACCAATCGCCTTTACAGTGGCACACTTGTGCCCCTGCGCCACATTTGGCCTCTACATAAACATAAACTACCTACGAAACTTCGAGGTATATGATATAGCCTAAAACCTTCTTTGACGAATGGACTATGCAATAAAATCTTTCAATTCCTACCAATAGTTCCTGAGATTAGCAGGTTCAACTTTATTATATTAGTATATAAATATGGTTTTATATAAATGATAATTATACCGATCATTGACTCTACATTGACTCAAGGCCAATTGTTTTCAAAGTTTTCAACCAAAGAAAAAAAGAAAAGAAAAGACTTATTTTCCATAACAAACCGCCACAGCTTTACATAAGTACAATATTATCGTTTAGATAACACACGTGCCGGTATCAAAGTATAACACTGTACTCTACCTCTAGCTAGGTATAGGTAGCAGTTGGTGCAAAGTTTAGTAGATTAAGCACACGTATGTATGTCTTAACATACATACAATATATATGGCCTAAGATCCCATCGTTTAAAACTGTAGGGATTAGATTTTCTAATGAAACTAATATTTAAGAATGATACATTATAGTAGAATAGATTACACTAGGGTTGCCCAAAAAAATCCTGCCGCAATCACCTTTAATTAATGTTTTTCGTAACTCGTTTTTGGAGAAAATTGCACTCATATGTTTTTTATGTGAATCGCACATCATTTGAAAGAAAATCGCATAAGGAATTGGAAAAACAATGGTTGCCAGCTCTCAGTCTGCCGCAAGTCCAAGGTTGCCTAGTTTAAAGAGGTTACTTAATGTGAATATTTGCACTCATGTGTTTTTTTAATGAATTATATATCAAATTAAAGCTTATTTTTTTGTCATCACTAAAACACATGGTTGCCTGGAAAATGGCTGCCGCAAGCAAAGGTTGCCATCATTCGAAATATTTTATTCTGATTCCGTTTGACTGAGAATAGACGATGAAATACGCGATTTGCCTTATGTTTTCAAGTAAAATATTATAAAATAGAAGGTCAATCTTAAAATTAATATTTATTCTAGCTGTTCACCTGTTAAATGATGATTTTAATCATATTAAGTACATACAAAAAACTATTTAAACATGAAATCATCCTTATTTTTCCATTGAAATAATGAGTCTATGATATTAAGTCTTTGTTAAATCTGTTTTCTAGATATTAATACTTATTTAAATCGTTATTTTAAAAAGACTAAATTATCATCTATATATATAAAACAAGTACCTGACTGACTGAGGTAAGACGCACGCACAGCCGCTGATGGTAGAAACGTGAAATTTGGACAGATGTTTTTTTTCGTAATCTGGACATCCACTAATAAGGGATTTTAAGAAAATTGAACCCTAAAGGGATAAAATAGGGGCTGAAAGTTTGTATGGGTTTTTTTTTTAATCGGCACCGATTTTTAAAATATTTGAAATTCAGACTCCTAAAAATACCCCGTAAGGGTTCAAATAAGCGGGCGAAGCTGCGCGCGCCCACTAGTATTAAATAAACGTTTACAAATATCGTTCTATTATAAGGTATTAATTACATAATGTTTTCATAATATAATGTAGGTTGACAATTATTGCAGATATTTTATTTATTAATCAAGAAAATATGGAAAATTACCTCGTTATAAACTCTCAATCTCTCTCTTCGTCCTCAGAGAAAAATATATAATATTAAACATTAAATTTAATTATACTTATCAAACATTAATTATACTTACGTTTTGCATTAGAAAATAATTGAAAAATAAAAATCAAATCAGATTCACGCTGTATCCCGCATGCAGCAGGGTAGGCAGAGGGAACCTAATGTTAAGACACTCCGTTCCCCACTCTCTGCCGAATTCTGGAGGCATTGCGTGTTGAATGGCAGAACTCAACGCCGCGCTTTGCTTCGACACCAGAACGAAGAGATGGAAATATAAATTTAAGTGAATATTTCATCTCCTCGAGTGCGGTTCTTCTTTATATTTTTTTTTACAACAATGAACTTTTTGTAACAAGTGATAACCGTGCATTGCGTTAGTATGTAAGAAAATGTTACTGTATATAAAAATCATTTTTTGGCGAAACAACAACATAATTTTACACTTAAGACTCATTATTAAACTCCACACACATTTTCGCACAAAAAACAGATCTTCATTTTTGTCATGTTAACTAAAAACGTCTTCACTCCAAAACGAAAGGTAAGTAACTAAGTAATATGTTCAAAAACATCTCATTTGGCCATCTGCACTGTTATTGCATTTAGAAACAATACATCTACGAAAATAAAATTATTGCATTTTGTTTGCTTTGTATACCACCGCAAAATGTTTATCTATAGTAAAAAGTGGACAACTAATTGATATTTGCCGACTTCTGGTCATAAACCTTGAATAGCGTTTATTATTCGGCATTACTGTCGAAATTTCTTAGAATTTATTTGTGATAACTTAATTTTGTTTATTATAATTCTATCATATATATTTCTTTCAATGCAAATTCTTAAAAGTTGCGTGAGAAAAAAGATATTGCGGCAACCGTTATCAAAAAAAACGAGAAAAAAAAATCATACGAGCAGAGGACAAAGAGAGAGAGAGAGTATATTGAAATATTATTTTCCATATTTTCTTAATTAATAAATAAACTTACGCAATAATTGTCGCCCTTCAATATCTTAAGGAAACATGATGTAATTAATACCTTATAATATTGTAAATTATAGTATTGATTGATATTTGTAAGCATTTATTTAATTAGATAATTTAGTCGTTTTAAAATGATAATTTAAATTAGTATTAGTATTTAGAAAACAGATTTAGCAAAGACTTAATATCATGGGTTCATTATTTCACTTGAAAAATAAGGATGATTTCATATTTCAATAGTTTTTTGTATGTTCTTAATATGATTGTAATCATCATTTAACAGGTAAATATCTAGAATAAACATTAATTTTAAGATTGACCTTCTATTATATAATATTTTAATTTAAAACATAAGGCAAATCGCGTATTTCATCGTCTATTCTCAGTCAAACGGAATCAGAATAAAATATTTCGAAGGATGGCAACCTTTGCTTGCGGCAGCCATTTTCCAGGCAACCATGTGTTTTAGTGATGACAAAAAAATAAGCTTTAATTTGATATATAATTCATTAAAAAAACACATGAGTGCAAATATTCACATTAAGTAACCTCTTTAAACTAGGCAACCTTGGACTTGCGGCAGACTGAGAGCTGGCAACCATTGTTTTTCCAATTCCTTATGCGATTTTCTTTCAAATGATGTGCGATTCACATAAAAAACATATGAGTGCAATTTTCTCCAAAAACGAGTTACGAAAAACATTAATTAAAGGTGATTGCGGCAGGATTTTTTTGGGCAACCCTAGTGTAATCTATTCTACTATCATGTATCATTCTTAAATATTAGTTTCATTAGAAAATCTAATCCCTACAGTTTTAAACGATGGGATCTCCACCTAATAGATTTGTTCTGACGATACTTAGTTTATTCAATAAGTAAATTAAACAGGCTGTAGGTAAAATTAGAGTTCATTTGCCTATTGTAATATCAAAAGTTAAAATATTAACGATTCGAATTTTATATAAAAATAATATATATCTTTGAGGCCAGTCGTGGCGCAGCGGCACGAAGTGTGGCTGTAAAACCGACTGGTTGTGGGTTCGATCCCCACTCGAGGAAATGAAATATTTACTTAAATTTATATTTCCATTTTTTCGTTCTGGTGTCGAGGCAAAGCGCGGCGTTGAGTTCTGCCACTCAATACGCAATTCAAACTCGACTAACATTTATTGCAAAATGTCTTACAATAAAAATCCTTTTACTATTTTGTTACCAGAGGAATTGGAATGAAAAGAATGCATTTTCCCCGAATAAGAATCGAACCCACAACCGTCGCGTTACAGTCACACCTTTGTCCCGCTGCGCCACAACGGCCTATATATGAATATATGTATTGTATGAATGTATGTATGTATGTATGTATAATATTATTCTCATAAGAATCATGTAACCAGCGCCTAGACACGTGTTGTTTAAATATTACGTAAGACCGAGCAACTGGTCGGTTTCTGCTGGTTCGTCTGGAATAGCGATTCTATGATTTTTCCAATATTGAAGTCGTTAAAAGTTGTTGTATCTAGAATAATGTTATAAAGGTTGTTTGTTTGAATGCACTACTCTATGGAACTAGTTGAGTCGACTTCGATTTTTGATTACGGCGTAAAAAAAATGAGAATGGATGTATTTTAATGGGAAACGGAGTGTTTAAACTCTCTGTCTACCCTTCTATATGCGGGATACAGCGTGAAGCTGCACGCGAGTAGCGTCCACGCGAGTAAAGTTGCAGTTAAAAACTAGTAATCAATAAGTAAGAATTATATGAACAATTTAGTTTTATGTATATTTATCTATTTGACATTGTAAAATTATAAAAAAAAATTATATAAGGAACTAATTTATTAAAATAAACTTGAAATATTTTGTAGGTTTCTTATGATTACCAGAGTTTTTACTTCAAATAACCTCAAGTCAGAATTGATAACTTTTATTAATAGATTTGATTATCTTAAGTAACAGCCAGTCGTGGCACAGCGGCACAAAGTGTGACTGTAAAAATGACTGGTTATGGGTTCGATCCCCACTGGAGGAGACGAAATATTTACTTAAATGTATATTTCCATTTCTTCGCTCTGGTGTCGAGGCTAAGCGCGGCGTTGAGTTCTGCCACTTAACACGCAATGCCTTCAGAATTCAGCAGAAAGTGGGGAGCGGAGTGTCTTACACTAGGTTACCTCTGCCTACCCTGCTATGTACAGGATACAGCGTGAAGCTGATTTATTTTTACTTTTTAAGTAACAGTATATTTACTTAGATTTGAACCTACACTGCCTACGTCAGTCAGTTCGTAGCACGTCACACACACAACTACGCGAGAGTATTACAGATTAATAATATTTTTATACTATATTACTAGAGAAACTCTTCATATTTATAATATTAATAAAGTAAAATATTCGTATGAGGCCAGACGTGGCGCAGTGGCAAAAAGTGTGACTGTAAAACCGACTGGTTCTGGGTTCGATCCCCATTCGAGGAGATGAAATATTTACTTAAATTTATATTTCCATTTCTTCGCACTGGTGTCGGGGCTAAGCGCGGCGTTGAGTGCTGCCACTCAACACGCAATGCCTACAGAATTCGGCAGAAAGTGGGGAACAGAGTGTCTTAACGCTAGGTTCCATCTGCCTACCCTGCTGTGTGCGGGATACAGCGTGAAGCTAATTTAATTTAATATTAAAATATTCGTATAAGAAGATTTTAATATCAAAAAACCATATTATGTGTAAAAGAATCAAAAATCAGCTTTAAATACGACTTAAATACTAACACATTCACACACTGAAAGTGGCTCTATCGAGGAACAATGCTGTAGTACAATCTTTGACCTTGCATGCATATGTACCCACATTTTAAACAAGATTAAACTTTTCTTTTTTTAATTTCACGCTGTATCCCGCATGTAACAGGGTAAACAGAGGGAACCTAGTGTTAAGATATTCCGCTCATCACTTTTCACCGAATTCTGAAGGCATTGCGTGTTGAGTTGCGGAGCTCAACGCTGCGTATTGCCTCGACACCAAATGAAAATATTAAATATTGAGTGGGAATCGCCTATCCCGCTATGCGGGAAAGAGCGTGAAGCTTAAATTTTAAGATTAGATAAGTATATAATCTATTTTCTAAACACACGCGTCTATCTATCGTAACAATTAGATCACTCGATTCTCGAGGTTAAAGACTAATTAAAAAAATTACCGTACATTGGATGTTTTCTTAAGCTACTTGGTGACTGTGATTCTAGAATGTTCCTTATATTTTTACATTTTTTACATAACATTTTTTTTTTTATTTTTATTCGGTCACGTAGAATTCATTTTGTTTTATATTTATTTATCTTGCATTAATTTAAATAAAATTATGATACCTAAGTTTTTGTGTTGATCTAAAAATTGTTTAAAAATGACGTAATTTTAATAATAAAATAACATGTTATTTTTTGAAATAATTAAATAAATAAATCAGCTTTACCCTGTATTCCGCACACAGCAGGGTAGGCAGATGGAACCTAGTGTTAAGACACTCCGTTTCTCACTTTCCGCCGAGTTCTGGAAGCATTGCGTGTAGAGTGGCGGAACTCAATGCCGCGCTTTGCCTCGCCACCAGAGCGAAGAAATGAAAATATAAATGTAAATAAATATTTAATTACCTCGAGTAGGGATCGAACCCACAACCAACCGGTTCTACAGTCACACTTTGTGCCCCTGCGCCACGACTATACGCTATATTACGTAAATACATTTAAGTAACTTTAGGTTTCAATCATTACGATTAATATTAGAAATAACTAGATAATTAAAACTCGAGTCACTTATTTGGAAAAAGTTGGTATATTTTTTTAATAGATGCTGATTTAGAAAACGTATACAAATTTAGACGTAGGGGGATTTGATACCGGAAACGTATTGCTTAGTGGTCAGAGCGCTTCGACGATTTCCAAGAGGCGCGGGTTGAAATCCCGCTGCGTTCAAATCTTTATACAGTTTCTGAATGAGTATTTCACTTTCTTAAGTGTGGAATAATAATTAAATATTTTTTTAACAATATTTAATTATTATTCCACATATGGTTATGAAAATAGTTAATTGTATAAATAATAATAAAAATAATTTTAAAATAAACAAATAGTAAAAAAGATTTTAAAATGTTAAAAACTAAGCAAATGGTCGTTTAAAATGTCAAATAACCCAAGAGGCCCGTTTAGATTACACTAGATGGCCGCCAATGTTCTAAATTTTATAAGGGTAATGATATAATACTTTTTTAATAGATTTAATACTTTTTTTAGGCCGAGGCCGTCGTGGTGCAGTGGCGCAAGCGTGACTGTCAGTGAGGAACAGAGTGTCTTAACACTAGGTTCCCTCTGCCAGCCATGCTACATGCGGGATAGAGCGTGAAGCAAAAAAAATATTTAAAAAAAAAACAAAATATTTATCTTGCATATAGAAAGGAACATATGGAACTTAATATCCGGACGACCCGTCTTGAGCTTTCAGCATGGAAACTAGTTACTGCGAGTAACTGGCAGAAGTCAACGCCGCACTTTGTCCTGTCACATTAGAGAAATAAAAATAATTTATTCTCTCCAGTCGTGACTGAACCCCCAAATTTCACATTTACAATGTGCAGTGTTGTGTTCCGCTAATCAACTGGCAATATTTTGTTAAATGTACGAAAACTATATAACGATACTATAGAGATGCGTTTAAATCGCTTCAAAACAAAATTATAAAAATCAAATTGAAAATTTAAGAATTGAACCCACACCCATAAAACACAATTACACAACTGTGTTATATCTAACGACCGATCAAGTGAGAATCGAACCAATACCAACCCTTAAACACAATTGGTCACTACACAACGGCGTTCAATCTAAAGATTCTAACAAAACATAATATTGCGCAAACATCACACTTGGAAGTTGCGCAATAAAAATATAAATTAGTTAGTTCAGATTTTATGCTGAAACAGATCAAAAGTATCAAGTTATGCCATATCGTATTACAATTGAACCACGTTTTCATCTATAATCCAAATATAGATATTTGTTCCAATTATTTTATTAAAAAATGAAATAATATAACACCGTTTCACGTTTCTATTGAAATCAAAAATATTTATTATCTCAAATTAGATGGAAATTGGTGAACGTGGTGCTATTTTTTTCTTTCGGAAAAAAGTTATAAAAAGTTATAAAAGTTTCGGAAAATAGTTTAAGTAGAAAATATATTTTACGACTCACTAAAATGAAATATAAGAATTTTTGAAAGAAAACAATGATATACCTATATTTTTTATCAGCTTCACGCTGTATCCCGCACACAGCAGGATAGGCAGAGGGAACCTGGTGTTAAGATACTCCTTTTCCTACTTTCCACCGAATTTTGAAGGCATTGCGTGTTGAGTGGCGGAATTCAACGCTGCTTTTTGCCTCGACGCCAGAGCGAGGAAACGGAAGTATAAATTTAAATAAATATTTTTATTTTCTCGTGTGCGGATCGAACCCACAATCGTCGCTATACAGTCACGCCCTTGTGCCACCGGGCCACGACAGCCTCAACTTTTCACTCCTTTCGATGTCTTAATTATAGATTATTATATGCCTATAAGAAATGAATTTGTTTTTCTAACTGTATTAACTAATTTTATGGGTATGGGTCTTTTTCTTATTGTGCCTAACAAACTTGGAAAACCGTATCGACATTCATGAATTATATAAAAAAAAATATATAAAATAGTACTATAATAAAAGTGACCGTTCGAATAAAAAATCTTAAATTGGATCTTTCAAAATATTACGAATTATGATCATTACAACAACATACATATATCACTTATTATCTAAAGTCTAAACAAACTAGAAAAGCCGAAATCTCATAAATATGTGAAGAAACTACCAAAATTTTACCACATTCAAGCCAAATGAAAATATGTTCAAAAATTTTCAGAACAAATTACAGCATAATTTAATAACGAAAATAATAAAAGGCCCCATTTTGTTGATAATTGTATAAACAAGACGGTTTTTTATCACTTAATATTTAATAAAAAGAAAAAAACCGTTTTCTTATATTCAAATTCTTAAATATAACACATAAAAATGCCTATTCCATGCTTTACTTCGTTAATATTGCCTAAAAACACGATGTCCACTTTAAACGTAATTATTATTTCTATATATACTAGTTCAAGCAAAACCGACATCACAAAAACTGTTATAGTTGCGTAACGTTTCAGTATAAAATAATCATAAGATATTTCGGTCAGAACAAAACAAGAGCTAAAAAAATAAATCAGCTTGACGCTGTATCCCGCACACAGCAGGGCAGGCAGAGGGAACCTAGCGTCAAGAAGAGAGGCATTGCGTATTAGTTGGCGGAACTCAACGCCGCGTTTTGCCTCGACACCAGAGAAATAGAAACTTACATTTAAATAAATTTTTCAGTTCCTCGAGTGGCATCGAACCCACAACCAGTCGCATTTACAAAGACAAGAGTTAATATATTTATAAGATACATTATGTGAACGAAGTCAGAACAGCTGAGCGGTCTCCTTGCAAAACGACTATCAGAGCTCAAACAAAGAAATAACGAAAATAATGATAATATTGGGCTAAAATGTTGAATTAAGATAACATCAATTACATCTTATAAAAGATAATAAATAGTGTATATTATATAAACATTTTTTAACAAAAAAAAAATGTATGTTGTAATTTTTGAGAAACTCTACATAACTCTCCCAAAGTTCAGATTGGACCAAGAACGACTTTTACGACACTTTACTTATATTTTACAACAAACTCTATCATTCATACACGGCTGTAACTAAATAGTCTTTTGTTTCCAATTTCACGAATCCTATTCAAAGTACGGTTCAAATTGGCTATTCCGTCTCACGCATCGAACACCTCGATTTACCTGATCGAAAACCCTCAGTAAAACACCAAAGCGGCCGAAACCACCGAAACGGTAGAAACGCTAACCCGTCCTGGAATGTGCAAAGTCCAGTCCAGACCAGACCAGACAATGGTGGTGGGGCTGCAGCGGAGGCGCACGTGGGGCGGCGCGCAGGTGCCGGCGACCTCGCGCTATCTCGTCCCGCCGCGAGGTCGCTGCCGTGATAACGGCCGCTATTTCAGTCCGCAGCGGCGGTCGTGGCGGTCACTCCCGAAATGGCAGCGCTCGCTCGCTCGCACACCGCAGCCAGAACGCCAGCGCCGCGACCCGACCGGTGCCGACGAACTGCGCTCGACGACTGGCGGCGGCGGGCCGGGCCGGAGGGCCGAGGAGTGAGGAGCGAGGAGTGCCGGCTGCGGGCCGGTGGAGGGCGGGAGAGGGCGAGGGGGGAGGCGGGGAGGGCGCGCACGCGGTCGAGCGCGACGCCGGCCGCTGCACCGTCTCTCCGTCTCAGCGCTTTACATAACTCTACACGCGACGACACGCGCACAACGAGGTCGCAGTGCGCGCCGCCCGCGGGGGAGCACGGGGGAGGTGCGGGGGGGGGGGGGGGGCGAAGGAGGTGCCGGCGACGCGGAGGAGTCAGTCGGTCACCGGCGGAGCGGCGGAGTCACTGAACCTCGACACTCCACTCGACAGCCAACGCCGCGAATAAGGTGAATGGAACGTTGCAACCGAATCGGGCCTTGTTGGCGACTCGACTCCACTCCTTATGCACGCCGTCGTCTAACTTTCTAATGAGAGACGCCCGGGTGACGGCCGGACGGACGGCGCCACGTAACACGCGCGCGACTCGCAAATAAACTAATTTAACTAGTCCAGAACAGCTCTTAAACTGACTAATAGGATTTCGGTAATGCCTTGTTCGTGGCTTATATACACGTTCACATACGCCCGAATTTTGCCTCCTACGTGTTCTTTACTACAATATATAGTAACTACAGTACGGCACAATAGTACGTACTGTTCAAATAAATCATTCCAATTATCACTACACTTGACTACTCCGCAGAGGTAATTGGCCGATAACAAAACATCCTGCACGCGGAACCCTGGACTATTGGCGGAAGCGGAAAAGTTTAACATTCAATCCGAACTCCTATGTAGTAGCTTGAAAGTGAACATAAAATGAAAAGTACCTACGTAATATCAAATATTCTGACACGAGACTCTACCGTCACGTAGCCACACAAGCGATGATCGTACGAAAGGAGGGAAAGAGTGTAATACGGAGTGCAAGTCACAGGAGCACACAGCGGCGAGCGACGAGGGGAGGTCCGGGAGGCGGAGGGGGGCGCATGCGTGCGGCGGCTGACCTTGGCGCGGTGCAGCGTGCAGCGCGGCCGCCCCCCGGACAAACACCCCCTGCGCCGACACCGACCACACCTGCCGGTTTAGCAGGTTGCGATCCAACCTAGCGTCGTGTCTAGATTCTATTTTCGGAATACTCGCTCTCGTAAAATTCGCTCAATCCCCCCCGCCGCGGCGCGACGCCCGCTGGCTGGTAGCTACCTACTACTGGGATGCTAGTTAAAATTCAATGCAAATCAGCCTTGCAATCGCGAGCGAGCGCGTAGAGCGTACATCACATACCAGTGCTTGATTTTCGATCGTCACATGTGTTGTATTCTCCCCGAAAGCGTGACAATCGATATAAAACATTTAACGACAGCAAAAGCCGAAGTGGCAACACCGTGAAGGGGGGGGAGGGGGGTAGGCAACCACCCACCGGATGTCGAGATAACGACAGCGTATCGTGCGAAACGCGAAAGCTCACTGATTCATGTACCCATTTCTGATTAACTTGATGATATTTTACAAAGTTTTCATCTAAAATCAAGCGTCCAAAGAGAGGCTCTACTTTGTTGTATTTTCTCATTAAACGTATTCAGCTTTTAAATTTCTTATCAAGATCTGTGCTGGTTACTGAATAAGAGTTTTTTAAAATTCTTGATCCGATTTAAATCCATTGGCAATTTTCTTGCCAAAGTACGCAAGAATTATAGTTTTCTTGTAAAAAGATATTATAATTTAATCCCTTTCTCGTTCTGAAATTTGCAAATTCCAATCCAGCCAATAGTGGTATTTTCCTTTCCTTTTGGAAAATATAATTATAATTTAAAATTTCAAGAAAAAAAGGAGAGCGAAGGAGAGTACAAAATATATGTACATTATGGAAAAATCCAGTGACCGACCAACTATACAAACCATGCAACTCCTCTTTGATTATAAAATGATATACGTTTCGCGTAAGAAGCTTTATACAGCCATCTAACCTAACATTTTACCACAATGCTAGAGAACACCATGTATAATTTTCCTTTTACACACACAAAGATTCAAAATATCTCTACGGTTTTTTTTCTTCTTTATTATGTATATATTTATTATTTTTATTGTAATATTTCTTTTTTTAAACATAATTATTACTAGGAACTCGCTAATATTTTAGTAACCATACCTTTTTCAACTTATGTAATTAAACTTTATTACATGTTTTGTCAATTATTTATATAAAAAGTTTTGTATTTTAAATTCCATTGTTGTGACACCGTAACGCGACGGTTGTGGGTTCGCTTCCCCATTTGGGATGAATGTATGTCATTGAAAATGAAATTTATTGATATTTTTATTTCTTCGCTGTGGCACAAAGGTACAATACCAGCGTTAAATTCCTCCTCTCAACACGCAACGCCTCGAAAATTTCGACAAAAAGTGGGGAACGAAGTGTCTTAACACTAGATTCCCTCTCCCTACCCTGCTGTATACGGAACACAGCGTGAACCTGACATTGAATAAAAAAAATCAAAATCCATCTCAAATTTTACATACTTTTAATTCTAATCAATGGCATTTATAATAAATTATATGTAATTTCAACAGCTAACGGGACATTCACCGGGGCCGATGTTAAATTAAACAAAAAGGTGAATAAAACATATGCTCTATGCTAAAATCTAGCTCGCGCTTGTCATATTGTCGCATTTGAAATTTTAATCATTATTTTTCGGTAAAACTCTCGGCCGAGACGATAAAAGTAGTAGCAAAAGTGAATATTTCAGCATTCGTTAAGCTTTCGAGGCGTTATATTAAAATGTATGGCCTTATATTATAATATACATCCCCAAAATCACGTGTTTCTGGTTTCCACTTACAAAATATTTGGCTGATGTATATTTATTTTTGGTAAAGTTAAGAATATGTTATAATGTCTTTTACTGCTAAAATATATAATCAGCTTCACACTGTATTACGCACACAGCAGAGTAGGTAGAGGGAACCTAGTGTTAAAAAACTCTGTTCCCCACTTTCCGCCAAATTCTGGAGGCATATCGTGAGTGGCGGTACTCAACGCCGCGCTTTATTAAAAATATTTTAATATTATATTACTGCTAAAATATTTTGATTATATATGAAGGTCCTCCATATACATATATAATGTATTTTATAAACAATAGTTAAATAATTAAATTTAAAACGTAATTTTGTAATTTGTAAAAAACTATTAGAAACTTAGAATGATGCCTTTTTTGCTATTTATAGTAAAATCGGAAGTTACAATAATTTTTGGCCAAGGACATTTTATTTCTAATGATCCGTATATGTATATATATAGTATAACCTACCAAAAGCTACATAGCCTTGGGCATAGGAATAGGGGTGCCGGCAGTGCCCACCCCAGAAATTTTACCAACAAAATAAGTATTTACCATTTTCCATTTCCTTGTCCTGATAACAAGGTAAAGGCCCAGCGCTGAGTTTCAACAAACAAAAGGCAATGCTTCGAGGATTTGGCCGAAAATGGGGATTGGAAGTGTCTTAATGGTTTTAATAGGAGTTTTTTAAAACTAGGTTCCCAGATACATTGTACCTACCCTGCTTTGTGAGAAATACAGCGTGAAGCAGAAAAAAACATGTTTAAACAAACATCTGTTCAAAGCTAAAGCTCAGGCTCTCACAGAAAATTTTAATGCAATTATAAATGGTTTGAAAATTACATTTTAGTTGCAAATTGGTTTCGAAACAGGATTTCAGCTTTTGGACCTCGTGAAACAACAAAACCCTTCCTTTGAATATGCACAATATAAAACCCGCACAGTCTATAATCTATATTTTGTGCTTCTACTTAAGAAATAAATAAAAAAAAAGCCTGTTTTTTAACTAATAAATATATGAAGAAGATAAAGCCTATCAAACAAAGTATTTGCATTGACACTGTACAAAGTAATTCGATACGATTGACAGTGGGTGACGGTTGAAGAAGCCGTATTATATCACATTACATAGTAAGAATCGAGATTTGTTTGTATTTAATTTGGTCAAAACAACCCACGCCAGAGAGGCCAGTCGTGGCGCAGCGGCACAAAGTGTGACTGTAAAACCGGCTGGTTGTGGGTTCTATCCAAACTCGAGGAGATGAAATAATTACTTAAATGTATATTACAATTTCTTCGCTCTGGTGTTGAGGCAAAGCGCGGCGTTGAGTTCTGCCACTCAACACGCAATGCCTCCAGAATTCGGCAGAAAGTGGGTAATGTTTTTGCGTCACGCTGTATCCCGCACACAGCAGGATAGGCAGAGGGAACCTAGTGTTAAGACATTTCGTTCCCCACTTTCTGCCGAATTCTGAAGCCATTGCTTATTGAGTGGCGGAACTTAACGCCGCCCTTTGCCTCGACACTAGAGCGAAGAAATGGAAATATAAATGGAAATAAATATTTAATTTCATCGAGTGGGGATCTAACCCACAACCAGTCGGTTTTACAGTCACACTTTGTGCCCCTGCATCACGACTGGCCTCAAAAAAAAGGTACTTAGATAATAATAAAAAAAAACATATTAAATACATAAAATATTCTTTAAACACCGCTCTATCTGCACAAGAAGCACACACTCACACACACACACACACACACACAAAACATTTAAAAAAAATACACAGCAACAAAACAAAATTAACCACAGATTATAACAATCAGGGCTCTGTCTCAACAAACAATAGTCTCGTGTGAAGTCACTTAGACATCGTCAGAATTCTTTGACTCTACTATTTAATACAGAAAATGTTTCTACTATATATAGAAAAGTTTCGCAATTCAACACGCAAAGTGGGCAACGGAGTGTCTTAACACTAGGTTTCAACTGCCTATCCTGCTATATGCGGAATACAGAGTGAACCTCCAAAATAAATAAATAAGGAAAATAAGAAATAATTAAACAATGGTAGTTGTTTAGATTTATACCGTTTATACACATGCACTCTCATCTCCACTTTATTTACCTTAACGACATTGCGGTACCCAACGCCGTGTCCTAACAGAACTAAAGAAACAAAATAATTTAAACATTTCCCAACCATCGTATTTATAACAAGAAATCCCATTACACACAAATGACCTTAAGATCATTTTAAATTAAAAACAATAAATGACGCGGAACCCAACGCCGCGTTCTAACCGACATAAAAACCAGGGCACAACAATGGTCTCTGTGAAGTCAGCCAGTTGGATGCGAGCGTCCGTCGACAGCTCATTTCGGTACGTAAGACGAGGCCAGTCCCTTTCACCGTTCGGATTGTATTAGCGACGACCTTAGTGGAACCTTGCGATAAGATTCACCAAAAGTGCGGCGTTCGGTTGTAATATAGTATATATTTTTATGTATATATTGCAAATGCATTTAGCGGTTGTGGCGCAGGTGAGTAAGCAAGACAGGTTGTGGATTCAAACCCGGGGAGCACGAAAATTGTGAACGTTCCAAGCAGGGCGTTAAGTTCCACCACACAAAGCTCATTGCCTCCTGAATTCAACCGAAAGTGAGGAAAGTGCTTAATAGGAAGAGTGTCTTAACACTAGGTTTCCAGGTTCCCTCTGCTTATCCTGTTATGCGCGGGATACAGCGTGAAACAAACTACAATAACACTTTTATGTTACTATTTTCACAGTTAGAGAACCTAGTATTTAGACATTTTGTTCTCCACTTTCTGCATGAATACGATCAAGTGACAGAACTCAACTCCGAACTTTATCTACGGGAAAATGAACATAATTCATTTCATATATATATATATATATATATATATATATATATATATATATATATATATATATATATATATATATATATATATATATATGTATATAATTAACATATCTCTACATTGTATACTATATGTTATTTCAGATTGTAGAGTGCTTGGATTTATTATCTAAGATAATGCAGCTTTAATTTCTGTTATACTTAAATCATTTTCGTAATTAGAATTATATAACTATAAATATTTTGATATTTGATATTGAGGCCAGTCGTGGCGCAGGGGCACGAGGGTGCGACTGTAACGCGACGGTTGTGGGTTCGACTTCACTTATGAGAATGAATTATTAATTATTAATATTTTTTTTGCTTTGCTCTGGCACCAATGCAAAAGCCCCGCACCAAGTAAAAAAACCATTGTTGGAAACTAAATTTTAATTCTTAACGGAAATATCATTATTCCATTTTGTATAATAAAAATATATATTTAAATAATTTTCTAGAATAATTAAGAATCAAAACATATGTTGTGTTCTTAAAAACTTTTAAGTGAAAAAAAAACCTGAGAAGTCGAAAATATTAAAGAATTACAAGTAATTAATCATATTTTTGCTTGTGGCTTAGTTTCTGTGTTATAATAAAAATATCGAGGTATATCTGACCGCAAGTACAGTGGGTTCGTAACAACTAAAATGATAATATATTGCCTATATAGCTTTACTTAATAAATGGGTTATCCCACAAAAAAAATCTAATTAAATTCTAAAAAAATATCAATTTGTACCAGTACTTCCTGAGATTAGCACGTTCAACCATATAAACTCGTATAATAAAAAATCTAATCAAATCAGCTTCACGCTGTATCCCGCACACACCGGAGTAGGCAGAGAGAACCTAGTGGTGTTAAGACACTCCGTTCCCCACTTTCCGCTGAGTTCTGGAGGCATTGCGTATTGAGTGGCGGATCTCAACGCCGCGCTTTTAACACCAGAGCAAAGAAATAGAAATATAAATAAATATTTCATTTCCTCGATTGGGGATCGAACCCACAACCAGTCGATTTTACAGTCACACTTTGTGCCCCTGCGCCACGACTGACCCCTGACAATATAAATAATAGCTAAAAAATAACAAACATACATAAAATTAGACATTAATTTCTATTATTATTTAATAATTATTATAAACAAAAAACTGCTAAACACACGTGTTTCAACATATAGTGTGATGCAATAATAAAAACAAATAAATCAATTAGTTCATATGAATAAGCAAAATGTTTACATAGTTTTTACGTTATTAACTAACAAGTTATTGTATGGAATCAATAAAAGTAAAAATAATTAATCAGCTAGTGGTTTAATAAGTTAATAGTAGCTAGTTCATTTCCATTCGGTGGGGTACTTCGCTTAGGTTAAGAAAAATATTTTAAAGAATCAGCTTCACGTTGTATCCCGCACACAGCAGGGTAGGCACAGGGAACCTAGTGTAAGACACTCCGTTCCCCACTTTCTGCCGAATTCTGAAGGCATTGCGTGTTGAGTGGCAGAATTCAACGCCGCGCTTAACCTCGACACCAGAGCAAAGAAAGGGAAATATAAATTTAAATAAATATTTCATCTCCTCGAGTGGAGATCGAACCCACAATCAGTCGGTTTTACAGTCACACTTTGTGCCGCTGCGCCACGACTGGCCTCTAAAAAAATATTTAGAAGCACGTTAAATAAAACTTCGAACGTAGCTGCTTTTTTTTAAATTTTAATACCGTTTTCAATATTTTTCTTATTCTTATTGTGTGGATAAAGACCAAAAAATATATTTAAAAGTATGTTTTATTATATGAAATATATCCTAGAATTTATTAAACACGAGAAGAGTATAGGAGTTGAGGTAGACAACCAAGAGAGATGTACTAATATTATAAAGCAAAAAAAAAATTAAATAAGCTTCACGCTGTATCCCGCACACAGCAGGGTAGGCAGAGGGAACCTAGTGTTAAGACACTCCGTTCCCCACTTTCTGCAGGCATTGCGTGTTGAGTGGCAGAACTCAACGCCGCGCTTAACCTCGACACCAGAACGAAGAAATGAAAATATAAATTTAAGTAAATATTTCATCTCCTCGAGTGGGAATCGAACCCAGAACCAGTCGGTTTTGCAGTCACACCTCGTGCCGCTGCGCCACGACCGGCCTCACGAATACACACAATATTATAAAGTGAAAGAATTTATTTGGTCGAACGCCCTAATCTCAGGAACTACTGACTTCCATTTATCAAGGTTGAATTAATAGATATCTGCGGTCAGATTATATATTTGTCATGTATGAAACAAAACAAGTAAAAGCAAGTCAACCAAGTAAAAATATATTTCAAATAACACAAACCCCCAAACCGATGAATTCTTAAGACATTGTGTGTTGAGTGGTGGAACTTGACGCCGCGCTTTGCCTCCTAACCAGAGCAAGGAAAAATAAAATATTACATATCTCATTTCCTTTGTGGGAATCGAACTCACAACCTATCCCGTTTCCTTTTTTTCTATGAACCTCATAGAAAAAAAAAACAAAAAAAACAATGCCATTTTTCATGCGTTTCTAGTAAATTTTGTGTATTAAAAACTATTATAGACAAATTAGTTATTAAGCGATAATATTTGTAATTGTTCTAGAATAAGTAATTTATATTTGTCACAAGGTGAAATGTTCTAATTTCACTTTTAAATAATTTTTTTTTCAGCTTCACGCTGTATCCCTCAAATAGCAGGGATGGCAAAGGGAATCTAGTGTTAAGACACTCCGTTACCGACTTTTTGAGTGCTGAAATGAATTGTGACCAGAGTACACGCAATTTCTCCGAAATAAGGCAAAAAGTGGGGAACGAAGTATTTTAACACTAAGTTCCCTCTGCCTACTCTACCGTGAGGAATTAGAATCGGATTAGGAATCGAACCCACAACCACTGCCCCTGCACCACGACCGCCCTCAATAAATTAACCTGCAGGTAATTTATCATCTAGTTTAATAACTTATTCAATACATAATCAACAGTGATAACCATCGCGTGCTATAGCACTTTTTTAATATATGATATAATTAGTCCAATCATTTATACTATTATTATAGATATTTATATATATTTTTATAGAGTTGATATGCGTTTATACAACACTATCTTTTATACGATAGCTCGAAGTTCTAACATAATATTTTGAATCTGATATTTTGCCGTTTTTAATGGCAGTGAGGCCAGTCGTGGAGCAGCGGCACAAAGTGTGACTGTAAAACCGACTGGTTGTGGGTTCGATCCCCAATCATTCACAGTCATGCATTTGTGCCCCTGCACCACGACTGGCGTCATCAGTTTACGACTTTATTATAAGGTACTCGTACATTCTAATAAAATCATTAACTTCCATATTCTACTTCCTATTCATCACTGTTCTGAAGGGTATCTTGATGTCACTGCAGCAACAAATTCAAGCTGGGTCTTTGTTACAAACATGACAAACATATACAAATCTAAATGTATTAATAAACGGATATTTCAACATATTAAAAAATGAGGTCAAGTGCGAGTCGGGACTTACCTGACAGACAGACAGATGGAAGGACAGCAAAATAATCTTATAAGGGTTCCTTTTATCCTTAAAAAGTACGGAACCTTAAAATCATTTAATAAATATATTGTAATATTTGGGAATCGAACTTATTTATTAGCCACCAATAGAAACGGCCTAATCTACACTGATGACACTTTAATGTCACTATATTGTACAACTTATGGTACATATATTTTAATTCCCAAATGTTTATAAATATACCTCTTTCAGCCATTTATATATTATTTTATAAAGGCGCCATTTCTATATTGTTTTTTAAAAATCTTAATAAATAGACGTCAACTATTATCTTAGCTTCACGCATGTGTGTGCATTCCGCACATAAGTAGTGAACACACACATAGGGAACCTTGGGAACCTAGTGTTAAGACACTCCGTTCGAGTTCTCAGATATTTCCAAAAGCTAGTAAATTATAGAACTTAAGCTTCTAATAACACCTATATTATAACTTATAACCGTATTCTTAAAATGACTGTTTCCCTTTATTGTAGAGCTACACGCACGTACAAGTGCATGCAGATTTTGATCAAATATAGATTAGATTCTGATTTAATTTATATACAACTATCTTGAACGATTGCTATTTCTGATAACAGTGAAATCGAGTGAATATAAAATACATTTATTAATATATCTGTATATTATATATGTATATATTTATCTATATCTTTTTATAATATACGTCGTATTTTCCTTTTTATAATATTCTTCTTGACGTTGCAAAGTACTTAAAATAAAGGAAAGTGGGCGACGGAATATCTTGACACTAAGTTCCCTCTGCCTAGGGTAGGCAGAGGGAACTTAGGGAACAAATTTTCCAACATCATCTTGAATCATCGTCAAAGTTAGCAATTATATATTTATTAGACGATAATACAATATAACATGCACCATAGAGCTGGTCTGATGATGGAATTGGAAGATGGCTGATGGAACCTTTGACTGTCTACTAGTAAACATGAGTTTGTGCCCATTACATTCGTCTTTATTAATGTGTTTATAGTTTTTTAAACTATTATATATCATATCATATCAGCTTCACGCTGTATCCCGCACACAGCAGGGCAGGCAGAGGGAACCTAATGTTAAGACACTCCGTTCCCTACTTTCTGCCGGATTCAACGCCGCGCTTTGTCTCGACACCAGAGCGAAGAAGTAGAAATATAAATAAGTAAATATTTCATCTCCTTGAGCGGGGATCGAACCCACAACCAGTCGGTTTTACAGTCACACTTTTGTGCCGCTGCGCCACGACTGGCCTCAATTTTAAACTATTGATTAATCATATAACACATACTTCCAGACCCAAAATGGATTTTTAAGGGAATTAACAATATAAGAAAATATTACATTATGTAGAGTCAACATAAATCTCTAAGATTGTTATTAGTAGTAATCATTGATTTATTATAAAAAGATCCGCAAGGTCGCCAACGATGCAGTTCAGAACGGTCCTCGAAATCTTCAAAGGCATATTTTAAGATTTCTGTTTTAAATAGAAAGATAAAACCTCAATACTTAAATAACTTTTCTTTCTTTTTTTACTTTAAGATAATTTTCTAAGGGTACTTTTATGCTGTCACTACTTTTAGTTTTAGACTTAAAAGTTAGTGATGTTTTTTCATTTCTCTTTTTATATTTATATATAGTTTTCACCACTTCTTATAGTTATTTATTGTAATATTTCATGTGTTTTCCCAACATTCGTTGTTTACGAATAATAAGAATAACATTGTAATATAAGCATATTGCAAATTTATAGAAAAAACATGTTTATTACTATGAGACATAGATAACGAAAATATACTACATTTTATTGTAAATTATTATTAATTAACAATGGCTTCTCTTTTTTAGCTTCACCGCAGATATCTGGTTAGGCAGAGGGAACCTGGGAACCTAGTGTTAAGACACTCTGTTCCCACTAAAACACTTCAGTTTCTAATTTTCAGCCATTTGCTCAAAGTATTGTATGTTGAATGGCGAAAGTCAAAGCCGCGCTTAGCCTCGCAACAACAGCGAGAAAAATAAAATAATTCATTCCCCCAAATGGGAATTGAGCCCACGACCGTTGCGGTATTATAGTATATAACCTATTCAAATTTAATTAGAACCTGAAATAAGCTTTAGCTTCATAATAAATATATTATAAATGTATAATTCATATTTACCTGAGACTAAAGAGTAAACTTTTAGTAATTTTTTTTAAAGGTCAATTCAGGCTTAAATCAAGATTTTCTTTTATTTATCAAACAAAATAAAAATAAAACCATCATGACTTACAAGTACTTTACCATATTTACTTTTAAATTCTTTTTCTCATACAAATGTTCGAAATGTAGAGCTAGTAAATATTGCAAATTTATTTAAAATATAAAATTTAAAATATAAAACATAAAATATAAAATTTAGGCCACATTTAAGATATAAAATTTAAGCGTAGGCGTAGAGTTCCGCCACTCAACGGAAACGGAGTGTCTTAACACTAGGTTCCCTCAGCTAATTTAATTTTGATTTAAAACACTCTTTCTCTACATTTATCACTTTAATACGGCTCCTTATAATCCTTCTTATAACCAAATAGTTAAATCTTAACTGTACATGGTTAAATCATGCTCTAAAGTTAAACTGATAACCAAAAAAAAACAACACTTCCGTTCCAAAAGAAAGAAAAAAACTCGCAAATCGCAAACTTGTTTTCCATCCATCCATACAAAATAAAACAACGTCTGGGACTACTTAGTTTAAATGTTAATACTACCAGGGTAGCATACGACGGTAGGAGTCGAAACCACCTGGCTCTGGTACACGTGTAAAAATGCGAGATAACGCTAGCTAGCCCCGGCCGAAACGACCTTGCCTAGTTGGTTCGGCTTTTTTGTGAGATAGTTCTGTTTTTCTTTTTGTTTTGCTAATATTTTCTACATACTTGAGTTATGCTCATTTAGAATCGAAAATCATATGTATTTTGTATTGCATCGTAGAAATCAGTTTCACGCTGTATCCCGCACACAGCAGGGTAGACAAAGGGAACCTAGTGTTAAGACACTCCGTTCCCGTAGACAGAAATAATTTATAAAAAAAAATATTGTGTAAGGTTTATTTCAAAACTGCTGTTTCCGGGTACAAAAAATACAAATGCATTATTTCCCACACAGCCACATTAGAACTATTACAGCTTTAACAACGCTCTACCCAAGTGTTAACGCCTAACAACTAACAACACAAAAGAGTCATTGTTCGCAATCACAGCCGATAAAAGAATCGGGTGTCCTACCGCCGCCGTACGGCCTTATCGGGGGCGACAGTGCGGTGCAACGAGAACATGAGTTCACCGCCTAACGGTAGGTAGGCACTGTGCGGAGTGCAGACGGAGACGCACAGCCGTTACGCAACCCACACCTTGTGCCACATTTTGTGGAGTTTTTGCGTTTTAAAACCTACGTGCAAGATGGGGGCAGTCGCAGGATGCGCGTGCACATCGTCCCCCTCCCCCCTCCCCCCCCACGGCCCCCTCCCGCCCCCGCCCCCGCTCCGCGCGCCTCGATCAGCTGACCGCGGGCGAGCGGGAGCACTGCGTCACGCCGCACCGCACAGCTCCACGCCGCCCGCGGGCGCGCGCTCCATGCGCAAATATAGCGTAGGTGTGCGTGCGCCCGGCGGCGGGGACCGGGGCGGGCGCCGGCCACGAGTCACTACTACACGCGCGATCTACTAGCGGAGAAAACTGTCAGCGCCGCACGCCCGGTGCCGGCCCGGCACGCTCGCACTGCACACTGCGGGCACAGAGGAGACCAGCTCGCACAATCACAGCGTGGCACAACACGGGCCGGGCGAGCGGCGTTCGTAACCGGCGAATTTCGGGCTTCCTTTGTTTACGTGGGGCGGGGCGCGTGGCGCTCAAGGTCAAGAGCGGCGGCGCTGGCGGAGGGCGCCGGGCGGAGGGCGGCGGCGGCGGGCGCGGCGGCGGCCTGCACTTACCGGCTTGGAGGCGCCGCTCCTGCAGCTCGATGAAGCGCGCCGCCTCGAGCAGCGTGTCGAGGAGGCTCATGTCGGGAGCGCGGGCGGCGCGCGCGGTACGACGCGCCCGCTGTCACGCCGCGACTGCCACGCGCCCGCTCCCCACGCCGCCGCTCACGTGGCCGCCGCCGGCGCGCCAATGGGGGCGCGGCGCGCGCGTCACGTGGCGCCCGCGGCCCGCCAATGGGCGCGCGGCGCGAGCGATCGATGGCGCGCCGGAGCGAGCGGCGGCGCGGCGGCTCCGTCTACATGTAGGTGCACGCCGGCGTTGGTCGCCGCGACGTGTCACCGGTGTCGCCCGCGACGGCGGTGCGCGGTGAGTTGGCAGCGCTTTGTTTACGGCGCGTCCCGGCGGCGGTGCGGGGCGGGCGGGGCGCGGGAGGGGGGGGGGGGGGGGGGGCAGCACGTGCCGGGGCACTCGAGCCGACTTTCACTGCACCGCGTTGCGCGCGGAATAAAAAGTTGTAGAGTCTAATTTTCACTTGGCATCACCGCTGACGCATAGCTACTGAAATACTTCTTTAATGTTTAAGTCTATTGCAGCCAATATCTGCATATCAGATTAAAACAAAAAACAATGCAAAAGTTAATTTAATTCGGATACAACTGCTAATTAGAAGCACAGCGTTCATAGAAACAGATAATTATTTTGACTCTACATTTTTACCTGTAATTTAAAAACGAGAACCGGTAATCACTTTTTTTAATAGTATGTACAAGCTAAAATTTTAAAATCGATATTCGTATTAAAACAAAAAAAATCGCATCCACTTTGAATCAATAGTATGATAGCATAATTACAGTGACCTTGTACCAGCGAGGGGACGGCCGCCCTCGAGCAATGAAGGAGCGCGAACTATATGCAAAATATATCATTTATACTACAAATGTAACAGAGTGACACATAGTGTTGTTTATCTTGTTATTTTTATGCTATATTTCTGTGAATTTGATATATTATATTCTTTTAGCTTCACGCTGAATCCCGCACATAATAGGCAGGTTGTCGAGCCAGACGCTCCGTTCCCCAATTTCGACCGAATTCTGGAGACAAATTTGAGGAGTTTTGCCTCATTACCCGAGCGAGGAAATGATAATATTAAATATTTCATTTCCTCGAGTTGGAATCGAATCCACAACCTGTCGCGTCGCACACTTGTACTCCAGTGTCACGACTGAGCAAAATGAAATACTATAGGAAATTTAATAATACTAAGCAACGAAGAGCCTTCATGACTTTACACAACATGCTATTTATACATATTTTAATAAAAAGAAATCGCATCTATATTAGCACTATCTTTTTACATGTATCCCTACTAAACTAAAATAAAAAATAATTTTTATTTTACCTATAACTATGACATTTTAAGGAGTAAAAAAAGGAAAAAAAAATAATGTAGCAAAAAAAAACTTTAACCAATCCACCGCAATTTCATGTTGTTGTGTGTTGAGCAGAAAAACTCAACGCCGCACTTTGTATCCCGCACACACCAGGGTAGTCAGAGGGAACCTAGTGTTAAGACACTCCGTTCCTCACTTTCCACAGAGTTCCGGAGGCATTGCGTGTTGAGTGGCGGAACTCAACGCCGCGCTTTGCCTCGACACTAGAGAGAAGTAATGAAAATATAAATGTAAATAAATACTTAATTTCCTCGACTGGGCATCGAACCCACATTTATTACTAAATTTACTATTCATCTAGTCTTATTCATACCGAAGAAAAAGTTGGTCGGTCAAACTATACGAATCGTTATTTTTTGGTAACATTATGAGCAATTTACGTAAATTATGTTGTGCTATATTTATTTTTTTACTCTCCTAATACTACCATTAATAGGACTTAAGGCAGAGTCACTACAATAGCCCAGTTGATAGATTGCGACTGAAATAAAATTGTTATTTGCTTATTTATTCACGCTGTACCTCGCACACAGCAGGATGAGCAGTGGAAACCTAGTGTAAAGACACTCCGTTGCCCACCTTCCGCCGAATTCTGGAAGAATTGCGTGTTGAGTGACAGAACTCAACGCCATCCTTGGTCTCGTCACCAGACCGAAGAAACAAATATAAATTTAAATAAATATTTCCTTTACTCGTGTGGGGATCGAACCCACAACCAGTAGCGTGTATAGTCGCACTTTGTGCCCCTGCGCAACGACCAGCCTCAATTTACTTATTTATTCATAAATTTATAATGCTATGCAATATACACCATACATGTATATATAAAAAAATAATCCATCAATTAATCAATCATCAATCAATCCACCAATTCATCAAACAACAAAACAAGAGCTAATCTACAAATTCTTACTAAGGTTTTATGGCAAGAGACCATATTATATCGAAAATTTATAATCATAGTGACCTTATTTAAAATTTTACGTGTTATTCCTATAAGGAATAAAACGTAAAAGAAAAATTTACCAAAACACTAAGTTCTCTCTGAATACTTAGTTTTTTAACTTAGTTTTTCCTAATTAGAAAGTAAGATTATTATATTAAAATATAAAATTTAAAGTACGTTCAGGAAAGTTAGTATATTATTTAAGAAGACAATTAATATTGGTTAAATGAGCTTCACGCTGTATCCCGCACACAGCAGGGTAGGCAGAGGGCACCTAGTGTTAAGACACTTCGTTCCCCACTTTCTGCCGAATTCTGGAGGCATTGCGTGTTGAGTGGCAGAACTCAACGCCGCGCTTAATTTTTTTTAATTAATATTGGTATTGAAAAGAAACCACTCCATTGAAAATACAGATTTATTTTTATTTTACTATAAAATAAAACAATTCAACAAACCAGCAAACATGGACGAGAATCAATTTAAAATGAGAAACTTGAAACAGATTTTTTTTCTATGATAAGTTTCCAGTAGAAATAGACACAATCGTTAAAAAAAAATGTATATAACATACTTTTTTCTTAAACCTCTATCTATATAGATAAAAAAAAACAATATACATTTCTCAAAATATATCTTTATGAAGGCTCAATAAGTGGTCAAAATAAAATCGATATAAAATTTCAAAATCGATACTCTATTCGTTTTATAAGGAAACATCGATATTGCTTTCGGAGACGATCGTGAGCATTTTTTTTTAAATATATATATGTATGCATTTTAAATACATAATCACAAAATTTCAGTCAGAATAATTGTAAATTTTAATAATAACTATATGGGACGTTAACTTCAAATTTTTCTTTATACACTAACGTATGTAATATTTTTGCTTTGATTACAAACAATTGCATTTTCAATATATTTTTAGTATTTGTTATATTATACTTCTTTTTTTTACTTAACGCTGAATCCCGTATGTGGCAGGATAGGAAGTGAAAACTCTAATCCCCACTTTCACACCGAATTGTGTGGGCATTGCGTGTTGAGTGGCGGAACTCAAACGAAATGAAAATATTAATTATTTCAATTCCTCGAGTGGGAATCGAACCCACAACCTGTCGCATTTAGTCACACGCTTGTGCACCTGCACCTGCAGAACTGGCCTCATATTGTACTTTATTTAGCTATCGGGTTCAGTAAAACAAAAATGTCTATACTATTATGAATGCAATACAATAAAAGTAAGGAACTAAAAATGAGAACTGAAACTAAAAATATTTATATTATAAACTGAAAATATTTAAAATATATTTATACGTATAATATATTGTTCTTTGATTGATCATAAAATGAGATAATTTATAATAAATTATATTCTATTATATAAGTTTATAGATGTATTTGTGATTCATACAATATTGTAATCCAATATAAACTATTGAAACTTTTATATTAAACAACTGAAACTGGACCAGTAGTTAATATTATCATATATTGTATAAAAAATAATTGTATTTTCATACAGAACCCACATATTAACATATAAAAAATGATACAATATTTACTTTACATATGTAGTTATAAGATTATATAAATGTATACAAAAAAATATAATAAATCGGCACCACATTATACAATCATAGTATAAATATATGCAAATTATTAAAACGAAAAACACATTTTTTTAGAGCTTATATAAATACAAAAAAAAAAAAAACTTACATACAAACATATAATATAATAAATCGATATACAATATAATATAATAGTTCCTAAGAACTGTTATATTTAACATACAATCATTTATATCTATTTATACAAACTAAAAAAAAAACTATCTATTACATATAAATCAGGTAAATCAAATCTACAGTAAATAGATACTAAATACTATGAATTCACTAAGGAATAATTTAAAATAATCTTTTTACTTGAAAAACAAAAAAAAAAGTAAAATTTCAATCAAAGTTTGCATTATTGCATTTATTGCTAAGATATCTCTAATTGCTGTTAACAAATTAAATCAACTAAACAGATTCACGCTGTCCCCGCTGTACAGCAGGATAGGCGGAGGGTACCTAGTGTTAAAACACTCTGTTCCCCACGCTTTAATTTCGAGACATTGCATGTTGAATAGCGTAACACAACGCTGAGTGTTATCTATCAAAGTGAGGAAATAAACATTATTTATTTCCCACGCGGGTATCGAACCCACAACCGTCGCAGTTTTCAATCAGATGGTCTTATAATATTAACAAATGTACTAAAAGATTAAATAATTGAGGACATTATATAAAAACAGAGGCATATACAAGGCTAATACTACGACTAACCTACAATCACGTTTCGTCATATCTTCGGTGTTGCTGCTGCCCTGGTACATCTGTGGACGCGTTACCGTTATGTTACAAACAATAAAAATAATATATACATATATAGAAGCTATGCTGTATTCACACTATCTATATAGCAGGAAAGACATAGAGAACATAGTGTCAAAACACTCCGCTTTCCATTTCCATCTGAATTTACGAATAATTGCATATTGAGTTGCGGAACTCAACGCCGTGTTCCGTTTTGCTACCAAAGAGAGAAAATGAACCCACAACCGTCGCGTTTACTTACACTAACACGCTGCAACATTTAATTTTAATTTTATAGAGGGAACCTAGTGTCCAGACACTCCGCTCTCCAAATTAGGTCCTAATTAAAAATACTACTATGTGTTGAGTGGCGGAACTTAACGCCGCCATGAAATTAGTGATCACTCTGTCCTCATACTTTAAATGTTATATTTAGTTAAAAAAATATATTAAAATTTTATTAATATTACACAAACGAAACAGTTTTTATAATAAAACAATATTATTAACATTTTAATAAAAAATACAGAATATATATAAATAAATTATTTAATTTATATTATATACAAAATAATATATATTTAAATTTTATATAATATATTACCAGGAGAAAATAAACTGAGAGAAGATTTATTCGACTTTATATATTTCGGTTCTTATAAAACTGGATTGTGTACAATTTGTGACATACATACATACAATTTCGTTTGCAAATTTAATTTAGTACAAAAAAAGAAACTTATATGCACTAGATTACCAAGACATCAGAAGTGTAAAGGAGTTTGTAGACTATTTTTATTATATTACTAATTAAAATATGAATTAATATAAAATGTAATAAAAACATATAAAATAATAAACGATCACTATTAGTTTATAATATGTATTTGAGGTCAGACTCTAAGTAACCTGCTATGGCGTAGGAGCACAGGTGCGGTTGTAAACGCGACGGTTGTGGGTTCAATTCCCATTCGGGGAATATTAAAAATTTTATTTCCTCGCTTCTAGTAAGAAGGCAATAAATCCTTTAATAATATTAAACACCTGTGTAAAAAAAACAAAGCCTCCAAGCATTGCGTTTCGAGTGGCGTAACTCAACGCCGCGCTTTGCCTCGACACCAAAGCGAAAAATGAAAATTGTAATTGTAAAAAAAAAATCATTTCCTAGAGTGGGGATCGAACCCACAACCAGTCAATTTTAAAGTCGCACTTTGTGCCGCCGCGCCACGACTGGCCTGTATTTTAATATAAGAAATTATATTAAAAAAAATATCTCTTTCGTTCTAAAACAAACAGAAAGAGACAGCATATATAAAGTTGCGGTTTAAGTTTATCATCATCTATCGAATTGAATTATAAATTTACCCTTGCCAAGTGCACAATAAAGTTACCAACGTACCAGGAAAGCAGATACGGCGAGGAGATAGCCATTAACTACAAAATTATATGACTATCGACTCAAGTTGCTCAAATATAGGCTTTTCAGCTCGGTTTTGGGCATGTTCTCGAAGAGCGCCGCCCGGTTCTGCCCTTCGCCCTTCTTGACCCAGTGGCCGTACACTCGGAATGCACATCCGTCTATCACCTGTTCAAAGATATCGATTTTTATTAGCATTTTCACGTTTATTCTCGCTTATAGTCTACTGTTAAGACACTGTTACCAACGCATAGTACAAATTTCGAGACATTGCGGGTTGAGCAGCGTAATTCAACGCCGTGCCTTGTCAGCTAGAGCGGGGAAATGGAACTGATTTAAATATAATAATTTACATTGAATAAAAGAGAATTGATAAATGTTAAATTGTCAGTCGTATGAGTTCTTTTTCCCTAATAGGTTAGTTAAAGACTTATATCAACTGTCCGAACTTGTTTTTTTTTGTTATTACACACACAGGTTTCTTCCAATATATTCTATATAAACTATCCAATGGAAAGACAAAATCCCTGAGCATAATATGGATTTTAACTTGGACTGGACTTTTGATACAATTGTAGCCTTTTTAAAAAAGTATATTATTATTTTATTTAACTTCACGCTACATTCCACATATCATAGGGTAGCACGCACTACTCAAATTTCAAAACATTACTTACGTTAAATGGCGAAATCAACACCACGATTTGTGTTGTAACCAAGGCGAAAAAATAAAAAAAAAAAAAACAAGCATCCCCCGAACGGGAATCGAAGTCACAAGCACTCGGATCACTCACTTTGCGCAGGGCGCGCATAGTGTAGGGGTCCACGACGGCGTCGCACAGCGGGATGGCGCGCGGCGCGGCGTGCGGCAGGCGGCGCAGGCGCACCGCCGCGCGCACCGTCACCAGCGCCACGCGCAGCTTGGCGCGCGCGTTGAAACCACCCGATTTTATTGCCTGGATATTTATATGTTGGTGTTTAAAAAAATATATGATTAAATAGTATCAAAAGATATGTATGTTTTATACTAAATTCAATTCACATATATCTCCCTGTATAGATAAAAGTATTAAAATAAACTACTCACGTTTACTCGTTAAGAAAATAATAAAAAGTAAGAAATATTCTAAAATGACATGCGCTGCCATCTACAGGAAACTTGAAATCTTGTGTATATAAGAGAAAATATATTAATTGAAAGTAGTATAAAATTCATAGATAGTTTAAGGTAGCTTTAGGTTATTTAAGAAAACAAAGGACAAATAGTCTATATGAAAATTCAGTAATCGAAATTCTTACTAAAAGGCTAAAAAAATTTAAGCAAAATAAGCTTCACGGTTTTTCCAGAATAGCAGGTAAAAAAGAGAGAAATAATCTAGTGATTAGTTAGAAATAATCTAACACTTCGTTCTCAATTTTACGATTGAATACGAGACATTGATAACTTATTTTTATTTGTTCTGTGACACGTCATGTCCCGCGTGTCAGGCAGGAACCTTGTTGTTAAGCCAATCCGCTCTCCATTTTTCTCCAGTCTGCACCGAATTTTAGAAGTACTGCGTGTTGAGAGTCTGAATTCAATACCGCGCTTTACCTCAACACCAGAGCGAAGAAATTAAAATATGAAACTGGCCTCTAATTCTATAAATTAACTTAAATATACATATACACATGTATAACATAAAATATGTCTAATACTAACATGCGCATGCAACACTCATTCTATGCAACTACAGTTGAAAGGCAAATAATTAACCCTTAATTGTTCTATTTCATTAGAAAATATTGATCGATTTATATTACAGAAATCATAAATCGATATTGTATAAGAATCGATTGAAGGTTAAAAAAAATCATTTAAGGGTTAAAATGATAGTAAAATTAGTGAATTGTGTAAAGTGTGCGTTCGTAGTAACAGAAAAAAATTAAAAAAATATTTGTGAATATATTTTATGTTATTTTGTAAAATTATACAAGATTGAGTACCAAAAAATATATATAATATACACCAAGTTACTTTTAATACAATCACTAGAAAGTTTTTGACTTTTTTTTTATAAAAAAAAAAGATAATTTTGTCCTACAGAGTAAATTAGTCTAAGAAAGGATTCTAAAAGCGAGAACAAGTTGCCATTAAGGATTGATTAGAGGCTATACTAGTTTAATACAAAAAAGTAATAAAAAAATATGTGTTACCTTAGATATCAACAAAAGAATTACTAAAATTATATTTTTTTAAATATATATATGTATATGTGTTAGTGTACATTAAAAGAGTTTATTTAATAAACATTACCATAGCCAGTTGATCGATCCTGGACATTTTGCGACTGGTGCCGGAAAACGACTTCTTGATCGGAGTCATATCTTGATCCCATAACTAACAAAATTGTATAAAAATAAAACGTGCTATTAAAGCGAAAATAAAATATTATATTATTAAAAAATTAATGATAAAGATCAATTACAGTTTAATTTGAAATAAAAAAAATATATGACAGATAGTTTTTTTTTAATTATATAAAAATCTCAAATAGGCAATGATTGAATGAAATCTTAAATCATACAGCCATATTTAAATATAAGACTAAATATTTTCGCTTTAACATTACATGCTTAAAGAAAAAAAAATACACATGAAAATAAAAAAAAGAAGCGTAAGCTCTACATTTATACACAGTTATAGTGTATAATATATTATCCACATAAGCATTTGTGCGTAATAGTTTCATCTTTGAAGCGAAAACAGAAAGAATAAGAAAAAAAGGCTTTTTACAATCATGTCAGAAATTACGTAAAATAGTATTTATTAAAAAAAGGAATTTAATAAAAAAAAATATAAAAAGAAAAAATTAAGTATTGCCAGTTAGAAAGTAGAACAGCTTACGAATATATTACATTTTCCATTTAAAATTATTTAAAAAAAAAGGATAATTATCAAAATCTTAAATAAAAGCCTTAGTCCACTTTCAACTAACAATCTAAGTAATAAAAAAATATTAAGAAAAATAAAATTGTATAAAGAAAAAAAGAAACTAATTAATTATAAAGAAAAGATAAGAACAATAAAAAAAGAAAAAAAAATAGTATTTCCTATACGTTTTGTTCTAAGCGTAATAAATAATATAAGTAAATTCGCGCAAAACTACCAGGGCGTTATCATATAGATGGAGAACACACTCACCACTGTATTGAAGAATGGGTGTAGCAGTGCGTGTTCCAATTCAATCCTATCGTTGGGATCGACGACTAGCAGCCGCCTTATCAGATCTTTTGGATCCTCTGTAAATATATATATATTTAATATTGAATTTATTTATAAATATAAAACAATATAAATTTTCCTAATCTATATATTACACAAACGTAAAGCAAAAATGTTGTACTCTTTTTTACTAAAATGATGGAGCAGTACATACTCATTCTATTTTGGTACTGTTACAATTTGCATAGAGAAATGTAGAGTTTCAGTATCACGCTGTATCCCGCACAGAACAGTGTAGATTGAGGGAATATAGTGTTAAGGACACTCCGTTCACCATTTTCCGACGAAGAATTAAAGACCGCAGAGGAAGTACAGAGTTCTAATACATTTTTTAAATAATACTTGAAAGATACATTAAATTAATTAAATAAGTATAACACACGGATACTCTAGTATTATTCGGAAAGCTCGATAGTATTTTTATCTGAGTAAAGCTAAACTTAAAAATATATGTTCTACAAATAATTTGATTAAAAAAAAATAAAAATAAGATATACACAAAAAGGATAAAAGAAAAATTCTTCAAAAACTAAGAACTAGATATGAACTAAATTTATTATAATTAAAAATTTGTAGAAAACCTAGCAACACAAACAAACGTCCCAATTAGGATTTATGTAATAATGAGATACACATCATCTACAAAATGTGTTATTGCAAACATCTAACGTCATCTATGAACAATGGATATATTATTACAAAAAAATCTACTGCAGCGATATAAATATTTAAATTATTATTTATTTTATTAGCTTCACGCTGTATCCCGCACACAGCAGGGCAGGCAGAGGGAACCTAGTGTTAAGACACTCCGTTCCCCACTTTCTGCCGAATTCTGGAGACATTGCGTGTTGAGTGGCAGAACTCAACGCCGCGCTTAACCTCAACACCAGAGCGAAGAAAATGGAAATATAAATTTAAGTAAATATTTCATCTCCTCGAGTGGGGGTCGAACCCACCACCAGTCGGTTTTGCAGTCATACCTCGTGCCGCTGCGCCACGACCGGCCTCAATATTTAAATGATATAAAAAAAATGAAAATTCCTTATCTGAACTATAAAAACTAAGACATAATAATAATAATAAATATATATAAACTGATTCAAAACTATATATTTATTTCAGTTTTTCATATAACATTAAATATAGAAACAAAAACATAAAATAATAACAGATCCCGATACTTAATACTTTAGCTCAAAGCTCTTTTATATTCACTAACATCAACTTTTTCCATAAAATCATACATAATTCCAAAAGAATAATTGCCCTAACACTAATTTTATATTATTTACTTTATATATAAGTTATTCTATTCAGTGTGCATCAAATCTATAACCATCTCGTCAGACGGTGTGCCGTTGTGCTGCAATGGCCTACGAAATAGAATTTAATTAAAATTAAAACAATAAATACCTGATATATCAGCCCACTCGGGACTAGTAAAAGAATATTTTCCTTCCATAATATTTCTCAACATCACCATTTGCTTGCGATGCCAAAATGGCGGGCACCCAACCAGTCTGTAACAGAAACAAACAGAATTAAAATACAAAAAAAACACACACACAAAATCTTAAAATATATTTAAACTTTTTCAATTATTATATAAATATTTTTTATGTATGAACGCTTAACACTGTCAATAATTAAACTAACATTATAATATATATATATATACAATAAAATCCAGATATATGTATGTATCACTAAATAATATAGTTTAAAACTGAGCGTTTATTGAACAACATTCATTTAATAACAATAGTTAAACTGATTTCACATTTTCTGCAATAGAACCTAATTATAAAATAACGTTGAAGCCAATTAACTAAATTTCAGCAACATATGAAGATAATTGTATAAATAATTTAAGAGTTATTAAGTAACCTAAAATTAAACAGCATTATATTACATAAGTTTTTGCTTTGTGAAAGCACTTTTTTTTATATCGATATTTGTAATTTTAAAGGTTTATTTGTTGAACGCGCTAATCTCAGGAATCTCATTTTTGTTGAAATCTTAAACTAATGTTAAAACACTCAGTTCTCCACGTACATCCCAATTTTAGAGACATTTCCGAGGGCATTTTTTTTTTGAGGCCGAGGCGATCGAGGCGGACTTTAGCTAGCAAGCAGATATGTTAGTGTAAATATTGTTTTTTTTATTTTTAGGGGCAAATTTCGTTGTAAGTATATATCATTTCTGGGATGGGCACCACACTATTCTGGGGTACGCACGACCCAGCCGGCTCCTTTCTACGCCCATGCGTGAAGCTAAAATAAAACGAAAATATACTATATAAATACTACTTACAAAGTGAACATGATAACGCCACACGCCCATCTGTAAAGCAAATTAAGATTTTTTTAACTTAGTTATACAATTTAGCAAGATTACAGAATAATGAATATACTTCATGTAACAAGACTAAAATATTTTTTTTATATTACAAGACTTAAATTATGCATTATAAATTATTGCGAGTGGCAACACCAACAAAGAAAAATGGCAAGTGACAGGATATTTAACAAAAAACCTATAATTATATGTTCTAATATGATATATTTTTTTTTTCTAGAAATCTCTAGTTATATATACTTACATGTCAACTTCTTTCCCGTATCCAGGTGCGTCCTCAAACATATTCGCTTTAAGCGTTTCCGGCGCCAAGTAGCCCGGTGTTCCGCATAGTTCTGAAATAAATTTAAATGAATATTAATTCTTTATAAATGATTATTTATATAGAATATATTTTTGTATATGGCAACATCGAAATGTTCAATAATGATGATAGATACGAAATGATGTGAACTCAACACTAGGTACTAGGGGTAAGGGTCGACGAGGGGAAAGCGTGAACCTGTTTTTTTTTTAAATTATATATCAAACAAGCGACCCACGTACGGCTTCGTCGGGATATTGCTATATTATACACAAATTATACAAAATCTTTACGTAAATTGTAACCTATGTGTTTTTCTGATTCAAAAATTATATTAACTACTGAACAAAAATTTGATAAAACTTTAGAGTAAAAATTACCTCGAAATCCGTTCAGTAGTTCCTGCGTAAAAGTGGAACAAACATAATGTATGTTTCTCACAAATTTTCACATACACAATATTAATAGGACTAACAGTTTAACATGCAAAATCACTTAAAACATAAACATACCAAACAACTTGTCGTCGCCATCTTTGAGCACCTTGGCAAAACCAAAGTCCGTGATCTTCACATTGAGCTGGTCATCCAGTAGGATGTTCTCCGGCTTGAGATCGCGATGCACTATGTTCTTACTGTGGACATACCTTACGCCCTCTAACACTTGCCTGTGAAATAAAATATTTTTAATTACATTTAGAGTGTCTCTAAAAATTGTAATCAACGAATGGCGGAAAGTAGAGTGTGGTAACACTAAGTTATCTCTATATAATCTCTCTATATAATCTCTACTAGCAATATTTAAGTGAAAAAGTGTTTGTTATATTGTAATGAACTATTGATATGAACTATTGACAAATTAGCACTAAGAACTTAAATTTCTTATTGTTCAATTTTCCACTATTTTAAGTTTTAACCACATTAAGAGCAATGTTAATTAGTAGCGTAATTTAATGTTGCATTGTTCAGTGTTGCAGTGTTCAGACACTCCATTACTCCATTTCCCACTTTCCGCCAAATTCTTGAGAGGAATAACTATTTCTAAAGATCTATATTTTTTTTTATATTTTTAAATTTTGCTTCTTAAATCTAACACATTTGCTAAAACATTAAAAAGAAAATCGATAAAAATACTACTCAAATTACCTAAGTATTAATAATTAATATAAGCAGTATTATAACATAACTCATATAATTTAAATTAATATTCTAAAAAAGTGATTCTCAACCTTCTTTTTGTGGCGGCACATATTTAACGATTTCAAAAGTTGGCGGCACACAAAGAAAAAAGATAAAAATGATTTACTTACTACAACACACTGCATAAATAGTTTATGACAAAAATGTTACATATACGAATTAATTTTTTTGTGGATTTAAATATATATCCATGTTAAAAGTATTTTTCTTTTTATATAATATTATTATTATTATAATTTAATAATATTAACATTATTATATATTTGCAAAATTTGACGGCACACTTTTGAAATTTGGCGGCACTTAAAAGTGCCGCGGCACAGTGGTTGAGAATCAATGTTCTAAAACAAAAGACTAAAAGAACAATTACTTTATAAAATTATAAACATTCTCCAAACGTTCTCCATTAATACGGGCCCAATCCTCTACATTCCTATTACAAAATACACACACAGCCATCATATTACATATAAAAAAAAAGAAAAAACACTTTAAAAATGCTGTCAAATAAAAAAATCGAGATGACCACATAAGCAAGTAAGACTCTTGCAACTGAAATTTACTATGGCCAGTTGAAAACCTGTAAATCTTGATATTACAAGGCATTGTTCGTGTTTACCTAGTGTTACAATACATGTATTACCTGTTCTCTTGAATAAAGGGAACCTTTTACGTAGTTTGTTCAGAACCTAGATCCTTTTCTTTTTAAGACAAGGAACCTAGATCCTTTTCTTTTTGAGAAAAGGAACCTAGATCCTTTTCTTTTTAAGAAAAGGAACCTAGATCCTTTTCTTTTTAAGAAAAGGAACCTAGACCCTTTTCTTTTTAAGAAAAGGAACCTAGATCCTTTTCTTTTTAAGAAAAGGATCTAGGTTTCTTTCCTTTTTCAGCTTCGCGCTGTATCAAACATGTAGCAGGCAGAGGAAGCCTTGTATTATTTGATTAAGACACTCGTGTTTCCCAATTTCTTTCCGCTCATTTTTTAGGGGGTTGCGTATAGAATGGCGGAAGTCAACGCCGCGTTATATTTTGTTACGAGAACGGGCAATTGAAGGTATTTTATACACCCCAAGTGGAAATCGAAGCCGTCGCGTTTACGGACAGGCGTCCACTGCGGCATGACAGCCCCTCCAAGTTCTTAAAATCAGAATTTACTTCATGTTTCAACAAATTTGCATGATGACGAAGAACCGGATATGACAATAATAAATACTTTTCTATGCTGGAAATGAATCCATTATCTATTAAAACTAAGAACCACCGCTGAACTATACAATAAAATTTTGTCACAAACAAAATTAATTTAAGAAAGCCATTTTAGAATGCCTCATAAGAAATGACCATTTTTCTAAAAAAATATGTTATCATTAAATAAAAGAGATAAACTTTGCTCTGTAGTTTACATTTTAACACGGATATATATAAAGAAATAAACACATAATAGAATACCGACATAAAATCGGATACTGCACGCATTGTAATAAAAAAAAGGCTTGAGGCCAGGTGCACAATCGTGCCACTTTAAGCGCGACAGGTTGTGAGTTCGATTCCCACTCAAGGGACTGTTCGTACGAAAAAACTCAGGGTAACTTAGCCACGCAACACGCAATGCCTCCATAATTCGGCGGAAAGTGGGAACCGAAGTGTCTTAGTGGGAACGGACAGTCTTAGCAATAGGTTTTCAGGTTTGCGTACCCTACCTTATGTGCGGGATACAGCGTGAAGCGAAAAAGATATAACATATATAGTACTAATATACGCTTGGGCTATCAGCTAATCGAGAAAATAAAAATAATATAAATTATAATATCATATACTTAATAATCTAAATATAATCCGACCAAAGATTTTATATTAAAATCAAAGAATAAAGAAGTTGGGTAGTTCTTAAGAAAAGACGTTTAAATTTACTTATGTGAACTTTTGTAAGGATGCATGTTTGTTCCAATTTCACGAAAAAACTACTAAACTGATTTTGGTAAAACTTTAGAGTAATACAGCTTATATATCAGAATAAGCCAAAGGCTACAATTTATGTAAATATTTTATATTATTTAGCTATAATAACAACTAGTTTGAGCGGGCGAAGCCGCGTTCTCTAGTATTATAAATGAGAAAAGTTGTGAGGAGGGATGGTTGTTTGTTCTACTTTTGCGCAAAAACTACTAAACAGATTTATATGAAACTAGACTAGACATCAGAATAATCAATAGGCTACAATTTATGTAAAAAGAAATGTTTCAGTTTAGTATAATAATAAGTTAAAGCGGTCTCTTGGCTCGCTAATAGTAAATAAATATAATACAAAATGACGCACAAAGTGATAAAATGTATTTTATCAGGGAAACAACGAGAGCATTTGGGAGGTCAACGTTTACTACAGGGTGATTCGAGGAACTAATCGTACTTTACTAAACAAACATATACGTAATACCTAGATTTAAATGAAACATTCTTAAGTTGTTGTTGAGTTTCGATAAACCTAACTTATTATAGTTTTGTTTAATATAAAAAACAGTCGTCAGTGCATTTAATTATCAATTTATACTAAATTAAATCAGTTTCACGCTGTATTCCGCACACAGCAGTGTAAGCAGAGGGAACGTAGTGACAAGACACTCCGTTCCCCATTTTACGGCGAATTCTGGAGGCATTGCGTGTTGAGTGCCGGATTTCAATGGCGGATTTTCAAAATGAAAATATAAATTTAAATAAATATTTAATTTCCTCGAGTGCGAATAGAACCCGCAACCAATGGTGTTTACAGTCACACACTTGTGCCCCTACGCCACGATTGGCCTCGATCCTCGAGACTTATATTATATTTATTAAATCGTTAAAAGACAAAATCAATATTTTTCATAAAATGATACTCGTATTTGGTAAATAACTTAAAATATTTTTAAAACATGATTTTTTATTTTATCATTTCTAAACTTATATAGCCTTTAATGTTAAGTTTGTCATTTAAAAAAATAACAGTACAATTTTTGATATATGTATATAAATTTTTATATTATTTTAAGTATTTACAAACATAAACCTTGTCAAAGTTTATTTAAAAACGCTTTAGATATAAAAAAAATAAATGTATCAAAGTAACAAATGTTAATAATCAATTAATAACCAAGTAGCCTTATAAACTTAAATGCTATATTTTATTATCTTGAAATTAAATGTATTATTATTTATCTGTGTAATAATCATAAAAACAAAATGAAATTGAATCATAACATTATTCTTAAAAAAGAAAATGACTGAAAATATCATAGCTCAGCGGTACAGTGCATAACTGTAAACATTTTTTTTTCTGCACTCTACTAATAAGGCAAAGCGCTGCGTTGAGTTCCACACTCCGCTGTAAATAATGTATTTTTAATAATATTTATGTATGTTCCTATATTAATACTATTAATACTATCCATCCATACCTATATTATAAATTCGAAAGTAACTCTGTCTGTCTGTCTGTCTGTCTGTCTGTCTGTCTGTCTGTCTGTCTGTGCCGCAATCAGGGCCAAACCGCTAATTCAATTGTAATAAAATACTCATACAGAGATACTTGAGGGTCTTCGGATGAACATAGGTTACTTTTTTTTCTCATATTTGTAATATTGTCGATATATACTAATATATTAAAATATTTTTCAATTTGACAGGCAATTTATTCCGCCATGTTAATAACAACCGACCGTTGCTAAGCAACGGTTTGCAAAGTTTATTTGTTGTTATAAGCAAACGTCACCCAAAATGAGCTTGCTTAACGCATACATAGCGGGCGCCGACTCAACCTTATGAGATACATAAAAATAATGTTTTACAAAAATATTGTCCTTTAAATAATGTTTAAAAAAGTCCGCGATACACATACCATATTTATCTCTGAAGCTTGAGCAAAGTAACACAGTAACAACAAGTAACCATTTTAATTAATTTACTTTATATTTATCGGGTTTTTGTTGTATGTATTTTCTATAATTTGAATATAATAGTCACTGTTAACATTTTATCTGGATTGAAATTATAGTTTACTGTATAACATTCTAATAAATAATTAAGGAGATGTCACTGATTCGAAATGACCTAGCCTACGAGCGGCATAGTATGACCGACTCGAACGGGCAGATGACTTTGACAGTTTTGTAAATTTTCATACATTTTCGAAGTACTATTAATTTTTATGTAATTATAATTAATTTATACTTTTCTTTGGTTCTTCGCTTATTCGAGTAGTAGTTTAGTTAGATTTTCATAAATTTCTTGGTGTGGTGTAAGTTGCGGCCCTGTGCGGCAGCGGCATAATATTATTTAAGTACTTATTATTTAAGGAAAGAATGGTTGGTTATTTCATCTTGGATGGTTATCTATTGCGTTGTTATACACTTAATAAAATATGGTTTTAGTTTTTTGGGATTTTATTTGATATTGCTCGCAAAACTTATCATATTTAATGTAGAAAGGACTTTAGTTAGGTATTTCATATAGTATCTATGTACGCGCCAAGTAAAACGTGTAAAAAGATTTTTCCCGGGTAAATTAGTAAAATCGATCACTGAAAGTCCAATAAAAATCAGTTCAGTTATTCTGGACATTAGCTCGGGGAAATAGAAAGACAGACAGAGACAAAAAATATAATATTTTTTATTGTATTTAAGTATTATGTAAATTAAAATAAAAAAAACAACACATTTAATTTTAATTCTTTTAAATATTTATTTTACTTTGATGATATTAATAATGTAGCTGGTTTTGTTCAATTTTTTTTTATAAATATTTTAATATGATTACGTTTACTTATAATTTTTTTCATTCAAATTAGATATTTTCAAAAACAATTTCATAAATATATCTAATAAGCATTCGTATAGTTCAAGCGGGCGAAGCCGCGTCCGGGTCCGCTAGTATATATATAAAAAGACTGACTGACCTGACTGACTGAGGTAAGATTCACGCACAGCCGTAACCGATGTGCGTAGAAACGTAAAATTTGGACAGATATTTATTTTCATAATCTGGACATCCACTAAGAAGGGGTTTTGAAAAATTTGAATCCTAAAGGGATGAAATAGGGATTGAAAGTTTGTATGGACTTTTTTTAAATCAGCACCGATTTTTATAAAATTTGAAATTCAGACTTAAAAATATTTCATTGAATATGTGTTTCATGGTTTTTTAGAATTTACCCCCTAAGGGTTCAAATAGGGGGTTGAAAGTTTATATGGAAAAATCTTTAAATCACCACCGATTTTTTTAAAAAATTAAATTCAGACTGTTAAAAATAGTTTATTGAACACGTGTTTAGTGATTTTTTTTGAAATCACCCCTAAGGGTGCAAATAAGCGGGCGAAGCTGCGCGCGTCCACTAGTATTAATATAAGTATATAGATAGTAAGTATGTAAAATGTATTAAATATACAAGCATGAAGATATCGGCTAACACAATGGGTGATATACACACTACATAATATAAATTACATAACCCTAAGTAGAACACTTGTTGAATATAAGATAAGCAAACTTGCATTTGCTATATCAGAATTGCTAATTCATAGGAACATGTTCTTATCTCTATATATAATAAGACAGTAAAAATATTTTGTCTGTACATTTAGTAATTTTGACTGAAATGGATAGAGGGACACTTAAAAAGACTAATAGAAAGCAAAAAGATTTTTTTTGAATTTCTTGTCTGTCTGTCTGTCTGTCTGTCTGTCGACATATTGTTGTCCGCATTTTTCTCTGAAACTACTGAACCGATTTACTTGAAAATTTCACCAATTGCTTTGTTTTAACTCAATTTAGGTTCTAAAGTTTGGTTCATCAAAATCGATTCATTAAAAAAAAAGTTATCGTCATTTGAATGAACTCAAGGCATTAGCTTGCCAGCGAATGTTATATAAAAATCGCGCTGGTATGACCCTGGCTAAAGAATGACATTCGAAACGTCTTGATTATATGACTGTTGATAAAAATATATATTTTTGAAGCACTATTATACAATATTTTATACAATAAAGTAAACAATGCCAGTCGTGGCGTACCTCTCAGCAATGACTCCAGACTCTGCCTACCCTGCTGTGTGCGGGATACAGCGTGAAGCTGATTTATTTATTTATTTTATTTTATTATAGTTGTCAATCAATTCTGCTTAAATCAATAATCATGTATTTTAAGCGGGCGAAGCCGTGGGCGGGCCGCTAGTCTATATATATAAAAGGACTTGTGCTGACTGACTGAGGTAAGACGCACGCAGAGCCGTAACCGCTGATGGTAGAAACGTGAAATTTGGGCAAATGTTTATTTTCATATTCTGGACATCCACTAAGAAGGGAATTTGAAAAATTTTAACCCTAAAGGGATGAAATAGGGGTTGAAAGTTTGTATGGTAAAAAAATTTAATCTGTACCGATTTTTATAAAATTTGAAATTCAGACTCTTAAAAATATTTCATTGAACACGTGTTTCATGGTTTTTAAGAATTCACCCCCTAAGGGTTCAAATAAGGGGTTGAAAGTTTATATGGAAAAATCTTTAAATTGCCACCGATTTTTATTAAAATTTTAATTCAGACTGTTAAAAATATTTTATTGAACACGTGTTTCGTGTTTTTTTTAGAATTCACTCCTAATAAGCGGGCGAAGCCGCGCGCGCCCTCTAGTTATCAATAATACATATACTAAAGAATATTTCAAATTTTTTTTTTAGCTTCACATTTAATTCCACTGCAGGTCACAGATTATAATCCAGTGTCAAGACACCTATTGTCACCGAAATTTAAGCGAGTGGTGGAACTCAACTCCATGCTTTGTCTTGCCAAAGTGAGGAAATTCATATAATCTAAATCTCAGAGAATCGGAGATAGAGCCCGAAAGTATAACATTCAAGCACTGACTATCTGTATCACAAATGGTCCTCCAAAGAAGAGAAAGGTCTCTTTGGTGTAATTCAATATATATAATAATACAAGATATGTAAGAAGATTGATTCCACGGAATAAGATGTTCCATCTTTTATTTAAATCATAAATAATTTTACAAGAGATGCCCAAAATTATATGTTTTTTTTATATATAGACCACTACAGATATGAAATGATTTACCTGTTTTGTGACTTAAGAAATTGATTGATACAAGAAAAGACAAGTTACTATTATCTAAACATAAATTTTAACATTACAAATATGTTTGTATATTGAATTTTTTATACAAAATTGAATAAAATAATTATAGAAATTGTTAAATAAATAAATAAATTATCTAATTATGTAATTACAAAAACTTTACCTCATAATATATCTTGTTTTCTTTTCTGATAGCGTCACAACAGAAGTAAGATAGTCGAAAAGTTCTCCATTCTTGCACAACTCAAACACCAAGAATATGAATGTCTCCGATTCAAACACATCTTGCAGTTCAACTGGAAAATGTTCAAGGTTAAGTTAAAATGTTTTTTTTTTATAGTTCTACATTGTAAGACTGTTTAGCAAGATAGAAAGAAATTGGTGTTAAGACGCTCAAATCCTCATACACTGCCAAATTTTTAAGACATTGCGTGGTAAGTGACCAGAGCAAGGAAATAAAAATCATTCTTTCACTTGAATCAGAATTGAGCCCCACCATACCTTTTAAACTCGGACACTGTGCCTCTGTACCACAATGGCCTCAATGTTAAGCTAATTATAAATAAAAAGAAATTATTTTTTTATATAACTATAGTATTGTCTAGTTCAGTTTTCCTATAGAAATATTAAAAAAAAAATATTATTAATTTAAGGTGATTGTGGTGCTGGGTTCTCTTCTTGCTATACACAAGGCAAGACCAAAAAAAAAGAATTTTATATTAATAAATTGAATATAGTATTAGTAAGATTTTAAATATATCCTGAATATTAGAAGAAAATAGTAATACTTAATAAATTTAAGCAATAAAATTGAGATTAAAACAATATTTGAAAACAACATACCAATTAAAACTCCATTTATGTTCATAAATCAATACAAATATGACAATAATTAAATAAAAGAACATAAAAAATACTATATTCAGAAAGATTTTAATTAATTACAAAATTGTATTTACTTTCTAAATTTATAATAACTCACTCACTAATATAAGGATGGCCAGCAACTATCCGCAATATGTTTATCTCTTGTCGAGTAGCATCTCTCATTATATGAGTGTCAACACCATCTTGTGACTCCTGACTGAGATCTATGATTTTAGCTGCATATTCTTTACCTGTCTCTTTTTCCACACATCTTCTTACAGTTGAACTTATGCCTCTGAAATATAAAATTAATCATATGATTAATACGCTTATTAATATTGAACGTACATATAAAATATGTTCAAAAAGAATTTTCTAAAATAAAGACAAGAAAACCTTGAGAAAAATATGCATACAGTTTACGAAATATTAAAGTTCCGCATAGTTTTAATTTTTTTTTGACCTATATCAAGCGACATCATTTGTTTGCTATTACTATCGATCGTGTAAATCTATTTAAACTCGCCAAGGTCACTGAACACTTATATTAAATGACTACCTCCTTATTAAACCTAAAAATCTTAGAATATACTACCTAAATAATGAAATTGGCAAGAGTACAAAATTCATACAATTACTTCGTAATAAGCCCAAGATTTATAAATATCAACATCCTGCCTACATACCTCTAGTGTTGGGCGTTACTGTTATATTTTTATAATGCATTATTCATTATATTATATTTTTTTAACTGTTATTTTAAACTGTTGTAATATATATTATATTATTTTCAACGAAAATATAATACAATGACAAAATGTACAAAGTTCAGACTAATATTTTTGTTATTAGTTATTTTAATGTAAGTCATATTTGGCCTTTCTGCCATTGAGTTAAAGCTCATATTTGTGCGAGGTTATACGATGTGAAGTTCGCCATCATTATTTTATTTGACCTTGGCTGGACTCGATGTAGGCCGAACAACTACTAAATATTTCCGATCATTCCCGAACCGAGGCGCCACACGCCATTTTATAGCAGATAATGAATATTTTGACTGTTATTTATAACAGTCAGTGTTGAAAATAAATAATGATTAGAACATTAGAAATTTATAATGAATTATATTATCTGTTATATGTTATAACGCCCATCTTTACATACCTCCCAATAATTTCTTTTGGCTCGTACTTGGCGTAAAACTCCTTCGCTGCGTCCTTATCTGGCAAATTATCGTCATCCTCTTCCTTTGCCATATTTATTTTGTCGGGATTTATAATATTTTTAAACACGAACCGCGATCATTAGCGACTAATTTTTCACAATGACGAAAGGTTATAGAGCTTAGATGAGCTTAGAAAAGTTTATTTGTATTTGTTTTAGCACTATATGATTTTTTTACTATCTATATATTTATTTGAGGTAGTTGTATACTACAAAAGTACTTATATGCTAATAGTTAAGTAAAATTATTGCTGTTATTTTAAAGGCTACGGTTTAATTAAATCTATAGTACTTTACAACAACTGTGATAGTTGTATTTGACAATTGACATATGATAAAAATTATTATTAAATAAACTACGTATTGTCTATGATTTTTATATATTTAAATACGTATAATTATATTAAAAAACGCTTAACCAATATTTATTTTAATATTTTATTGTGATTCAATATGTATTGGGAATACCATTAAAACAACGTCTTTAAACATTCTAACATTACTTCAATGTAAATATTTCTCGTCAAAATTACTTTTATTTGCAATTTTATCAACTTTTTAATTAAATATTTTTTTAATTAAACTATCCTTATTTTTATTGACAGTAAGTGTACAACATTATTTAAAATATATGAGTACTTATAATAATAATAATATCTTTATCTCATATTCCCTTCAAATTCTTATTGGGTATTTTATTAAAAGATTTTCTTCATATTACTATTAGATTTATAAATAAAAAGTACAATTATTACGGTATATATTATTCAGCATTTACTAAGTTCGTGTCAACAGCTGATTTTGTCTATGCCTTAGCTGTCATTTATCGTTCATCTCTTTCACTCGTACCATACGACGATCGTCTGTTTCATGTAGGTTTTGTGGTGTGTTTTCTCTTGTTGTTCCGTCCGATGGTGTTAGTTTTTTTGGTGATAAGAAAATTACATGTAGTTTATTTCTGTGATTATTTATCACTATTATAAACTTTTATATTTGAATATAAGTGCAGAGTGCTTGGCTTGATCGACAAAATCCAGGTAAGAACTTATTGCGCATTCTTAATTTTATATAGTGACAGTAGTTGTTACTAATTGAAACATCTTATCAACCTTGAGCTACGAAAAACAACATAAGCGTGGTTTCTTTCTTTTCACCAAATATCTGGAAACAACCAAAAATACAAATAGAACGACAAATTTTAATTTTAATAGGAATCTTATTGTAATCTTATAATAAAATTTTGATTATTTAAGAACTGGCCTTTTCTGAGCATAGGTCAAGTACAAAGCCTTCTTCTTATATAAATAGAACAAATTAATATATTAGCTATATAAAACCATATTGTACTTTAGACCCTCTTTTGTTAATTGAAGGTAAATTCAAAAATATAATTGTCGCATATATATTCTATTATATTGATAACATCCTAATTTATGTGTACCCTCAAAAATATTATTTCTTTTTTATAGAATGCAATTCTGTAATATAATACTTGACTCTATATATTTTGTGAATAATTTACATGAACATGTTTATGTATATAATAAAAAAAATAATTAAATCAGCTTCACATTGTATCCTGCATACAGCAGGGTAGGCAAAGGGAACCTAGTGTTAAGACACTCCATTACCTACTTTCCACTGAATTTAGATATTAAATATATAATGAATTATTAAATCATACTAAAACATGTTTCAAATAGACAAAAGTGATATAACGATAAGAGGTCATAAATTTTAAGTGTTACATAATAAACAAAGTTACAAATATAGTGTTATAAGAGTTACAAATATAAACTAGAATTAATTTGATGATTTAAGTTATATAACTAGCTTTTATCAGTCTCATTGCCCACATCATAAATATCTAGATATTATATAGCCTATGGCCTTCCTCAATAAATAGATCATCCAATATGAAAAGATTTTTTTAATCTAAGTAATAGTTCTTGAGGTTAGGGCATTTAAAGTGTAAACAAACTCGTCAGTTTTTTCATATTAGTATAGACATACCATAGAGATTGGTTAAAGTCACAAAATGTGACATAGTACTGTGCGACCGCATTTGCCAGTAAATACAAAGCTTGTTGATTCAATTTCAACGCAAGGGAATTAATTATTTCCTTTCCTCATTTCTGGAAAAAAATGGTATTAAGTTTTATTGACTTAATTTTATATTATAAGAAAAAAAAACTTATATTTTTAACAACTTCATTCTAAGAAGCTATGCACCTGCATGTAAAAAATTACCAATATGTGATCGATAAATTAACTTTGTATAATTGTTATTTATTGCATGTTTTTTATAGTCTGAGCAAATTCTGAAAAAAAAAAAATTCAATTAGAATTTTTGTACAATAATAACATAAAAAAAATACTTTCTTCTTTATATAAGTAAAAATAAGCTTCATGCTGTATCCCGCACACTGCAGGGTAGGTAGAGGGAACCAAATGTTAAGACAATCCGTTTCCCACTTTCTGCCGATATCTGGAGGCATTGCTTTATATAATTATTCTATTATATCTCACAGAGTCTGATTAAATATTGATGGACTGTCTGCATTTATTCATTGGATAAACAATATAGTATTTTACTGATAACAAAGACTTAAATCGTTTTTTCTTAAACTGAGAAGAAAAAACTATTTTATCACATTTTCTTTGGTAATTGTTTGTAACATTTATAATTTTTTTCTTTTTATTTATTATTAATTTATTACAATCTATCGACAATGAGAACATTGTGACACATAATATGTAATATAAATTACGGAATAACCAATTAACCACATGTGAACTTGAAACCATCTCTGATATTAATGACAAATGAAGTACCCTTTAGATAACTCAATATCATATAAAAAACAGGCAAGTTTAGTGTTACATTGCTTTCTTTTCCACTTTCCGCCACTATAAATAATACAGGTTCACTCTGTATCCCGCAAATAGCAGGGTAGACAGAGAGAACTTAATGTTTAAATATTCTTTGTGTTTTTTACCAGAGCGATAAAATAAAAGTAATTCTTTTCTCTAAGTAGGAATCGAACCCACAACCGCCGCGTTTACAGTCACACGCTGCGTTGCGACGGTCTGAGATGGTTTCTTAAATAAATAAAAATATTATATAAGTGATATTTGAACCTATAATCATCAAAAAAAAAAAAATAGCTTCACGCTGTATCCCGCACACAGCAGGGTAGGCAGAGGGAACCTAGTGTTAAGACACTCCGTTCCCCACTTTCTGCCGAATTCTGGAGGCATTGCGTGTTGAGTGGCAGAACTCAACGCCGCGCTTAACCTCGACACCAGAGCGAAGAAATGGAAATATAAATTTAAGTAAATATTTCATCTCCTCGAGTGGGGATCGAACCCACAACCAGTCGGTTTTGCAGTCACACCTCGTGCCGCTGCGCCACGACCGGCCTCGATGCGATGACACGTGCAGTGATTTCCAAACTGTCAGATAAAACCCCAAAAAAAAACACATCCAAAATATGATATATCTTAATTTTAAAGATATTAAATAATATACAACAAAGTATATTCATATTTTACGTCTAAAATTACAATGTGCGATCCAGCCTTACTAATACCATCTGACGTTCTGTGCGTCCTTGACAAGGACAAGCTCGTTCTCAAGGGCGTCTGGAGTTTACACGCTTTATGATGATACCTACGGGATGATAGTGGGTATCTAGATTACTGAACTAGTTTTTTTTGTTGAATATTTGAGGAATATGTTTTTTTTGTATAGTTTTCATCTCGTTTGTTTGTGTAATTTTTTTGTATATATATATACTTCTTTGTTATTGGAAATGAAAGTGGTAAGGTGATTTTTAATTGGCTTTGAATATACAATATGGCTCCTAAGTTAGTAGTTTGTTGTTAAAATAATTTTGGTTTTTTTTTGTGATTACGTTAGCGAGGTGCCAAACTTGAGCTGCACAGTTATTAAAAGTTTTTAAATATTTAATCATATTTTCATTAAGCCACTCCAGTAAGACAAGGACCAATGAGCAATGCAGCATATTGTCTCGTTTTCGGAGAATGAAGTGTCTTGACACTATGTTATGCATGCCAGCCCTGCTAAGCGAAAAAGATCCGAAATAAGTTAATATTTTTTTGAAATAGTTTGAAATTATATTTTATAAACAAATATAATATTTTTGATATCAAAATATTAAATGTTTTCAAATATTTTATCGATAAATCAATCAATTAACTAGATAATGAAACACACGATTACTTTTATTTTGGCAGATACACAAATGCCATTAAAGTCATATTATATGAGGCTAATCATTTATAGCCTCGTGGCGTCGTCCATTGCAATTACTTTCATTTTCTATTCGTGTAATTAGTAATATTATAATATCATAATTAAAAAAAACATTCCTAATTTTTTTTAGCTTTACTCTGTATCCCGCACATGGTAGCGAGGTACACAGAGGAAACCTGGGAACCAGGGAAGTATTAAGACACTCTGTTCCTATTAAGACATATTTTCTGTCGAATTCTGAAGGCATTGCTTGTTAAGTGGCGCAAATCACCGCCGTGTTTAGCTTCTACACCTCTGGTGTAGGAATGAAAATATTGAATATTTCATTACCTCCAATGGAAATCGAACCCACTACCTGTCGGCACAAGCGTGTGACATTTACAGTCACACGCTTGTGCCTTTGCGCTACGCATTGCCTAAACATATATTTTATTATATTATAGATATATTTATAAATATCTATTAAACTTTTCCCACATTTATTTAACAAGCTGCATTTTTTGTTCCTTAAAATACAATGTTACACTGTATCCCAAACTTTTTGTTACAATCTGACACTTTTTGTAAGACATAAAATACCTACTTCTAACGAAAATTATTTGTAAAAAAACCGTATTCTTGGTAACAGTAAAGAATGTTGAGTATTCCTTTGTTATTTGTTAATGTCTCGTAGTCGTGTACAGCTGAAATAGCTGATAAGCGTTTATGCACTTTTGTTGTACTTTTGCAGGCGTTTATACATTTTTTTTATTATATTTATTATATAAAAAAAAATGCCTCGAAAATTGGCCGAAAAGTGATGCAGACAGTGTCTTCGCGTACGTTACGCTCTGCTATATAAGTTAAAAAAAAATGTTTTCAAATTATTAATATACCTTAGCGGCTATAAATTATTTCATAAAAAAAATGCATAATACTTTTTTTAGAAACGTATAAATATTTTAACGTAGCAGTATTTGAACCCGCGAACCGCTAAATATGAACCATCTGCTAAATATGAACTTTACATATTTAGTGGACCTCGACCTTGCACAAAAAAATCTATATTTTAGTTATTTACAAAACATATTGATATTCGAATGACATTACAAAGTTAATGTCTCAACACTATAAGAGATGGCAGCACTGTATATATTAAACTGAAACTGAAATTTGTATTTGAATTTTCTTTGAACCATTTCGCTTTTTGTCCTTTTGTCTATTACCATTTTATATAAATAAATTTAAATAATAAATAATACGTGTAACTGTAACGCGACGGTTGTGGGTTCTGTTCCCACTCGGAGGAATGTATTGTTATTTCAGTTTAATATTTTCATTTCTGCGCTAATTCCACAGCAAAAAGCGCCGCGTTGAGTTCCGCCACTCAACACGCAATGCCTCAAAAATTCGGCGGAAAGGCGAAAGGCAGTCTTAGCATAAGGTTTCCTCTGCCTACCTTGATATATGCGGGTTACACTGTAAAAGACTTTAATTTAGTAAAATTTGTTAATTTTAGGGTAAACTAAAATTAATTCTATTATCGAATTTCACTAAACATAATAGCAAAAAACTACACAAGGACGCAATAAAATTAAATATTAAATTTCTTTCACGCCTCTTGCATAGTCCACTTGACAAGTGAATGGCCAGTGCATTCGATATTTACATTTCAATATTGGGTGTCTGTTTACCCGAGATTGCGTCGTACCTACCGTATTACGTGTTAGGTATGTTTTAACTTACTTGCTCAGTCTCTTGAGGCGATGGTCGGGGATTCAAATAAAAGTTTGTGATTTTTAGGGTTCCGTAACTTTTAAGGAAAAAAGGAACCCTTATAAGATCACTTTGTTGTCCGTCCGCCTGCTTGTCTGTCAAGAGCTTTTATCTCAAGAACGCTTGGAGATATCGAGTTGATATTCAAACCATATACTCAAGTCTACGGTCCCATGATTTCCTGAAAAAATTGTATTTCTACATTTACTTTGAAAAAAGATAGGACCGTTTATATCGCAGAAAAAAGACATTGTAAAAGGAAACAAAATTAATAGGGTACTACCGGTTTACCTAGAATTATGAAATTTGGTTAATAGTATCTACATATAGTACTAGTTTAGGTAAATATCTGAAATACATTTGTGGTTTAATTCTAAAAAATAATAGTCTTAAAATGGGGGCAAAATTTGATATTAAAGCCTACTACTACTAGTTCAAGTGAATTATTAGATGAAACGGCTCTAATTTTTGTACGAAACTCTCGGTAAGTGACCCCGACTCGCGCTTTTCCAGTTTTTTGGTATGATATAGTTTATCATATTAAATTTGGTTAAAAGTATTTTTTTAATTTATCATACTGATTTTGTTTACTTGAGTTATTCCACACTAAGGATAAAAAAATATTTGGAAATTTCGATGTAGCTTAATAAAGACTTATTGTTTAGTGGTCAGGGCGCTTAGATAGTTTCCGAGAGGTGCGAGTTCGAGTCCCACTAATCTTAAATTTTTATACGTTTTGTATAACAAATCTTTCTGAACTAAGAATCTGCTTTATTTAGGTGAAAAAGAAATATATAAGTCAAGTTTCATAATATATGAGTTTATCAAACAAGGTTATCTTACGTTTGTGCAATAATTAAAGTCAAAAGTACTATCTCAAAAAACACTGTAAGTAATTAAATGTGTTTCATAATACCATATATTCTTTTGTTTTTTAATGTTTTTTTTGTTTTTTGTAAGAATAAAAAAAAATGTATTTTATCTGCTGATCGTTCTGGCAGTTTGGCATCTCTTATATGGAATTAGAGTCTTGTCTTTTTCGAGTATATTCTCGGACCGCATCTGACTATTAACGCAAATGATGTGAGTTCAATCCCCAATAGAGGAATAATAATTCCTCGATTAATATAATAGTATGTAAGCTATTTCATTTTCCGGCCCTTAGACAAAACGCGGCGTTGATTACCGCCACTTAACATTAACATGCAATGTCTTGCAATGTGGGGAGCAATGTTTAAAAATTAGACCCCCTTGGTTGCCCTGATAGGGGGGAAAAGATCCATATTTATAATTTAAACCTAAGAATAAACATTTTTCTTTCCTCTTGTAAACAACGTAAACGCAAATGCCTCCAGATACGGCAGAAAGTGGGGAACGGAGTGTCTTAACACTAGGTTCCCTCTGCCTACCCTGCTGTGTGCGGGATACAGCGTGAAGCTGATTTATTTGATTTATTTTTTGTAAACAACGTTATTAAACTTTTAACAATTTTCCATAATCTTAAGGCCATTTTTTAAACATGTTCTGCGAGGTCTCTTTAATTAGATTCAGGTTTATTTATATCTCTGTACGCGCGTATACTTGCAGTGATAAAGCCTAGAAGCTGTGGCTAGGTTTAACCGACTTAAAAAAAACATATTGGTCTTTTACTTTTGCAATGTTTTAAAATTTCCTTCTAACATTATAGAAATAATATAATTTCATAAAACCAGTAACAGAGAGCCTAGTATGTCATAAGATGTTTATCAAATTTTGATAAAAAAACAACTTTATATTAATTTATGGTTCAAAAAACAAAAAGAATAAAAATTTACTGTTCTCTTAATCTCTTCTTTCAAAGAATCTCCCCTTAGCGGCAATTGTTGAAAATTGAACCGTAATATTAAGTTTATAGAGTTCTTTTTATAATTTAATATTAAAGTATTAGAAGTTGCTATTAATATTTGGGTAGAATTTACTAGCGCACGAAATAGGGGATTAAAGTTCCTTCAAAAGTTATATCATTTCAAAAGCTCAAAATCCTGTCACAAATAAGTAGGCAAGTATTTCGAGATTTAAAAAAACGTCCTCTGAAATATTATATGAAAGAGGGTGAAGCTTTTACAAGAATTTACACCTTTTTTATGGTTACCACTCGCTTTAGAGGGAAAAGTTTCTAAATATAGATAAATGGAATGGTTGCACGGTATGTGGTACCTGGGGAGTGTTAAAACACCTCATTCCCCACTTTCCGTCCAATTTTTCAGACGTTGCGTGTTAAATGGCGGAATTAAACGACGCGTTGTATATCTTTACCAGAGAAAATTAAATAATTTCATTCCTTTTGAGTGAATCGAACCCACAACTCATGTCTCCAGTCGTATGCGCTACCACTACGCTACAATGGCTTCTAAATATAAGTACCATATACTTGTTATTAACTTACTTTTACAACTCTGGAATGCTCTTTTTTACATGAAATGTGCTAGGCATCTTAAAAATTACAACCATACTACAAATTAAAGCAATTATAAGCATTTCCTTAGTAAATTCTAGTGACATAATCTTTACGTAAGATTATTTAGATATATGTCGTCCCCGCGTGGCTTCGCCCGCTTATCCAAAACATTTTTTTTTTAATAATATTATCCTTTATAAGTCAATATCCATACATTGATAGCTAAAGTTTCACCCATATCAATAAAATACTGATTTTGTAGAAATATTGTCGCATATATCACTCTATAGTGACATAAATTTCAAAACCGATTGAAATAAAACAAATACAAAATGCTAAGTGAAGCTTGTCAAAAGTGCCTTTAAATTAGTTAAGCCGTTTCTGGGATAAGCGGAAAAGCACAGATAAACAGACAAAAAAAATTAAAATAATTATTTTTGGTTCTATTATCTTAATAAAGACCTTCAATAACATTTTTTTATTATATATCTTCCATGTACAGACCGATCCTCAATTTCTTGTCTAGTGCATAAGAAAATGAAGTTGAATTTAATTTGCATCTTACTCTGTTATTGTACCACGTTTGCGAGGCTATTTTAATAATTGGTATGCTATTAAGTACTGAAGGCGCCAGGTCTGGTTCCCCGAGCGTCACTTTGGTCCCCTGTGTTGAGGTTGTTTCGTAATTAACTCGTTTTATAAGCCTCTAGGTATTTAACACTGCCTGTATTATTCGCGTCGTCGTTTTAAAATAGCTTATATTAAGTTAGATACTTTTAATTCGAGGCCAGTAGTGGCGTAGGGGCGAAAGCATGTTTTAATATTGTAGCGAGGCTTGAACACACGCCTCCTGAAAACCGACCAGGTCCTGGTCCGGGAGGTGCAGGTTCGAGTCCCACTACGTTCAAATTTTTATATGTTTTCTAAATAAGTATTTTTCTTTCCTAAGTGTGGAATAATACTTTAAAAATGTTAAAAAAAAAATATTCCACGGAAATTGTGAAGCGGAGTGTCTTAACACTAGGCCTTTTCTGCCTACTCTGCTACATGCAGGATACAAAAGAAAAAAAATATTCTTAAAAACTGAGAATAAACTTTTCTGTATTCCATCGATTCACCATACTCTTACATAAGGTGTTCATGTCGTTGCAGGGTGATGAGCTCAAAGTAGTATCTGGATTTTGCGACACAAGTGTAAGTGAAGGAGGCCCCTTTGAAATTTGCACTGTCGGTCTCTTCTACTGTTCAAGTTACCTAAGTAACCAATTTCTAGTGGCGCCGCTTTCGAAGTCTGGTTTTAGAGTATATTTATGATGACCTACAGCGAAACCTATTGTTACCAGACGAAAAAAATATTAAATACATATATAATTTCCCAAAGTGTGACTCAAACCTACAACCATCGTATCGACTCTCGCACGCTTGCGTCCCTGCGCCACGACATAGCCACTTAAATAATATATATATATATATACTAGCGGACCCGGACGCGGCTTCGCCCGCTTGAACTGTACGAATGCTTATTAGATATATTTATGAAATTGTTTTTAAAAATATCTAATTTGAATGAAAAAAAATATAAGTAAACGTAATCATATTAAAATATTTATAAAAAAAAATTAAACAAAACCAGCTACATTATTAATATCATCAAAGTAAAATAAATATTTAAAAGAATTAAAATTAAAGGTGTTGTGCTATGTTTTTGCAAGTGCATGTGGTTATTTACATAACACTTAAATACAATAAAAATATTATATTTTTTGTCTCTGTCTGTCTTTCTATTTCCCCGAGCTAATGTCCAGAATAACTGAACTGATTTTTATTGGACTTTACTGATTTACCCGGGAAAAATCTTTTTACACGTTTTCCTTGCGCGCGTACATAGAAATTGTATGAAATACCTAACTAAAGTCCTTTCTACATTAAATATGATAAGTTTTGCGAGCAATATCAAATAAAATCCCAAAAAACTAAAACCATATTTTATTAAGTGTATAACAACGCAATAGATAACCATCCAAGATGAAATAACCAACAATTCTTTCCTTAAATAATAAGTACTTAAATAATATTATGCCGCTGCCGCACAGGGCCGCAACTTACACCACACAAAGAAATTTATGAAAATCTAACTAAACTACTATTCGAATAAGCGAAGAACTAAAGAAAAGTATAAATTCATTATAATTACATAAAAAATAACAGTAGTTCGAAAATGTATGAAAATTTACAAAACTGTCAAAGTCATCTGCCCCTTCGCGTCGGTCATACTATGCCGCTCGTAGGCTAGGTCATTTCGAATCAGTGACATCTCCTTAATTATTTATTAGAATGTCATACAGTAAACTATAATTTCAATCCAAATGAAATGTTAAAAGTGACTATTATATTCATTTTCATAAGGATCAATATCAAATTATAGAAAATACATACAACAAAAACCCGATAAATATAAAGTAAATTAATTAAAATGATTACTTTTGCTTAATCTTCAGAGATAAACATGGTATATGTATAGCGGACTTTTTTAAACATTAAAGAACAATATTTTTGTAAAACATTGTTTTTATGTATCTCATAAGGTTGAGTCGGCGCCCGCTATGTATGCGTTAAGCTCATTTTGGGTGACGTTTTCTTATAACAAACAAACTTTGCAAACCGTTGCTTAGCAACGGTCGGTTGTTATTAACATGGCGGAATAAATTGCCTGTCAAACTGAAAAGTATTTTAATATATTAGTATATATCGACAATATTACAAATATGAGAAAAAAAAGTAACCTATGTTCATCCGAAGACCCTTAAATATCTCTTTATGAGTATTTTATCACAATTGAATTAGCAGTTTGGCCCTGATTGCGTAACAGACAGACAGACAGACAGACAGACAGACAGAGTTACTTTCGAATTTATAATATAGGTATGGATATATATATTACGTACGTATACGTTTATTACGTGTAGTATATACATATATATATATACTACACATAATAAACGTAAAGTTTCAAACATTCTCACATAAAATTACTTCATCGGAATAATTCTTTAAATATTTAATTGAAAAAAATAAATTAAATCAGCTTCACGCTGTATCCCGCACACAGCAGGGTAGGCAGAGGGAACGTTAGTGTTAAGACACTTTCTTCCCCACTTTCTGCCGAAATCTGGAGGCATTGCATGTTGAGAGGCAGAACTCAACGCCGCGCTTCACCTTGACACCAGAGCGAAGAAATGGAAATATAAATTTAAGTAAATATTTCATTTCCTCGAGTGGGGATCGAACCCACAACCAGTCGATTTTACAATCATACCTCGTGCCCCTGCGCCACGACCAGCCTCATAAAAATTTAATTTATATTTTTAACTTTTATATTATTTTGTTCTATGAAAAATAACGAAATGCCTTCAGACATTCACCTCAATAGTCAGTCAATATAACTATTATTCAATTTACAATGTCCAATTATCATATTTCTTACAACAACAAGCCTGGATGACATCTAAGATAACCAGATGAAACTATACTTATTTAGCAACGTATACAGTTCAGAACGTATAGCTAGTAAGCCTACTAGGTCAGAGCGCCTGGTCGGTTTCCAGAAGGCTCGGGTTCGAGTCCCGGTACGTTCAAATTTTTATACGTTGTCTAAATAAGTATTTTCCTTTCCTAAGTGTGGAATAACACATTAAAAAATGTTAAAAACAGTTGAAACCAGTTTGTGATAATGTCAAGAATTGTAATTATGCATAGTGAATATTTTCTTTGATAATTTTACTTATTATTATTATTAATAAAAATATATTTGTAAAAACACCTCTTTAAATTATGCGGGGTCCTGGTAAAGATTTTATTGATTGAAGAATTACTTATAGGTCCCGACTGTTAATCCTAATAAACTATTGGGCTTGTTTATTTTCTTTTTAGTTTGATGCAGTCGGGGTTTTTGTTTTTACAAATATTTTTTTTATTACAAATATTTTTTTATTTTTCATTTTTTTGTAATGATAATCATGATATACCTTTTTGAAATCCTGAAATTGAGCTCTTGAATTTAATACCCATATTTTAGTATTCGAAACGAATTTTTTTTTTTACCAAGTCCAATGGCGTACCACATCCGCCATGATTATTTTTTATTATTAACGTCACCTATCTAAGAACACTTGGGCTGCTAATACGAATCTAACGATACCTCAAATATGTAAATCCGTTCAGCGGTTTTGGAGATACGAGGTAATAAAGAATATTACATACATACAAGATACGCGCGAAAAACATAACCCTTCCTTAGCAGTCGGGAATAAAGGCCGTCGTGGTGCAGTGGTGTGACCGTTATCCACTCGGGGGAATGAATTATTATTTATTAATATTTTCATTTCTTCGCTCTGACACCAAAGCAAACGCCCAGGAGTTGGATTCCGCCGAAAATTCGGCAGAGATCAAGTTCGGCGGAACTTGGAGAACGGAGTGTCTTAACACTAGGTTCCCGCTGCCTACCCTGCTATGTGCTATGTACAGGATACAACGTGAAGCTGATTTTTACATTATATTTACAAATGTTTATGCATGAAACAGCGGTACTATTTTTTTTATTAACATAATATATTTAAATTAATTTTGTATATAAATTTCCTAATAATGGTACTAAGTTAAAATTTGTAGAGACTAGAACATACCGACGAACAAACATACGTTTTCCATATACAGATGTATTTATTTGACGGGTATGAATCAAAACACAAACAAGGCGTTTTAAATAAATAATGTTTTTTTTTATTTATAAGATGCTTGGTTACTTCCGCCATTTCAATGCAATTAGTTTCTTTTTGATTATATGTAAATTAAAAATGGAATTTAAATATGTTAATATTTTATTTCTTTTGGGTAAATTAAAAAAAAAAGACCTGGTGCGGTGTGAACGTGAATGTATAAATCAGTTGATTATTATATAGAATAAATCAAATCAGCTTCACGCTGTTTCTCGCACACAGCAGGGTAGGCAAAGGGTGTTAAGACACTCCGTTCCACACTTTCTGCCGAGTTCTGTAGGCATTGCGTGTTGAATGGCGGAGCTCAACGTCGCACTTTGCCTCAATATAGCTTAATATGGTTTAGACTTAATACATAAAATGGACGCGGGAATAAGTATGTAATCTGTTGTGGAATCCTCTTAACTTTTATATTTATACAGCTTTACTGACAAAAGCAAAATAGAAAAAAAAACACTAAAATACAAACAAATCTTGGGATTCGATCCCCACTCAAGGAAATTATTTAATTTGCTATAAATATTTATTTATATTAATTTCTACGCGTTGGTGACGAGGTATAGCGTGGCGTTGACTTCCACCACTCCAAAATTCAGCGGCAATTGGGGAATGAAGTGTCTTAACACTAGGTTCCCTCTGCCTAATTTACTAAGTGCGGGATACAGCGTGAAGCTGATTGAAATTTAATTAACTTATCTTTTAAATCATAATTTAAACTTAACAGACCTAGGTGGTCTGTATGTAATATTTTAATATACTTAGGATGATTATCAATATAATGCTTATAAGTCAGCTTATTAATACGTATTTACATTCACTATACTTTTTAAATGTAGACTGTAAATGCTACGGTTGTGGGATCGATTCCTATCCAAAAGAATAAATTATTTAATTTTTTGGCTCTGGTAACATAACAAAACGCGACGTTTAGTTCCACCACTCAAACCGCAATGTCTCGAAAATATGGCGGAAAATGTGTATTGAGTGTCTGCTTGCTATATAAGGGATACAGCGTGAAGCTTATCTCTGCCTAATCCTTCGAAAAAACGTTGAACTACTAACACTAAATAGAGATTAAGTCGGTCCGTACGGTAACTGTATTAGGCCCGTATTTATAACGCGTTCTCAAGGCCGAGATCTTGATCTTGAGATATTGTTTTCTCTTGATCTTGATCTTGAGATATCGTTTGCATTTATACATTATATCCTAGAATATAAACCACATCTCAAGATCGATCTCAGAATTGAGAGCAATTTATAAATAAGGATCTGAAACCCAATTATTCAATCTATAAAATCACAAATCATTATTAAATCTTAACAGACCACCCAATTACTTAAGATCGCTGTCAATATAATGCTGGTTTATTCGTTTTACATACTTACATCGAGAAGGATATCTCACGATCTCAAGTCACGACTTTACATTTGATAGTTAAAGCACGCGTATAATATTTAAACATAATATCTGAAATGTATTGTGCATCCGTGCATCCTGCTACCAACAGTGTCATCCTGGTTATTAATCCTGGTATTTTTTTTTAATTGAATACAATTGTTATTATATTTTTTAACATTTTTTTAAAGTGGTATTCCATACTTAGGAAAGAAAAATATTTATTTAGAAAACGTATAAAAATTTGAACTGAATATTTGATGAGAACGTATGGCTTAGTGGTCAGAGCGCCTGGTCGGTTTCTAGGAGGCGCGGGTTCAAGTTCCGCTACGTTCAAATTTTTATACGTTTTCTAAATAAATAATTGTTAGTATAGTTTATAATTCTTTAGTTTTATTGTACTGGCGATGGGGATTGGGGGTTCGATTCCCGCTCGGAGAATTATAAGAGAGACAGAGAGTATAATTCAATTAATTAATATTTTAATTTCCTATCTCTGGTGACAAGGCTAAGCGCGTCGTAGAGTTCGGCTTCTCAACAATGCTTATAGATTTTGGCGGAAAGTAGGTAGTGTCTTAACACTAGATTCACTCTGTCTACCCTGCCACATGCGGGATACAGTTTGAAGCTATGGATTTAAAAAAATGTTTATTGTTGTAACGCTTCTCTACGATACGATTTTCTTTTGATTCTCTTTAGAGTTTACTAAACTGGTAAAATGAAAATTATTAATTTCTCCAGTGGAATTGAACTCATAACTAACACTACGCCGTGGTGGTCACAGCACAACACTATAGTTCATAAAAATATAAAAGCAATATTTACAATGTTAATGTTTTGCCTAGTGGCTCTCTATTTTGTTTGTGAGTGCAGTACTAAATGAATGCACTTTAAAAATTTGTACAGACGCGGCACTGTGAAAGCATTTGAATATTTCTCAGAGAAGCATCTACTCTGGTTTTCAATTTCATAAAAAAGCAGAAATTCCGTTAAAGAACTACGAAGGCTGTATGATAAATATACTATATATTCCACAATTTATTTCGACTTGTTTGCCGGATTTCGTCTTATTTTTAAGTGGCAAAGAAAGTAATCGTTCTGGTAATAAGGCAAAGCGCGGCGTTGAGTTGTGTCACGCAATGCCTCATCCGGTGGAAAGGGGGGTATAGAGTGTTTTAACGCTAGTTTCCTCTCTGCCTACTCTACTATATGTGAGATACAGCATGAAGCTGAACAAAAAGAAAGAAATTGTGTTGAGAGAGAAAGGGAAAGAAGATCTTAATATTTCCCATATTTGCCTTATGTATTAAGTGATGAAACCCACTAGAACAAATATGTTTAGACAATGGTATTCCTGAGCAGGAAAACCACTTAGTTACATTGAATAACTTATTTTAAATACCTAAAACCTATGTATGATACAAAAACGAATTCTGAAGGCAGACCTGGCTAGACCCTATTACTAAGATTTGCTGTCCGTCCTTACGTTTATCTGTCCGCCTATCACCAGGCTGTATCTGATGAAGCGTAATAGACAGATGGAATTTCCACAAACGACACATTTCTGTTGCCGCTATAAGAACACAGAAAAAAATATAGATTTAGGGGTGCTACCATACAACAAACCTATTTTTTTTCCATTTATAGATAAGAATACGAACCCTTCGAACGCGAGTCCATCTCGCACTTGACCGGTTTTATTTTTATATATAAATGTACGATGTAAGCCAACTACTCTCGTATATTTTTAGCTTCACACTTTATCGAAAACCCTCGATTCTTCATTTTCCACCCGAATTCCAGACATTGTAATGGAATCCCTCCCAATCCTGCTGCTCAGGAAAAAGCGTGAAGCTGCGTGCTTTCGAATCGTACCACTAAACACTCATTCTTTTACAAAAATGGCAGTAATTGACTATTTACAAACATCACGTCCCATATCACAAAGAATTTATGTATTCTCCATTGTTTTTTCTGTTGACATTCTCAGCGTACGCTCATCACCGTATAGTTATTCACGTTCATCGAGAATCTAGAAGATACAACAATTGTCGTTATAATAAATTACTTTTGAATGTATTCATACAATAAAAAAATGCAACTTTTAACCGACTTCTGTAAAGGAGGGTTCTCATCGGCTGTTCCTGTTATAATTTTTTATGTGTTTGTTACCTCCAGTGTACTTCCTGACCTTTGGCTGGGTGAACCGATTTTTGTGATGATTCTCTTTAATTGAAAACTGGTTCTTCTCGTGTGGTAATTGAGAAAATCATATAAGTTTTAAACTTCTATTAAGAATCAATATCAGGTCCACCGTTTTTGATGACCTTTTTTTATTAGAAGGTATACACTTTAGGGTTAAGTAGTAAGTATATAAGGGTTAGTTTGATGAAAAATATAAGGCGGTATTTTTTTTTGTAAAAAATTATAATTATAATTTTTATTATGTTCTGCGGGGTGTAGTGTAGACGCCAGTCGTGGCGCAGGGGCACAGAGTGTTACTGTAAAATCAACTGATTGTGGGTTCGATCTCCACTCGGGGAGATAAAATATTTACTTACATTTTATTTGCTATGCGAGATGGGGAACGTCAAACTGAGTTGTGTTTTTTTTATTTGTATTACGCGCCATCGTTGCTAATCTTACTGTGGAAAAAAAGTAAACCTTCTAATATTAAAAGATGGATTTGGTTTGGTCCACCTTAACACAAAAATTACTGAATAGATTGGGATGAAAGTTTACAGTAATATACCTAGTACATCATAACATCACATAGGCTATGTATTTTTTTTTAAATTTGGCTAAAATATAACAATAATAAGTTACAGCGGGCGAAGCCGCGCAAATGGCGCTCGCTAGTTATTCGTAATAATTTCTACCACCTATCTTGCTTTTCACTAAAAACTATTATAAAAGAAGAATTAAAAGTGATCAGAGAAAACCGTTTATAAATAAAGCTTTATGTATTTAATGATTTTTTACCATATCGAAAAAAAACTTAACGTTTTTCTTTAATTTTTCCAGAACGCTTCATATTTGCCCGCTAATATAATTTAGGTTATCATTGGATAATATTAATAATATACGAGTACAATAACTATTTACAATAGTAAAGAAACTTGGTTTAATAATTATAATTTAATAAATTAACTTAATCTTTATTCTAAATGCATTATTATAAAATATATTATGATAGAAGCTAAAAGAATCCCATGATAAAAATACCCACAGCCGCCTTGGTGCGTGCACGCAAATGCAGATGCCCTTGACTCCTCTCGTATGCAGTGGTGCGTGGGCGCAAGTTCAAAACGTTAAGCTTTTTTTGCATATTTTTTTAGCTTCAAGCCATATTCCGCACATAGCAGGGTATACAGAGAGAACTTGGGAACCTATTGCTAGGACACTCCGTTCTCATTAAGACACTTCTTTACTTCCCCAATTTTAGAAGCATTGCGTTTTGAGTGACGGAATTCGATTCCGCCTTTAACCTCGTTACCAGGTGGGAAAAAAAAATCATATTGTGGAACGATTCCCACAAATATTCTATTAAAAGAAAAGAAAATTATTTAATGCAAAATGAATTATTAGAAAAAGGCCAGACGTGGCACTGTAAACGTGGTTGTGGATTATCGTTTGTGTAACTGGGTTTTTTTTGTGTAGGTAGATAGGTAACCTACATACTTATTTAGAAAACGTATAGAAATTTGAATTGATCGTTCAAATTTTTATACGTTTTCTAAATAAGTATTTTTCTTTCCTAAGTGTGGAGTAACACTTTAAAAATGTTTAAAAAAGGTAACCTACATGTTATGTTAGTCACCAATTTTTCTAAATTTCTGCAAGTTTATTTTTTTTTATTTTTATCTATAAATAAATTCGGTCGTATTCTGTGTATCTCATATTAATAGATGGTAGTGACCTATGTCTCTGTTCGCCTTAGTTCTGTTTCAACTGATGTTTTAAACCATCGCTCGATTAAAACTGGAACTCTATCTATTCCTTATCATGTGCTCCGTGACTTGTCACGTGTATCCAATGTTTTGGTCTTTCTAATCAGAATTAGATCGAATCCTTCTTAAGCTTATGCCATATCAATAATATTGATATGTTAATAAAATCTGCTTCACGCTGTATTCCGCAGCGAAGAAATGAAAATGTATATTTAAATAAATGTTTTATTTCCTCGAGCAGGGATCGAATCCACAACCAGTCTCGTTTACACACTTATGCTCCTGCGCCACGACTGCCCTCCTATTCTACATATACTGGCTATATTTGATAGGATTTATCTATAAAAAATAACAATGCATTTTATCAATAATGTCAAATAAACTTTCCATTTTTTTACTTTTTTTTTTAATTTTCTTAATAAATTATCAGCTTTTAGCTTATGTCTTATGCAGTATCAGAGAGTCGTATAGGACGCGGCGCACGCGCAGCTATTTTTGTTGCGCTCAATGCGTCGTCAATCGTTGTCGTTGTTTGTGCATACAAATATAATATAAAAATATAATACAAATTATGTGTAATGAATTGAATACGATAAATAAGTACCTATATGATTGGAATCCAAAATTACGTCTTAGTTTTTTTTAGCTTCACGCTGTATCCCGAATATAGCAGGCTAGGCAGAGAGCACCTAGCGTGACACTCCTTTCCCCACTGTCTGTCCCATTTTCCAGACATTGCGTGAAAAGTGGCAGAAATCAACGCCGCCCTCTGTTTTCCTATCTAGAAATGAAAAAAAAAATCTTTCCATCGTGTGGGTATGGAACCTATAACTATCTTTTGTTTCTTTTTTTCTATTACAGTTAAACACAATACTTATGTGATTTACAAATTGTAATTAATTTTAACTGCTCTTAGCGTTTAGCGCTTCGCTCTCTCTCACTACCCCGCCAGCGATACAGTGTGAAACTAAAACTAAAAAAAAGATTTAGATTTATTTATTTGTTTGCATAATTCAAATAATAATATCCTGCAAAATATAAATAGAATTTTTTCCAAAAACAATCTAAAAAAACTTACATATTTTTTTTATATATAATTTTCTAAACTGTTTCATTCGTTAGCACGAATTAATTAACTATGTATTCAGGACAATGACGAATGGGAGCTGACGTGAAATGGCACTGATAACTCTTATCAGTTACACTTATCGTGACCTTCAATCTCTTTTGTTTCAAGGTCACAAATCCAATCCATTTAATTATAGATTTACATTTGAGAATTAGGTACTTAAAGATTTCATAGATAATTTTTATTTAGATTGTAATCAATTATTTATCTATATATTTTTTTAGCGTCGCGGTGTATCCCACATATAGCAGGGTCTGCACAGGGAACCTGGGAACCCAATGTTAAGACTCTTTTGTTGCCCAATTTCCGCCAAATTACGGAGGTACTGCGTGTTGAATAGCGAAACTCAGCGCAGCTCGTCACCTCGTTAATACCAGAGCGAAAAAAAACTTAATTTCCTGGAGTGGGAATCGAACTCACAACCTGTAGCGTTTACCGTCGCACGCTTGAGCCTAAAATTTGTTTCAACATGAAATAATTGCGAAAGTCGAAGAATTTCTTACAGCAAATCGAACTGTTCTTTATTATTCGTAATTATAATTATCGTATCGAGGTTAAGTGCGGCGTTGAGTTCTGCCACTCAACACGCAATGCCTCCAGAATTCGGCAGAAAGTGGGGAACGGAGTCTCTTAACACTAGGTTCCCTCTGCCTACCATGCTGTATGCGGGATATAGCGTGAAGCTAATAACAAATAATTATCGTATATCGTTCCGAAATATTTACATCATCTCAATAAAGGATATTGTAAACTTTGAATTTTTTTTTTATTCTACTCCAAACCTCCTTTGAATAATAAAAAAAGAAGAAAATGCCACAAAAAGTAGTTCATACGTTTCGAATCTACACACAAATGTACAAACATACACGAATAAAAACTATTTATCCATGCTCCACTTTACAAATATATATATATATATATATATATATATATAATATATATATTTTACTTTTTTCGTATTGATACAATTACATATAAATGAACTATAAGTTAGTTCGCCCTCATTTCTCGCGCCACCATGTGTCGTTGTGGCGCCAACCTTCACCTCAAAAGCGCCTGTACCTACACGTGACGGGTTGATAGTGCTTTTCTTTTTTTTTTTAATAACTAGTCGTCGCCAGCGGTTTTGTTTTTTTGGATTTTTAGATGTTAGAGGATTGGATGGGGAATTCCGTTTTGACTTTTCTTTCGAAATAGTTTAAATTGTCAAGTAATTTCGTAATTTTTTCTCTTAGTGCTATCTTAGTCTTCTTTTCTTCTCTTCTTTTCGTGTTAAGTTTCAAATTCAAATTCAATTCAATTTTCACTTTAGGCCGATTCTGGACGCACGAACTGTAATCCTGACAGGTAGTGGGTTCGATTCCCACCCGAGGAAATTAAATACTTCATATTTTTATTTTTACGCTCCTGTGTCGAGGCACTTAACACACAGTGCCTCCAGTCTTAAAACTAGGTTCTCTCTGCCTACCCTGTTGTGTGCGAAATAACTTTACCTCATAAAGAATATCGATTTAATAGTGGTAAGTATTTAAATCGATCAAAAAGTACATTTTCTTTATGCAAACCTCCATTTTTCGTAAAATTCTATGTATAGTTGAGAAAAACCTTTATTCGTCTTGCATGCCAGTCACCAATAAGATCAGACATTCTTTTTACGCGCTTCCTAAGTTCCCAGGTTCCCTCTACCTACCCTGCTAAAAAAAATAAAGACTGATCTTAATAATCTTCCATATTTTAACTTAATAATAATAATCTTCAAAATATTAGGTACATTAAAACTAGTATTATTTTGAACTAACATTGTGTTTTAAAATAACTTTAGATGAACTAAAGCAGCAATAACAAAAGCTTGGAATCAAGTTCTAATTGTTGCAATTTATTCTATCCCGCATAGTTGACTGCGTTTCCACTCTGGAAGTTAAACGGCCAACGCACATTACTTACAGGGGAATTATATTTACCGACTTCAACGAAAAGCGTGTAATATGTTTTATTTTAAATATTTTCAGGACGGGAAGGGAAGTGGAATTTTAATACTTAATAAATGTTTTGAATTGTGTGTTTTATTTATTATTATTATACACAAATTTTTGGACTCCTTCAAAAAGAATCTCGTAGATGAAGAAGAATTTTAGAAAAAAAAATTGTTTTAGAAGGTCTATAGAAAGGCAAGTCGTGGCGCAGGGGCGCAAAATGTGACTGCAAAACCGACTAGTTGTGGGTTCGATCCCCACTCGGAGAAATGAAATATTTATCTAAATTTATATTTCCATTTCTTCGCTCTGGTGTCGAGGCATTTTTTTGTCTATATAGGAGTAGAGGGCGCGCGCGGCTTCGCCCGCTTATTAGGAGTGAATTCTAAAAAAACCACGAAACACGTGTTCAATAAAATATTTTTAACAGTCTGAATTTAAATTTTTATAAAATATAAAAATCGGTGGCAATTTATAGATTTTTCCATATAAACTTTCAACCCCTTATTTGAACCCTTAGGGGGTGAATTCTTTAAAACCATGAAACACGTGTTCAATGAAATATTTTTAAGAGTCTGAATTTCAAATTTTATAAAAATCGGTACAGATTAAATTTTTTTACCATACAAACTTTCAACCCCTATTTCATCCCTTTAGGATTAAAATTTTTCAAATTCCCTTCTTAGTGGATGTCCAGAATATGAAAATAAACATCTGCTCAAATTTCACGTTTCTACCATCAGCGGTTACGGCTCTGCGTGCGTCTTACCTCAGTCAGTCAGCACAAGTCCTTTTATATATATAGATAATGGTATCAAAATGAAATACAATTTTTTGAATTTGCATGTGCGCATGTAACATATATTTGATTTATCGGCTGCTAAATAATTTGTTTCAAATCTCATAATAAAGCTTTGAGTTGTAAAGTTTAGTTTAGTTGTTGTTGCAAATGGGTTTTCGTTGTATTCGACTATACTAATACTTCATACCTTGAGTTTGATTCATTGACTTTTGTGAGCTGAAATGAGATCTTAATATTTTTTTAGCTTCACATATCCCGCACACAGCAGGGTAGCCAGAGGGAACTTAGTGTTAAGACTCTCCGTTTCCATTTAAAACACTTGCGTTCCCCCACTTTCCATTGAATTCTGGAGGGGTTGAGTGGCTGAGATCAATGCGTTCTGTCTCAATGCCAAAGCGATTAATTAATGTGTATGCTAAATTGTAATATTTATAGGATCTACTACATACCAATTATTGCCATAGATAGTCGTACAAGCTGAATTATTAATAGAATCTTATTGCCATGGGCGTAGAAAGCCAGGTGGTCCGTGCCCACCCCAGAAATTTTACTTAGAATAAAACTTGCCCCGAAAAAAAAAAAACAACCTTTACTTGAACATATCTGGTCAAAGCTAAAATCTAGTCTCCAGAAAATATCTTTAGATGCGCTCATGCTTACTGCCCTACCTTTCATGTAAAAAATGGTAGTGTGAAAGGGGCCGTTCAAGTATTACGTAAGCAGTTTTTTGGCAATTATTGACCCCCCTCCCCTATGTCATCAAAAATAAGCAATCCTCTTACAAATATTTCATTGAAAACGTCAAAAATAAGCAAACCCAAGACCCCCCCGCCCCCCTACAGTGCTTACGTAATACTTGAACGGCCCCAAATAAAAAAAATATAAAATGTCTTTACACTTTACTTTACTACATTTCACTTTTCCAGTTGCCAGGTTTCCTTTAGTTAATTAATATATCCAGCCTTTTGATATTTTACTTAATTGTGATTAATACACCTATTAGAAACAATTTCTGTAATCAAAATGGCCCCGAACACCGCCAGCATGTCGCTTATCGCACGGCACGGGGTCGTTGACTTTTTTTTTTTTATAATATAGAAAACGTTAATACATCTTTATGTTTAATCTTTGGACAATTATTTAATAATTCTGTTGAGTAAGTAAATAATAAAAAGGCCAGTCGTGGCGCATGGGCACAGAGTGTGACTGTAAAATCGACTGGTTGTGGGTTCGATCCCCACTCGAGAAGATGTAAAATTTACTTAAATTTATATTTCCATTTCTTCGCTCTGGTGTCGAGGTTAGGCGCGGCGTTGAGTTCTGCCACTCAACACGCAATGTCTTAACACTAGGTTCCCTCTGCCTACCCTGCTGTGTGCGAGATACAGCGTGAAGCTGAAGTAAATAATAATAAAAATTTGCTTCATGCTCTATCTCACATACAGATGCAGGGGAGACAGAGGTATCTTAGTGTTAAGATACTCCGTTCCCCATTTTCCGGCTGTTATTGTAGATATTGAATGATGGAATTCAACGCCGCGTTGTGTCTCGTTACCGCAGCTAGTAAAAAAATATTATCTACTCATTCTCACAAATCGAACGTCGCGGCAACCGTCGCGGTTATACAATCAGACACTGTACCACGACGGCCTGGTCTATAAATACCTAAAAAGGTTATGAATTGATTAAATTAATTTAACATTGCTAACTCAAGCGGGGGAAGCCGCGAGCGTAACGTTAGTCATTTCTATAAACTATATTTTAATAGTAAAAAAAGTGAACAATATTTATATACAAAAACCTTATCAATTGTCCTTCAACGGCTTGTCCTTTCAGTTTGATTGAGAATGAACCTGTTGCGTGTAGGCGGCATCGCTGATAACGTTATCAGAAGTGATAAGAAGCAGCGGCCCACGGCGCCACAATATTGTCTCGGTTTTAATTTTAAAAATGTATCATATCTTTATATTACCACTGGGTGTTGTTTGATTGTGTATTGTTCTTATCTATATCTATATATTTTTATTTTTTTTTCTTTATCTATATCTTTTTTGTTTCAGGTATTGCGATTATATATGTTTTTAACTCTTCATACATACTAATATATGCGAAACTTTAGTAGGTAAGTTTAGCTGTTTATTTATTTACTGAATGACTAATAACTAAAATAAAGTGATTTTTTGTTTCGTATACGTTTTCTATACGAATTCGGAAAATGTAAAATAAAAAAGAATTTTATTGTTCATCGCCATCGTGCATGATTTTTTTTCAAATTTGTGTTTTTTTTTAAAACAAAAAATAGCATTTTTTGTAAAAGTACCAATCCACACTAAGGTTGGAGAAATATTTATACAAAACATAACAAAATAAAAATAATGGAACTCGAACCTGCGCGCCTCTTAGGACCCCTGCAGGTCGCTTAGACAGTTTCCAAGAGGCGCAGATTCGAATCCCGCTACGTTCAAAATTTTAAATGCTTTCTAAAATTATTAATAGGAACCTACTTCCTTTTTCTTAAATATTGACAATTAAAAAACTATTTATATTAGAAAAACGGTTTTGTTACTTTACGTTAACTTATAAATTGTTCTTATAAAATATTATTGACAGCTGGAATCGATGGAATTACTAAAAAAAGCGTTTAACAATACTTAAAAAAAATAACACTAACAATGCTTCTACAATGATATTAACAACATTTTTTTTGCTTTTAATTAACACTATACATTTATCCGTTTAAATAAGAATGATAAAATATATCTATGTATTATGTTTATAATTTTTTACATTTTTAAAGTGTTATTCCACACTTAGGAAGGAAAGACCTTCACCTTCCTCGTTTTTTTATCAGCTTCACCCTGTATTCTGCACTCAGCAGTGTAGGCACGGAATCTGGTGTTAAGACACTCCTTTCCCCACTTTCCACCAAATTCTGGAGGCATTGCGAGTTCGAGTGGGGATCGAACCTACAACCGCGTCGCGTTTACAGTCACTCTTTGTGCCACCGCGCCACAACTGATTTGAACCCACACCTCTTGGAAACCGTCCAAGATATGTATATACATACTAGTATACAAAGTACTAATAAGGTATTATTGACCGTCGCGTTCCCTAGAGTTCAAGGCTACGGTTATACTGGATCGTTAAACATCAGTACTTACTAGTTACCACACACATACCAGCTGCGAGTCATTTTACCTGACAATGTTTATATTTTTAATAACAAAACATAGTGCGGCGTTGGGTTTCGCAGGACGATAAAGCAGGAATCCGAGTGTTCTTACAATAGGTTCCTTTTGCTCTGCTATACTCGTACGTGGGAGAATTCGTAAAACTAAAAAAAATTACTAAACTTTTCGCCGTTATATAAATCCAATTCGTATTCGAAGAAACCTTGTTTTATATCTTAACGTGAATTCCCCGACGAAGCCATATACACTCCTAAGTGATAAATTTCAGTAAATACATACATACATAGATAGCTAGGCATCGTGTGACTGTAAATGCGACGCTTGTGGGTTCCGTTAGCACCTGGAAGAATGAAATATTTAATACTTTCTGTTCCTAAATCTGATGACGGGGCAAAACACGGTGTTGAATTCTGCCACTCAACACGCGATGCCTTCGGATCTCTCCGGTAAGCGGGGAACGGAAGTGTCTTAATGGGAACGGAGTGTTTTTTTCCAGATACCTACCTACCATGCTATGTACAGGATATAGCATAAAGTGATAAAAAATTACATAATATTTAATTACATTATATCAATTGAAATTAACCTTAAATTCTTCTTATACTTACATTTTAACAGATAGATTAAATATGCATTTCCACGATGGGGAATCGAACCCACAAGCTAAATTTATGTATTTAACGAACATTTTTTAATATATTAATAGTATTAACAAGCTACGAAAGCGACAGTTTTACATAGTAATTAATAATTATAGACTTAATAATACAAAGTTTATATCGTAAAAAAAAAAAACTTTCGATTTCTAAGGTTCACTTTCCACGCGTGAGAATATATTACTACTACGAGTCAACTTATGTTGAAACATTTTATTATATTTTCATTGTGTTACTGTCTGTTATGTTGCTTCTTTACCATGGCGAAAGATGGAATTATTAAATATTTTATTTGCTCGAGTGGGAATCGAAGCCGCTACCCGACGCGCGCTCTGGTGACGAGGCAAAGCGGAAAGTGAGAAACCTTTGCCAATTCTGTATGTCCGGGATACAGCGTGAAGCTAAAAAAATCTACTAATACAATTATTATAGCTGGATGGGTAGCTTTGTTAAGACACTTTGTTCTTCGCTTCGACTCATTTTGTGTTCCAGAGCAAACAATTAAAAATACTTAATTTATTCCTCCAAATAAAGATCGAACCTACAATTTTAAATGAATTTTGCCTTGTTGCCAGTGAAGAAATATAAAAAAAAATGGCTCTTCCTAATTGGAATCGAACTCACAACCATAGCGATCACAGGCACACGCTTGTGTCCCGCTACGACTGGCCTAAAAATGGAACCTAATGAATTTTTTATTACTAATATTTTAAAAAAAACCACTAGGTTCCCATATGTTTTTGATACATAAAAATACGCGTACTACGTCACGTAACAAGACCATAGGTGTGCCCTTATCCTACTACACTGGCGCTCGCGCCTACGTGACGGAAACGGCGTACGGCGGTGTCTATTTGGTTTTCGTTTTATTTTTATTATTGGATCAGATGAGATTTTTTAATATGTTTCTATTTTTAAGGGGTAATATTTCTTTTTACTTAGCTTCACACTTTGTTCTGTGTATAGGTGGAGAGATGGAGAGAAACTGCTAGTGACATTCCATTCTCTATTTTAGATAGTAATATGATGTAATAATCGTTTAAATTACGGTGTTGGGTTTCACCACTCAACACAGAATGCCTTCACACTTAGGTGGAAAGTAGTGAACGGAAGTGTCTTAACATCAGGTTCCCAAGTTCCCGCTATATGCGGGATACAGCGTGAAGCTAAAAAAAACAATATTTAAATATGTAGGATTGGTGGAAAGTGATTGTATAAATTATTAGGCTTTTATAGAAACTTCAATTTGTTTTACGGAATATTCTTATGATGGTATTCTTTTTTATTTTTATTAATACGAAACTGTTTTTATTATAGAATTTTATTATATTCATAATATTAATAATTTTCTTATCAGCTTCAAGTTGTTTTGAGCTTGTAGCAAAGTAAGCAGAAGGATCCTAGTGTTAAGACACTCCTCTCCCCACTTTCCGCGAAATTCTGGAAGCATTGCGTGACGAGAATCGCGACGCCAGAACGTAGCGAAAAAGCGAAAAAAATAAATATTTTATTTCCTCGAGTGGGAATCGAACCCACGAACCTGTCCCGTTTACAATCAGACGCTTGTGCCCCTGCGCCACGACTGGCCTCAATCTTGAACGTGTTAATAACAATTTTAAACATTACATAACTTCTCGTTTTGCGATTGTCTCATAGAGTTGTAATGGTAGGTTTGGAATTTATGAATGGTGTAATCTATTTTATTGAATGAGTGTGTGTGTGTGTGTATGATGATTCCTTTTCATATAAAGTAGGTGATAAAATGCTTTATCTACAGTAACTCCTAACCCTTAAAGCTACTCTCATAAAATAGTAATCGATATATTTTACTTTTTTTTTATAGCTTCACGTTGTATCCCAAAAGTTTTGTGCACAAAGCAGGGTAGGCAGAGGGATTCTCTATTTTTTTGTCCTTTAGAGAGATCGCTACATAAATCTTAATGGAAGTAATTTTATAGGTACTACTTATTCAAAATATCAGATCAGAGGCCGGTCGTGGCGCAGCGGCACGAGGTGTGACTGCAAAACCGACTGGTTGTGGGTTCGATCCCCACTCGAGGAGATGAAATATTTACTTAAATTTATATTTCCATTTCTTCGCTCTGGTGTTTAGTTCTGCCACTCAACACGCAATGCCTCCAGAATTCGGCAGAAAGTGGGGAACGGAGTGTCTTAACACTAGGTTCCCTCTGCCTACTCTGCTGTGTGCGGGATATAGCGTGAAGCTAATTTAATTTTTTTTTTATTCAAAATATTATATTCATTTAGTTCTAAGCCTCTGGGTAACGTCGTATTGATGACATCATTTACTTATTTTTTATTATGATTAAGTTATGAATATATTATTCACAATTAATAGCATTTAAGATAATTATTTTTTTATCCAATTGAATATTATTTTTATATAATATTTAGCTAAAGCTAGATAGCTTATTGAATCAAGTAAACGGGAGAGAAGCGTTGGGAACAAAATTTCCTTAATGCAGTGTCTTGACACTAGGTTCCCAAGTCCTCCTTGCCTACCCTACTATGTGCGGCATGCAACGTGAAACGCTAAACGTCTCTCCATATATTTTTATACAAACAAATACGAAATATGTATATTAATTACATTATTGAGGCCCTACAGTATCGTGAGGCCAGTCGTGTAAAGGCGCAGGGGTACAAAGTCTGGCTGTAAACCGACTGGTTGTGGGTTCGATCCCCACTCGAAGAAATGAAATATTTATTTAAATTGTTTTTTCCATTTCTTCTTGTTGAGTTCCGCCATTTAACACGCAATGCCTCCAGAATTGCGCGGAGAGAGTCTTAACACTAGGTTCCCTCTGCCTACCCTAGTGTGTGCAGGATACAGCGTGAAGCTAGTATTTTTAGTAAAAGTATTTTTAGTATATAGTAGTGGGACTGGGAACTTTACACAGGCAAAAATTTGCGTAAAAATATTTTACTTCGAATGGTAGTGACAGGTACGGAAAGTTGATAATAGAATGTATGACTCGCTACATTTAAGTTACCTTATTTATTTATCATTATATGGTACCGACGTCTTTTTTTTAGAAATTACGTTTAATTATTTGCAATATCTCGAAATTTGATTCCTGTTGGGTTCCCTCTGCCTAAGCACATGAAACTGAAAATCATATTTTAAATATATATATTAAAAAGAAATAATCCATACATGAAAGGAATAATCCTTTCATGTAAAAAATAACTTTTAACTAACAATAAAAAATTTATTTAATTTATATTGTTTTTATTCAAATTAATTTCTTTATTACAAACAAAAGAAAAAACCTTCAAGCCGTTTTAGAATAAATTATACCACCAGCACGCAATGTCTCCAGAATTCGGCAGAAAGTGGAGAACAGAGTGTCTTAACACTAGGTTTCCTCTGCCTACCCTGATGTGTGCGGGATACAGTGTGAATTTGATCAGCTGATTTAATTTGATTTAAGTTTTAATTTATTTTATTTTTGAATACAGAAATTTGTTTAACTTAAGCAAAACCAGCGTCGTCCTCAATAAGTCGAACGGTGGAAAATACAATGAAACATCTTCCTTATTTTTCCTGTTTATTTCAATATATATAAAATATGCTACTACAATGCAATATTTTTTTAGGTTTAGCTGGATATAAAGATCAGCTTCACGATGTCTGCACACAGCAGGGTAGGCGGAGGGAACCTAGGGTTAAGATACTCCGTTCCCCATCCCCTCCGTTTTCTACCGAATTCTGGAGGCATTGCGTGTTGAGAGGCGGAACTCAACGCCGCGCTTTGCCTTGACAACAGAGCGAAGGAATGAAAATATAAAATTAAATAAACATTTCATTTCTTCGAGTTGGGGTAGTACAACGTGAAGCTGATTGATGATTATTATATATTTTTTGGAAAATGAGCTTTTAAGTAGATATCTTTAGTCCCAAAGCTTGCTGGGCGATGTTGACCTGAAGCTTATCTTGCGCTCGGTGCACTTAATTGAACCAGTTGTACAGGTTCCCGGCACTGTGGGAAGGCTATCAGGTTTTTTTATGTTTTTCCCCATAGAATACGATATTTAAGTATGCGAATTATGTTATTTAAATGAACGTAATAATATATTATGTAGAAAAAGATTTTTTAAACCATTTTTTTTAAATATTTGCCTCTGTTCATAATAAATTAACATTTATCAATCTTCGCAACAAAATGAGCTAAAATAAAAAAATAAGGTACTTTTTTTTACCTTCACGCTGTATTAAGACTATTCTAGTGTAAAAACACTTCGTCCCCATTAAGAAACTGGCGTTCCCCACTTTTTGCCGAACTCTGGACGCATTACGTACTCAACCCTCAGTATGAAAGTAAAAAAAGGAGAATATATAATATTTTATTTCCTCAAGTGGAAATCGAATCCCCAACCTTTCGCGTTTGTATTTTTTTTATTTATATTTTACCTCTAAAACATATGGATAAGTTCCAAAATGAACATATTGTATTTTATCAAACATTATAAGGGGTTCATACTCAAACGCAGCTGCACCGTTTCAAGGACACAACTTTTGTACGGTCCGCATTCATTATCAGCTTCACGCTGTATCCCGCACACTGCAAGGTAAGCAGAGGGGACTTAGTGTTAAGACACTCCGTTCTCCTCTTTACGTCGACCGGTCGTCATTCAGGAGGCATTGCGTGTCGAGTGGCTCAACGCCTCGCTTTAATAAATATGAGGCCAGTCCTGGCGCAGTGGCACAAAGTGTGCCTGTAAATCGACTGGTTGTGGGTTCGATCCTCACTCGAGAAGATGAAATATTTATTTACATCTATATTTTCATTTCTTCGCTCTGGTGTCGAGGGGAAAGCGCAGCGTTGAGTTCCGCAGCGTTGACTCAATACGCAATGCCTCCAGAAATAGACGGACAATGGGGAACGGAGTGTCTTAACACTAAGTCCCCTCTGCCTACCCTGCTGTATGCGGGGAATACAGCGTGAAACTGAAAAAAAAAATATTTCCTCGAATGGGAATCGAACCCACAACCAATCGTCACAATTTACAGTCACACATTGTGCGCCTGCGCCACGACTGGCATTAATTATAATGTAATGAAATGAGAAAACCTTACATACAAACAAACACTTCAGTTCCTATTCATACTTCCTATTAACTTTACATGCTCGTCACGGTCAAAAGGGTAAAACAATATGAATATTAGTAGAAAACACGATTTATGACGTAAATGGTGGTTGTATTGTTTAAATAAAGTACCATTTGTTGTCAGTGCCAGACGTCAGAGGCCACTCGTGGCACAGGGGCAGAAGTGTGGCACTGTGTGGCAATGGTTGGTGGGTTCGATTTCCATTTGGTGTATGAAATATTTAATATTGATATTTCATCGTTCTGGTATAATCAGGCAAAGTGGGGCGAAGAGGAACTAGGCACAGTATGCCTCAAAAATTCTGCGGAAAGTGGGGAATGGAGAACTCGTAATGGAGAACGGAGTACCTTATCACAAAGTTCCCAGGTTCCCTCTGCCTACTCTAAGCTAGAAGCTAAGATATTTATATATGTATATAGTAAAAGTTTTAAAGACAATCGATAGCTCAGCTATCTCATCTACATTAGAAGTACAAGATAGTCCATAAGATTTAACTATCTACACCGAAAGCTATAAATATTACCAGTTTAAGTTCCCTCTGGCGAACGAGGGAGGGTTCCTTGGATTAACGACCAGTTCGAATAGTATCCCGTTCGAAACCAGACCGCGTATCAGATATGGTTGATGTTTAGACATTTTATATAGTGATAGTGGTTGAGGCCGTCGTGGCGCAGGAGCACAAGAGTAGACAGTAACGTGAAGGTTGTCGGTTCGATCTCCGCTCGGATGAATGAATTATTATTTATTAATATTTTTATTTCTTCCCTTTTGTGTCGAACCAAAATTGCGGCGTTAGGTTCCACCAATCTTAACACGCAATGCCTTGAAATCTATCTCATCATCTGCCTTCCACCTACTTATCCTGCTATGTGCGGGATACAGCGTGAATCTGATTTATTGATAATTTTTTTTTTGGATTTTGTTCTATTAGTGTTTTCTAGATATTTTTAAATAATCGTGTTAACTATTTTGGGAAGGCTGTGTGAGAGACTCCTTCTGAGTCTGCTTTATTTTTCTTATCACCAATTTGTCTAAATCACCCGAAAAGTGGACAACTAAGTATACCCACAAGCACCACAAAAAATGGTAAATAATATAAATATATACAGGGTGGAAGTGTCAGCACCACTTTAAATGAAACCACAGTTTTAACTACTCTATAAAAGCCTAATATAATTCAGAAAAAAATAAATTTCCAAAAATGAAAAAGTTCTTTTTTCAAGCAAAATAAATAATAAAATTGTCATTTTAAAACAAAACGCCATTTGTAAGGATGACGCACGCACACATAAACCTATCAAAGGAACACCGCCGCACACGCCTCGTTTCGAAATCGAGTCGTATGTATTGGCGATAAAGTTCAAAGTTGTTTAACCTTTAGTAGTATTTTTATAGTAGTAAGTGTTTATGTTATTGGGATCTATACGTAATCGCGTCACACGAAATACAGGTATGGATAAAAATCGTGAAATGAAAAAAAAATCCTACGTCCAAACTATTGAGGCATCTTGATTAATTTTTTTAGGTATAGGTTTGAAATATTTTACCCTATATGCTGTTTCCGTAAATGGAGCGCTGCCTCTTCCACCCTGTATATATTTATTTAAATTTATAATTTTCCATTCCTTAGCTCTGGTGTAGAGGCAAAGAGCGGCGTTGAGTTCTACCACTCAACACCCAATAACTCCATAATTCGGCGGAAAGTGAGGAACGGAGTGTCTTAACACTAAATTTCCTCTGCCTACCCTGCTGTGTGCGGGATACAGCGTGAAGCTGATTCTATATATTTTAAAGGAAAATACATATAATTAAAATGTAAATCGACACGAACCATCTTCCAATATCGGCTGCCCTGTGTCGCGCCTTGCAATTGTTATCACGTCATTTCAGACGGCCCACAGACACGTGGGTGGAACTCCACCGCCCACCCTGATTGCAATACAGACGATGTGCTGGGTCAATGCTAGGGCTGTGAATTTAAATTGTAAATACAGATCTCCTCTTTTTCGAAGTAGGTTCCTACTTATCGGATACTATCTATGTAATTTGAATACTTAATATTTTCATTTCGCTCCGGTGTCGAGGTATAGCGCGGCGTTGAGTTCTGCCACTCAATGCCTCTGGATATAGCGGCGGAAAGTGACGGAGTGTCTTAACAGTAGGCATCCTTTTTCTTACCATGTTGAATGCGGGATGCAGCGTGAAGCTGAAATAAAAACATATTTTTTATTTTATTTAAAATGCGCTTTTAAATTAATGATTTATGTAAATATTATTATGGGATAAAAAAAACAATATTACTTCTAATAATTGACAAATAACAATCAAAATATACTTTTTTTGTTGAAAAATCAACCTATATTAACGAGAGACGTATATACATATTCCTTTACACAAATAACTCATTTAAATTGAAAAATTATAAATTATGTATTTTTTTTTAAAAAGAATCGTGATAGATTCCATTGTTTAAGAATTTCCATGAAATTATAAATTCTAAGTAGTAGTAGGTACTTGTAATATTTGTTCATAATTTTTCATCAAGGTCCTTTTAATTATACATTACTAATTTACAACAGTAATTCTGCGAGAGATTAACTTTGTTAAAATGAGCGTCTTTTTTTGTTTATTTTTTTATTTGGTTTTTCTTTAAGCCAAGATAACCTATACTTAAGATACTCCGTTCTCCGCTATCCGCCGAATTTTTGCATTGCGCGTTGAGTAGAGGAACTCAAAGCCAAGCTTTGCCTTAATGCCAGATTAAAGTAATGAAAATGTTAATAAATAATAATCGATTCCCTCAAATGGGAATCGAACACACAACGACGTCCATGACGGCCTCTTTATATTGTTTTTTGGTTTTATAAACCCAATCAGCTTGACTCTATATCCCGCGTACAGTAGGGTAGGAAGAGGGAACCTAGTGTTAAGGCACTACGTTCCCCACTTACCGCCAAATTCTGGCGGCATTGCGTGATGAGGGGGTTGTCCGGAACTCATGCCGCGCTATGCCTCGACACCAGAGCGAAGATATGATAATATAAATTTAAATAAATATTTTATTTCCTCGAACCCACAACAAGTCGATGTTGCAATCACACTGTGACCAAGACTGACCTCAAACTGAAATGTAAAAAAAAAATATGGGCGTATTGCGATAAAATTAATAAGCTGTAAGCTACGTCATAACTCTACAAAAAATATAATTTTTCATTCATTTTCATATATTACGTGAAATATTATTAACATCTGTTCACATCTCGTTACTTGTTGAGGTAAAGATCAAATAAACATAATTTTTTTTATATATAATACCAAAATTATATAGTACAACTTATTTGTAAATTCCAATACTCTACTTCATTGAAATATAATTTATTTATTATTTTCTTTTGTTCTTATTTTTTTTGTGTGTGTTCACTATAGAGTATTTGTTCAGCTGAAACGTAACCTGTATATGTTTTTATTTCTTTGCTCTGGTGTCTACGCAATGTCTCCAGAACTTGGCGGAAAGTGAGCAGTGGAGTGTTTAAACACTGGGCTAGGCTGCCTACCGTGCTACATGCGGGATACAGCTAAAGGTGATTAAAAGTCATTGATTACTTTTTAAAAATCAGCTTCACGCTCAGCGCAGCAGGGTAGGCAGAGGGAATCGAGTGTTAGACACTCCTTTCCCCATCTTCTGTCGAATTCTGGAGACTTTGCGTGTTAAGTGGCAGAACTCAGAGCGAAGAAATTGAAATATAATTTTAAGTAAATATTTCATCTCCTCGAGTGGGGATCGAACCCACAACCAGTCGGTTTTACAGTACACTTTGTGCCCCTGCGCCACGACTGGTTGGGACCAGTCGTGGCGCAGGGGCTCTGGCCCCAGACATTGACCATTTTAAAGCATATAAAAATTTTAACGTAGTGAGATTTGAACCCGCGCCTTTTTGAAACCGTTCAAGCGCTCGAACCAACTAAGCCATACGTTCTCATCGGGCTACATCGAAATTCTTATATGCTTGTTACAACTTATTGTTGTCAATTGTTATCTCTCTAGGGACATTTTTTATAAATTTCCGCTTGGACGGTTTCCAAGAGGCGCGGCTTCAAATCCCGCTACGTTAAAATTTTTATATGTATTTTTGTGGAATAACTGTTTGAAATTGACAGTAAACTACGTGCAAAATAATTACGTAAGTACCCACAGTTCGCTGTACAATCCTTGAAATTACTATTTAACATCGATCAATATACATCAGTAGATAGAAACCGCCTAGTCATTTTCCAATTCGAAGCAAAAAAAATGTAGACAGAGTTAAAAAAAACGAAGTAAAAACAAATGGGCTTTGTTGAAGTAATCATACGGTCAATTATACGCTAATATAACGTGTAAGTTGAATATAGTTGTTTTCCTAGAGACCACAGAGCACAAGGATGTCAAAATTAAAATAAAAAATCAGGTTCACGCTGTATCCCGCATACGCAGGCAGAGGCAAACTAGTGTTAAGACACTCCGTTCTCAATTTCCCCCCACATTCTGGTGACATTGTGTGTAGAGTGGTGGAGTTCAACGCTGAACTCCTCGACACCAGAGCGAAGGATTGAAACATACCTATACATTTATTTATATGTTAATAAATATTTAATTTCCTCGAGTGAGGATCGAATCCACAACCAGTCGCGTTGACAGTCCCACTTTGTGCGTCTGCGCCACGACTGGCCTCTCGATGATTTTCTTAGAACTCATATAGCACAAAGATCTTATAACTAGTTGTTTAATCGAAACCTTGATGAACGGTTTGTTTTTATTTTGCTAGAGTTAACTCGTACAGTACGGTCGACGAGTCGTGGCCGCCCCGAGGTTAACTTTCTGAACTTTGCGTATTGTTCACTCTTGAAGAAAATAATTAAAGTAAGAAATTACTGAAATCAAATCTGCGCAGACCGTCTCTACAGCTAGCTTCAGGCGGTTACGACACGGTGTTACAGTACTACATATCTGTCTGTATAGTAAGCGTGCTCTACCTTTTTGTTTAGCTTCACGCTATACCCCACTATTAGCTGCAATTCGTTTTATTTTAATATTGTGTATTATTGGTGGAACTCAACACCGCGCCTTGTCTTGTCATCAAAGCCAGGAAATGAAAAAAATAATAATATGTACTTCATTCCCGCGATACGAAATCGAATTGGGAATCGAACCCAATAACCCAACCGTAACAACAATCTAACACTGTACTAGCTGATCATGTCTATAGTATGTAAAGAGTAGAGTCAACTGTCTGGGTGGTGGAGACGCGCGGCACGGCCCCCCCTCTCACCCCGCGCGAGGCCGCCCGCCCCCCCTCACACACCCGCGCCCTCGTCAGTTGCTCCGCAGCTGCCGCGCGCGCTCGTCGCATACTCCATGCGACACCGCCCCACAACCACCATAATATGGATATATATCACATTCGTGCTCTCGTCAATATTCACTTCTCGTATTTGTGGTTTTGCGAGGTCTCCGACAAATATAAATGGATTATCTTGTAAAGTGACGCCGTGTTTAGGATTGTTAGGTCCCGCAATGGTATTATCAAGTGTGGCCAACATGACGACGTGCTCGACACATGGCACCGTGACACGATGGTGGCGGATATAACGTCACGAATTACAAAGTTATTATTGTCAAACAAATGTTAAAATGGTGGATTTCGAGTCGTGCGTGCCTTTTTTCTGGATTTATCACGTTATATTATAGTGTTACGAGTTGTAGACGGTTGCGGCGTGTGGTACTCGTGGCGTCCACGCTACATTATGGCGGGCTTTCGTTCCAAAGTCCTGTTCTGAATTTTATTTACGTCGCAAAATAACAAACGCTGCAAACGATCATTATTATTTAGTGTGTAGGTATTGGGTTTCGCGATACTTACTACCAACAACAAAAAAGAAATATGTTTATAAACATGGCGTCAGTATTTTTGCGAAATGTTTTCAATAGGCGCCGTCTGTGTTTTAAAATTAAAAAAAAAACGTGTACCCAGTGTCCGTTTGTTTCAAATGCAATATTACAACATTTGTTTTCAACATTTTATGCAAAAAGTTTGCTTTGTTCGAATATTTTATAATTTGGTCCGAGGTTGCTGCCTTCACTAAACGTAATGAGCGCTAATCACTCGGAACGATATTTTTTTTTAACGGCTGTAGTAGGCACGGAATACGGTTAAACTGCCCAAAAATGTTATAAGATCTCTATGGTGTGATTGTCTTATTTTATGTTTTTTTTTTTCTATTATAAAGATGATGAGTTCGTTTGGTTGAACGCCTTTATCTCAGGAGGTTCTGGTTAAAATTGAAAATATATATTTTTTTTTTTTCATTTATAGAACCGTTTTGATATAATCCACTATACCTGTTAGAGGTATTTCGGGCACTTTTGTGAATGTTGTGAGAATTGACAACTATTACTTATATTATTTACATTTGGCCACACGTACAAAGCCGCAGGAGCAAACTAATTTATTATAAAAACATTTAAGATAATTAAAAGCTAATTATAAATGAAGTGATTAAATAATTTAATAGACAAACTTATTACATTATAATGTGGTCATGGATGGTATGCAATAGTACTACTAGCTGAACAACTACTAAGGGCCCGTAGGCGTGGCCAGACACATTCTCTTAGCGTCTACTTCCTGTAACTTAATAGAGTGAAATCAAGTTTCTAATATTATATAAATAAACTATTTTACTATATGTTTAATACTATATAAATAATAATAAATATTGTATAGTAAAAAAAGAAAAATCAGCTTCACGCTGTATCCCGCACACAGCAGGGTAGGCAGAGGGAACCTAGTGTTAAGACACTCCGTTCCCCACTTTCTGCCGATTTCTGGAGGCATTTGCGTGTTGAGTGGCAGAACTCAACGCCGCGCTTAACCTCGACACCAGAGCGAAGAAATGGAAATATAAATTTAAGTAAATATTTCATCTCCTCGAGTGGGGATCGAACCCACAACCAGTCGGTTTTACAGTCGCACCTCGTGCCACTGCGCCACCACTGGCCTCAAGTTTATTGTATAGTAGATTTTTCTTTTTTGGTTTTGTGGTAAAAGTTGCAATTTGTTGTTACTATAGTACTATATACTATAGTAACTATAGTAGTTGAACAAAAGTGATTCTGAAGAATATTTAAATAACTTGAATAGCGATCTAATTTATTTATATTATATTAAATAGTATGTTATATTATATTAAATTTTTAGTTCAAAACTTTTTTTATAGAATAAAAAAATTATGATTGTAGAGAAGATTTTTCTAAATTATAAAATCATCTGACGATTAGTTACTTATTTTAAATATTATCGCAATTAAAATTTTATATTTAATAGGCCACAGACACGTCCTTTTTTTTAATGAACAAAAATTCCAGTAAAATATAAATAAATAAATGCATTTTTGTTTCGTGTTGTCGCATTGGGGAAAGGTTATGCAACGGGAAAGCGCCACGTGGCCCCAAAGGCTGTACTGCGCATGTCTGTCCGAATACAACCCTACAGACTATAATATACTTTTAAAAAATTTCAATTAAACTAAGAAAAATAACATTTTTAGACAAAGCCTATAATAAATAAAATATATAGGTGATTATTAAAGGCGTATTAACGATTAATTTAATGATTTCTCCAAATAAATCAATTATTTTATTACTATTATTTTAATTATATTTATTACTAGTACTAAATGTATCAAATTAGCCAAGACCGTCTGGTAGTAGTCTGCCACGTGGTGGTTGGCAACACTGCGCAGGTCTACGCGGCACAGCTGTGAAATGGGAAAATCGTTACCTTATGCTCGCGTCACGTGGCTTTCTGTCTTTGAATTTCACCTTTGATTCTTAAGTTTTGTCTGCTTTTGAAATTGAAGATTTGATGGAAATGGGTTGTTTTGATTGAGGGTAGTTGTGGCGTATCGCTATGGCTAGAGTTCGATTTCCACTCGACGAAATGAAATTTTATATATTTTTGTTTCCTCGCTGCGGCTAGGTTATGAGGCAAAGCGCGGCGTTCAGTTTCGCCACTCGACACGCACTGCCTCCAGATATCTGCGAAAACTGAAGTGGAAAGTGGAGGACCAAAGCGTCCCCAACACTAAGTTCCCCTTGCTTACCCTGGTACATGCGGGATACATCGTTAAGCTGAAAAAAAGCAATTATTTTTCTTGTTCTAGTAGGATTACAGCGAGGTGTTGAATTCCTCCACGGAATGTCTCGGAAATTGGTGATTAGGGAGTCACTGCAAAAAGTAAATAGATATGGCTATATTTAGATCAAACTGAAAACAAGAAAAAAAAAATAAGAAATGTAGAGACAAATTTCTTAAATTATTTTATGATATTTTTTTATCCTAATCTATTTAACATCTATTCAAGATTAAAATAAAATAACAGTTGAATGTAATCTACTTTCCAAAACTATTTTTGTGAATTATTATTATAATTTGAATGTATAATGGGAAAGCTAACATTGTTTAAGGTCCATTCTAATCAGACTTCACAGTTCGCCCTAATTAGATAAGATAAGAAATTTAATTGTTCCACATTTGGTCTCCGGACGAAATTTCACGCGAACAAATTTTGTTTTGTGTATATATAGATAAAAAATGAATCGCTTTTGATAATATGTTTTCTACAAGTTTATATTTTTATGAATAACAACTGTTAAGGTCATTGTAAATTGTTGGTTTGTTTGATGTTTTATTTAGTTTCACGCTTTTTCCCGCATATAGCAGGATAGGTTGAGGGAACGTTGTTTTTTTTTTAATTTTTTTTTTAACCTAAACAGTTAAACACCACAGACGCGTGGTCCGTACCTTCTTTCAGCTTTTGCCAATGCTGTTATCTGCTACTTAAACGAGGCTTATTACTAGACATAATTATCCCTATGTTTTTAATTGATAAGAAAGTCAAGATATTTGGATTACCTTTTTCTACATATGTACCTTAATATTTTTTACCTATTATTATAATATTTAACGTTGGGACCCTAGTGTTGAGACATTTCGCACTTTCCGCGATAATAAAGTCCTTGTCTCAGTAGACGCCCTTGCGACTTCGTAGAATCTCTTTGTTGGCAACCGTGAAAAGGTGACTGAGCCAAGGTCAGAGCTCTTCTCGGCCACCCATAAAACATCGACAACACTGTAGAGGCCAAAAACATTTCGTCTAAGTTTCGAGACATTGCGTGTTGATTGGCGGAACTCAACGCTGCGCTTTGTCTACCAGAGCAGGGAAAATAATATACTTAAATATAACCATTCCACGATTTCCAGTGGGGATTGAACCCACGGCCTTTGCGTTGCACAAACAATATATTTCTATTGAAATAAATTTAAGATTGGTTTTTTCCATTATGTTGTTGTATGTAGATACTCGATGTATGGTTGTTTTCTTACATTGATTTTTTGACCTTTGAAATGATCACGTGGGGTGCCATTTGCGGAGCTATGCCGAGACAACTTTCACTAAGTATTTTGTTTACCTTGTTAGCAATTGTTATTAAAAAGAACATATCCATGAAGAAATCAATAATTTAATTTTTTTAATTACACGTACTTACATTGTTCGTTTTGCGTGAAAAGGTGAAATATTCTAGTGTACTTACTCTACGTTTTCCACTTTTCGTCCACTGTCGCTAAATGCAAACAAGTACTTTTAAATACTATATTTATTTGTACCTATATGCTACATACGTGGCGCAGGGCGCACTTAAGCGTGTGACTGTAAACCTGACAGGCTGTAGGTTCGATTTCTACTCGACGGAATCATATATATGTATATGTATATATATATATATATATATATATATATATATATACATACATACATATATATATATATATACATATATATATATATATATATATATATACATATACATACATATTTAATATTTTCATTTCTTTGCTTTGGTGTTGAAGCAAAGCGCTATGTTGAGTTCTTCCACTAAACACGCAATACCTCCAGAATTTAGCGAAAAGTGGAAACCGGAGTACCTGAACACTACGCTTCCTCTACCTATCCCGCTATGTGCGGGATAGAGCGTGAATTAAAAACATGTACATAATACGGAAATGTAATTCAGTTCCTCGTCCAACTCATCACGATACAATAAGACACCGGTTTTCCCGCAGACGCCTCACACACTGTTATTTATAGCTAGTTATCTTGTATTGTACTGTGCTTTTACTATTATTTGTTATTTACGTTGATGTTTATTCACTATTATTTCGGTTGAAGGCCACGCTTGTAAAAGTATAAGTGTTTATTATACACTAGCTTCAACATGCGGTTTCGCCCTTGTAGTCAAGTAGAACTAATTAAGGCAGGATCCACACGGTCACGGTTCCTTCTCGTTCGTGAAATAATGATAGCGTTTATTTATACGATCGTTCCGGAAACCTGTATATGAGATCCGTGACCGGCACTATAGTATGAAAGCACCCTTAGAGTTATATTACCTTTAAAAAAAATCAGCTTCACGCTGTATCCCGCACATAAAAACCCTGCTACCCAGGCATAGGGAACCTAGTATTAAGACACTCCGTTCCCCACTTTCTGCCGAATTCTGAAGGCATTGCGTGTTGAGTGGCAGAACTCAACGCCGCGCTTTGCCTCGACACCAGATATAATGCAATGGAAATATAAATTTAAGTAAATATTTCATCTCCTTGAGTGGGGATGGAAGCCACAACCAGTCGATTTACAGTCACACTTTGTGCCCCTGCGCCACAACTGGCCTCAAGTACAGTTAGATACATTTTAATTGCCTGTAATTCTGAGGACAGGTGCAATGGGTTACATTAAGATGAAGTTTTCGTTTCATCGACGTGAAGGAATATCGCCTGCTTTGAAAAATTTACTTTCAACTCAAAATCCATCAAGAATCCGTATCTAAAAGAAAGCAAACTCTTCAGCTTTATAATAAGCTAGCGACCCGCTCGCGGATTCGCCTGCTGAGATTAACGTGAACAAACGCACAGACAAAAATAAACAAAGAAACATTGTTTTTAGTCCTATTATGTTATTAAATGCCATGCCAATATTTTTTTTTATATATCTTGCATGTACAGACACCAATAACTTACAATTTTATTATAAATATAGATAAAGATAGTTGATGAAGATTGAGGCCAGTCGTACCGCAGGGGCGCAAAGTGTGACTGTAAATCGACTAGTTGTGGATTCAATGCCCACTCGAGGAGATGAAATATTTACTTAAATTTATATTTCCATTCCATTATATCTGGTGTCGAGGCAAAGCGCGGCGTTGAGTTCTGCCACTCAACACGCAATGCCTCCAGAATTCGGCAGAAAGTGGGGAACGGAGTGTCTTAACACTAGGTGCCCTCTGCCTACCCTGCTGTGTGCGGGATACAGCGTGAAGCTGATTTATTTATTTTTATTTTATAAAGATAGATGTATATCGATCACATGATTTGTCCTTTATTCAGCGAAACTGTTGTCGCTCTTTCGTTCCAATACGTAGATGGTATTAACTATTCAAACGCTTTACAATGTGCGTCATGATACTCGTTGATGTGCTATTTTTATGAGATTTTTATTTTTTTTATATATCTTGAAGCTCCGTTCTCCAAGATATCAAGATCTTGATGAAAGATGGGCAAAAAAGGTTTATGATGGAAAAGTGAGTGGTAAGAGAGGTAGGGCGAGACCTCGGTTGACCTTCGAAAACACGGTATCAAAGATACTGAAGGAAGGTCACGTAAAAAGCACGAGGACTACCCGGAGGGCATGTATGAAGAGGTTGATGACAGTGGACGAGGCGAAAGAGGTATGTAGAGACCATAGCGTTTGGCGCTCCGTTCTCTCTGACTACCCCGCTAGGGATAAAGCGTGAAGCTAATTTAAATTTATATATCTTTTTGTTTTATCAGTTATTCTCTCTTTTTTTTCCATTAAATATATGTATAACGTTTAATGTTCCAAAATCTGATTTTGTGTTTAAAAACAATAATAAAATATTATCTCGGAGCCTTCGTGGCGCCCTGGATTGGACTGTACACAACGACGGTTGTGGGTTCGTATCCCATTCCAGCTTACAAATTAATTTCAATTCCTAGCTTTGGCAAGAATATAGAGCGTGGCGTTGAGTATGTGGCTTACTTAACACGTTGTCACGAAAGTTAACGTTAGTTTTGCACTGCTTATCCTGTTGCATGCGGGAGCGGGATACAGCGTGAAACAAAAAATATATACGCAAAATATAATTTGTTTTTTTTATCCTCAAGTTCAATGCAACAAAGCAAAGGACGTAAGTCTACGCTTAGCGAACACTTTATCGCGGCAAAGTCACGTGGCTTCCACGCGGACGTCCGACCTTAATGGAACTAACATTTCAATGTTTATATCGATTTATCTATCATATATATACAGATTATATATAAATATTATTGAGGCCAGTCGTGGCGCAGCGGCACAAAATGTGACTGGTTGCGGGTTCGATCCCCACTCGAGGAAATGAAATATTTATCTATATTTATATTACGAGGCCGGTCGTTGCGCAGCGGCAGGAGGTGTGACTGCAAACCGACTGGTTGTGGGTTCGATCCCCACTCGAGGAGATGAAATATTTACTTAAATTTATATTTCCATTTCTTCGCTCTGGTGTCGAGGTTAAGCGCGGCATTGAGTTCTACCACTCAACACGCAATACCTCCAGAATTCGGCAGAAAGTGGGGAACGGAGTGTCTTAACACTAGGTTCCCTCTGCCTACCCTGCTGTGTGCGGGATACAGCGTGAAGCTAATTTAATTTAATTTTTTAATTTATATTTTCATTTCTTCGCTCTGGTGTCGAGGCAAAAACGCGGCTTTGAGTTCCGCCACTCAACACGCAATGCCTCCAAAATTAAGCAGAAAGTGGAGAACGGAGTGTCTTAACACTAGGTTCCCTCTGCCTACCCTGCTCTGTGCGGGTTACAGTATGAAGCTGATTTTTTTATATATATATATTTACAGATTATATATAAATATGTTTGTACAAATATTTTGATTTCTCGATAACCTTTTACTTGTTATTATAGTTTGTTATTTATAGCTTTTATGTTGAATGTCAGAAAAACTAACAATTTATGTGCATAATATTTATATGTATTATATATATGTATTTGCATTAAAATTTTATCTAATTTTCATTAAATATTAATGTATTTATTAAATATTCTTTTAAAATGATTTAATCTAATTAAAAAAAAAACACGATGCAATTGATAATTTTTCACTTGTCTTCTTTAATAAAAATAAGGAGTTCCATCTGATTTTCCTCCTATTTTAAAGCCATTACGATATGTTAGATGATATAAATAGCGTGACCATCTTTTTTTCGGGTCAAAATGAGAAATCGGTTTTTTTTTTCGTAAATAACATCCTTTTTTTTAACTATTGTATACCAGCAACAGCAGCCTTGCTTTTGGTTTTTTAGTTGGTGCTTTTTTTTTAGGTATCCCTTGGTTTTAAGGGTTTCACAAGCAAAACTATTGGGTGTTACCCTTCTTTTAAATCTGTCCTCATCAGACCGACCAAGTTTTTGAGCTATTTCGCAAAACAGAACATTTTTACGTCCCGGTTCCGTCTTCGGGGACACTGGGACAAACAAGCGAAAAACATTACTGTTCCGGTCAAAACGCGACATTTGATCAGATTATGGTATAAATGGTATAAAGTGGGGAATGGAGTGTCTTAACACTACGTTCCCTCTGCCTACCCTGCTGTGTGCGGGATACAGCGTGAAGCTGAAAAAAAATGGTATAAATAACCCAATGCCAAAACATTTCGTAAATAACTATTCAGTATGTGAAGTACATAGTTAAAACGTGTATTTTCACACGAACTTAAATATCTTGTTGCAATAGTAAATTATCGTGAATGGCCCAATCAATCTGTTCACCAGCTCGCGTCGTGCTATTAGTGGATACGTATGGAAGGTCGACTTGGAAAACGTCCGTGGCAATGCCAGTTGGTAATGGTAGGCTATTGGGTTGGCATGGTTTTAACCGACTTCGAAAAGGAAGGAGATGTATTTGAGAGTTTTTGTTTTTGTTATTGTATGTTTGTCGATTTCTTCGTCTCATTATATCAGTTTTCCATACTTTTCTTATATAGATTTCTATTTGAGTTCTTTTTAACGTGAATGTTTGATAGGTTAAGTTGAACTTAGATGTGATAAAATTATATTTTCCTAATCTTATTCGAATACTAAGATCCGGGATATACGTACAAAAATAGATCTTAGCTGTATCATAGCTGTATAACATAGCTGGGTCGGCGGTAGAAACCTTAGAACCTAGTGTTAAGACACTCCATTCCCATTAAGACATTTCTGATTTCCCACTTTCAGCCGAAGTCTGGAGGCATTGCGTGTTGTTTGGTGAAACTTAACGCCGCGCTTTGCCTCTTTACCAGGTAATCAGGATATAAAAATAATAAATATTTAATTTCCTCAAGTGGAAAGTGAATCCACAACCTGCCTGCGCTACGACTGGCCCCAACAAATATAATTGCTTTTATATTACAATACGGTGGTATCATCGTGATTTTCGACACGACCCATGATATCACCGAAAACAAACCTTGGCCCACTGTCACCGTCCTTTTTGTGACTGACTGGCACATTTTAGATAATTCTATTAATATTTTTTTTCCTCATTTGCATCTCCGGCTCGTGTAAGGTTGGTGGACATGATGTAAATTAAAAATTCTAACTAAAAATATTAGGGTTTGCAAAGAAAATTAAGGCCAGTCGTGGCGCAGCAGCACGAAGTGTGACTGACTGGTTGTGGGTTCGATCCCCACTCGAGGAGATGAAATATTTACTTAAATTTATATTTCCATTTATTCGCTCTGGTGTCGAGTGTAAGCGCGGCGTTGAGTTCTGCCACTCAACACGCAATACCTCCAGAATTCGGCAGAAAGTGGGGAACGGAGTGTCTTAATAATAGGTTCCCTCTGCCTACCCTGCTGTGTGCGGGATACAGCGTGATGCTGATTTATTTATTTTTTATTTTAAGAAAATGAGAAATGACGTCCACGTCTATAAAAACAGTTGACAATGTTGAAATTTTAAAATACTCTTGCTGGTTTTCTTATATAAGAATGTATGTGTATATAATTAATTTGCTGGAATTCAAATTGACCTTGAAGTATTAGTTTTAGTGCATAGAACGGAAACAGTCGCTTTTAGTTAATCACGTTAGTAATATAATATGTATTTCTAGTGGGAAAATAACTTTTAAACAAGTGAAAAAGAGCCTCTCAAGCCGATTAGTCAGATTAGGGGATCTAAATAGATGTAGATGTTAGGTGACGTAATGTTTTGTAGCTACACTAGTATGAATCTCCTGCTATAACCTCGCTGGTAAACACGATTTTGTTAGGAATTTCCTTTTTTATTTAACTCGTTATTTAATTTTTCTTTGGGTGCTTCTTCAATCCTGAAGGATGGCCTCTTTCCAATTCTTGATGGGATGGATTTGATGTCCAATACGCCTTTTGCCGTCCACTTTACCCATCATAATGAGTTGAAGTAAAGTGTTTCTATCATTTTTTAACATTTTTAAAGTCCACACTTATTTGGAAAACGTATAAAAACATTAATGTAGCGGGACTCGAACCCGCACCTCCTGGAAACCGACCAGGCGCTCTGACTTCTAAGCCATACGTTCTCATCAAGCTACGTCGAAATTTTTCAACGCTTGTTTCAACTTATTTATGTTAGTATAGTGTATACTGTATCTATCATGTCAGAACTTGATCTAGGTACTCCATTTTGAGCTTTTTGATAATGTGATAAGTCAATCATCTATGACTAAAAAACTCCAAAAATTTAAAAAAAGTGCTGACCACGTGTCTAAAGTGCCTCGATATATATATACAAAAAAAAAAAACAAAAGAATTATAACACAACAAAGCGGAAACAGATATCTCTATTTAATTGTTTGTTGTTAAAACCGGAAAAATTGCATTGTTGTAACATAACACATCGTTTTCTAAAAACAACAAATGTTTTATTGTCCATACTAAAGTTTCACACCTCCACTCCACTCCACTCCACTCCTCTGGTACAGTGAGTGAGGAGGAATGCTACGGTAACGTGAGATTGGTGAATGGATTCTTTCAACGTGGCCTGCGGTCGGTCTGTGTGTAACCTGATCATAGATAACTGTATTTATTTATTTATTTATTTATATGTTTATTTGATGATTGTTCTGTCTGTCGTTGTTTGTTGTGTTATAGATATTTTGTAAGTTTGTGAAACTTTTCGTGAGAATTTGGTTTTAGATAAAGAAATTAAGAATAAAAGCCTATTTATTGTCTTTTGTATTAGTGTCCGACAAATTGCATTTTTTTTAGTTAAATCACTTTATTTTTTAGTGTTAGATACATAGAGGCTCGAAATCCATTTGAGATCCATTTGCTAAGGTAAATAATAAAACATATTCCTCTGATCCCGCACATAGCGCGGTCGGCGGAGACAACTAGTGTCAAGTCACTTCGTTCTTCACTTCCCTAATACCTTACCTTAAATTTGACATTTGCGTGTTGAGTGGCGATTCTCAGCGTCACGCTATGTCGTATCTTAAGCCCGGTTTCCACCGCGAACGAAGCAGGCCCATTAAGGACTACGTTGAATTCGTATACTGCATAATATTAGTCTTTCCATCAATAAATAAATAAATCAGCTTCACGCTGTATTCCCCACACAGCAGGATAAGCCGAGGGAACCTTATGTTATGATACTGCGTTCACCACTTTTCGCCGAATTCTGGATCTATTGAGTGTTGAGAGGCGGAACTCAACGCCGCGCTTTGTATCGAAACTAGAGAGAAGAAAGGGAAATATAAATTTAAATAAATATTTAACTTCCTCGAGTGGGGATCGAACCCGCAACCAGTCGCGTTTGCAGTCACGCTACGTGCCACTGCGCCACGACTGAAATAACCTATTACGTTTTTTCTTAAAGAAATTTATATGAAACTTGTACATAGAAGAATTTTTAAATAAAAATATTTAATAATAAATTAACTATATCACTTGAGAATAAATTTAAGCTTGTCTGTGACCACTAACGCAAACACCGTAGTTACGTTCGATCACAGCTATAGTTAACGTGATTGTTCTACGAGATGTGTAGTAGGTACCCGTATCTATAGCGCAAATGACCGCATTCCTAGTCGCCGACGCGTCTGTAACTGGAGCGGGCGTCCGTTCCGTTGCATTCTCTCGTCTCACGATATTGTGTGTTTCCAATCTACCAGCTGTTTCCTGGCGTCGATTTGATCTATTATTATATTGTTTTAACCGACTTCAAAACATTGAGGTCAGGAGTTTGTTATATATAAATCAAATTTAATCAGCTTCACGCTGTATCCCGCACACAGCAGGGCACTCAGTTTACCACTCTTACAGGTTTATTGTACATTAGGAGGCTTTCAACCTTTACATGTCAACGTACCAACGTACGTAAAAAATATTTTTTATATCACATTATCATAAAATATTGTAAATAATACAAAATTATATATTTAATTACCTCGAGTGGGGATCGAACCCACAAGGTCTTGCTTTTACAATCGCTCGTTTGTGCCCCTGTACTATGACTACCTCAAAAAAGCATTATTTTTTAACTTTTCCCAGAAACTTACTAAAAGTTTTATTTAAATAATCATATTACATTACATAATATGTATATAAGTCAAAGTTTTGTTATAATTCTTTGACCCGGTCCAATTTAATTTAATTTAATAATTCAGCCGAAATTGTAAATATAATGTCTGAATACAAACGCTACGGTCTTAAGTTGGATTCCCATTTGAGTGAGTGAAACATTTTCATTTTCCCGCTCTACTAAAAAGATAAAGCACGGCGTTGAGTTTCGGAATTTAGCACGCGTTCTCGAAAAATTTGACGTTGCGTTAGGATCTGAGTGTCTCAACACTAGGTACCTAGCTACTCTCTGCTTACAAAAGCCAAAAAAAAGCGATTGTTGAAAACTTCTGAAAATTAAATCACCGGCTCTAGAATTGAGGCTCGGATAACGTGAAATGTATATTTATTCTGTGGAAAAGTCAAGTGTCGGCTAAGTATCCGCCGCCCTAGATAACTTGTATTAATATATTTGTTGTTTAATATTTTTGTTTAATATATTTGTTTGTTTTTATTTTATTCAAATATACAATTGCCCCAATTGTATAGAGAAGAAGAGAAAAATTCTTTTAAACTAGATATGGAGTACCCATATGGTCTACCATAGTATTAATAAAGGCGAACCGTGGCAGGCTACTAAGAACCTATACCGTCTTTAAAAAGTCTTTTGCCTCGTTTAAATTTTGAAAGAACTTTATAATTATTATTATAATTTTTTTTATTACTACTTGTATACAGTGAAAATTCTCTTCTCCCTCCCTCAACACAGCGATTTTCTATTCGAATCGGAGCAATTTTGCCTCAATTGAGATGAGAACCCACAACCATCATCTTCGTTTAGTTCTAGTTAACCACAGACCAGAATCGGGTGTTTTGACTACTTTCTAGATTTGTAGCAATTATGTATTATAATTATCATATAGGTAGCAAAGTTCATTATATTATTCAAATGATGACTCGGGCCGCTCTAAAGTATTATTAAATAATACAAGAAACCTACTTATACTATATGTTTCTATATTACATTGTCTTTGAATACTGATTCCTTGTTTTTTTTATTATAAAATAAAATTAAATAAATTAAATTAAATTAGCTTCACGCTGTATCCCGCACACAGCAGGGTAGGCAGAGGGAACCTAGTGTTAAGACACTCCGTTCCCCACTTTCTGCCGAATTCTGGAGGCATTGCGTGTTGAGTGGCAGAACTCAACGCCGCGCTTAACCTCGGCACCAGAGCGAAGAAAATGGAAATATAAATTTAAGTAAATATTTCATCTCCTCGAGTGGGATTCGAACCCACAACCAGTCGGTTTTGCAGTCACACCTCGTGCCGCTGCGCCACGACCGGCCTCATTTTTTTATTATAGTTGTTTTTTTTTATTGCCACGATGGTCGTGGTGCAGTGTGAGAGTTCTTACTGTGAACACGACGTCTGTTAGTTCAACGTCGACCCTGGATTAATATTAATTATTTACTTCTCTATTCATTTTAATTATTTCTCTGGATTATTTATTTACTTCTGGAATTAATTGTTTATATTTCTCGCTCTGGTAAAACGGATCACGGCGTTAATTTCCGCCGCTCGATATTTAAAGTTTCGAATTTGATCGGAAAGCGGAGACCGGAGTTGAAGTCTTGACAACTCTAAAATCGATCTAGAGATGTCGTTTTAATAATCTAGGAATAAAAACGGCATCTCGAGTTTATCTCAGAGCAGAGAGCCGTTTGTAAATGCGGGCCTTAGGTTTTCCCAGATTATCACCCTCATAATCTAATGAACGAAGAAAAATGAAAATATGATTTAGAATTTTTATCAGCTTCACGTTGTATCCCGCACACAGCAGGGTAGGCAGAAGGAACCTAGTGTTAAGACGCTCCGTTCCCCACTTTCTGCCGAATTCTAGAGGCATTGCGTGTTGAGTGGCAGAACTCAACGCCGTGCTTTGCCTCGACCCCAGAGCTAAGAAATGAAAATATATATTTAAGTAAATATTTCATCTCGAGTGGGGATCGAACTCGCAACCAGTCGATTTACAGTCCCACTTAGTGCCCCTGCGCCACGACTGACCTCAACCTTTTTTTTTATACTTTCATTTATCGACAATAAATATCTAAATCTGTGTGTTTGGATATTTTTTATTAAATAATCCATCTAACCAATTGGCAAACGGATTAAGATGAACTATTACATCAAAATTGTGTTAAACCTATATTTTCGCTTAGAATTGGTCATTTTTATCTTGATAAATGTACGGCTCAACGACTGTTATCAATTTGCGCTAAACTGGACATATTTCATTTCTATTTGGTGTCAATTTTGATAAGTCATTGGCTGAACATGTCAAATTGTTTTTTTTTTTTAAATCCAATGAAAATTTTATTAGATTTTTTTTCATAAATCAAATCAAATCAGCTTCACGCTGTATCCCGCACACAGCAGGGTAGGCAGAGGGAACCTAGTGTTAAGACACTCCGTTCCCCACATTCTGCCGAATTCTGGAAGCGTTGCGTGTTGAGTGTCAGAACTTATCGCCGCGCTTTGCCTCGACACCAGAGCGAAGAAATGGAAATATAAATTTAAGTAAATATTACATTCACTCTTTTTACAGTCACACTTTGTGCCGCTGCGCCACGACTGCACTCACAAACATTATAGAATTGTTGGTTATTGAACTAAACTATTTGACATAACTATTACTTAAAAGTCCCCACTTATAAAAAGTGTCACCGACCCTTTTGTGATATAGTTTTTTATAGGCAATAAAAAGTGTATAGTGATAAGACCCTCCCATTCTCTATATATGTGATAGGTATTAGTCCTTCGTAGCGCAGGGGCACAAAGGTGTGACTGTAACGCGACGGTTGTGGGTTCGATACCCACTCGAATGAAATATTATTTTATTACTATTTTCATTTCATCGCTTGATCACCATGACAAAAGTCCGGCGTTGAGTTCGAGACTCGAAAAATTTGGCGTAAACTGGGAGAGTGTTTCAACATTAGGTTCCCTCTGCCTTCCCCGCTGTATGCGGGATACAGCGTGAAGCTGACTTTTTATTAGTTATTATATATAGAGGTAACTTATAAATATCTTTTCATCTTATTTTAGAGCATATAATAAAGTTACTCAATCATCCGGCCTGTATTGTCTGTCGGTACACTCGATCCGAGTCATTAACCTTTACCACGCTAATAATAATTCGTTGTTATTAATTATTAATAATGCTATGTTTTATTATGCTTTTATTATATTATTATTATTAATATAGTGTTGTTCAAACGCTTAGGATTTAGATATTTAGGTTTATTTATTTTTTTAATCTGTGAACGTACCTGCTGTCCAAAATGTAATATTTATTATAAGAAATTGATTGAATTGAATATAATCATACTAATAATATTAGAAAGTTAAAGCATTTGTTTGATTGTGTGCACTAATCTAAGCAAGTTTTGGTTTCTACCTACAAAATATTTTTGTTTTAGAATGCCCATTTATCGAGAAATTTATAAATTCTTTATATATAAAGCGAAACATAATGACGACTGGTATTTCTGAATAATTATATTAGGCGTTTTTTAAAATTTCACGCTGTATCTCTCATACAGCAGAGTAGACAGAGGGAACTTGGGACCCTAGTGCTAACCTCGTTCCCCAAGTTCCGCTTAATTCTCGAGGCATTGTGTTTTGAGTGGCGGAACTCAACGTCGATCTTCATAAGTGTCATAAGTAAATCTAGCTTTCATTACAAAAAATATAAAGAAACATGTATTTTATACGCAGTATTATGTTTTACCGCAAAGAATTTATCCTGCTTAAGTAAAATATGCAACCGTATATATTAATATATGTATGTAGTTATTCTCACGTGAATGTATGTATTTATAATTAATATTGACTTTAGAAATACAATTAAAATTGTAAATTCCCACACAAAAGACGTTAAAACTTTTCACGTTGTATCCTGCACATAGCAGAGCAGGCAGAGGGAACCTGAGAACCTAACGTTAAGACACGCCGTTCTCATTATGACATTTCGTTAAGCACTTTCCCCCAAATTCTGAAGGCATTGCGTATAGAGTGGCGGAATTCAACGCCGCGTTTTCCCCGTTACCACAGTGAAAAATACCATGTTTTTGAAAATCTGAAGCTTTTGGTCTATACCTTAATCTTGTCAAACGATAATGTAATAATAGGAGGTCTTATACCTACTGTAAGTACAAATAATTACGTTTTAGTCACAAAAAATAGTTTTTTTTGCGTACTTATATTTAAAAAATCGCCGAGATCGTGATATAGAAAAGGACTGGGACATACACAGTGTAAAATAAAACTACTTACAACAATTAGATACTAAAATAAAATATTAAAATAAGAAAAAAAAAAACAACTTTGTCCACCATTTTTTCCGAGTTTGACACAACCTTGTATTTGAAGTATCGAGTGTTGCCATCGTGTTGCGATGTTTTACAACAACAAAATGGCGTAATCGTCAGCATTACATGAAATTGCTTGTTTGTTCTATCGCATCGGCTATTAGTGTTTAATGTAAACGGTATACGAGAGTTAGCAAGGCCGTATTTTTTTTTTGTGTATTTTAGTTTTTTTTTTAAAGAATAATATTTATGGATTTTTTTTTTATTTTTCTAATTAGATTTAGAGGTAGATTATACCTAAAATTGAGTATATTTTATAATAACTTGTTTTTATTCTAATTGTTGAAATCATGAGACTTGACAATTATATCTAGATTAGATGACAATACAGTACTATGGTACCATTAAGCTGGTCTGATGATGGAATTGGAAGATAGATGTTGGAACCTTAAACATATCGAGTTTGTGCTCATTTCATTCATCGTATCAATGTGAAAGAATCGTGCTTGTAGTTTTTTTAACTATTAATAATTTCCAAAAAAAATAGTTTTTAGTGTAATTCAAAATCCCATATATTATCATATATTATCTAGGTGGTCTAGAATAGCTATAAATGTACGATAGTTACTTAGCTACCGTTTGCGACAGACAAGCTCTTCCATTTTTCATGAGTGACGTAATAAAACGCCGTGCCATGTCGAAGCCGTCTTTTCATACATACATTCATTCCAGAAGACCAAAGTGTGATCGAATCGCGGTGCAAATGTGATTTTATACAAGTGTTGCGAACGTAAATTATATATTATTTATTATACATAATATATATTTATAATATAACATATATAACTAATATAGTTATTATATCCTTTGAAAAAAATGGATAAAAATAAATTGACATTTGAGACATTGTGCTTCCTTACTTAGCCAGTTAAAGTATATAGTGTATAGTGAAAGAAGTCTGATTTGTTTAGACATTAGTTTTGTATGGATTATGCTGATCAATACTTATCTGGACACTGAGGATTTTGTACATTTGTACTATCCCGAAGATGAGCCCCCCGCCGCGCAGGGCTGCGGCGCGGGCGCCCGCCTCGCCTCCAAGTACCCGAGGCCTCCCACACCCGAGTATAAACAGGTAAACATATATATTTAAAATGTTATTCCACACTTAGAAAAGAAAAATACTTATTTAGAAAACGTATAAAAAATTGGAACGCAACGGTAGGTACTCGAACCCGCGCCTCCTGGAAACCGACCAGGCGCTATGACGCGCTAAGCCACACGTTGTCATCGAGCTACGTCGAAATTTTTATGTTGTTAGCAACTCTGTAGGATCCAGGAGGCGCCGCGGGTTCGAGTCCCGCAGCGTTTAAAATTTTTATACGTTTTCTAAATAGGTAAACATATAATTTACATGCAATAAGTGTTTTTGTTGGTTTAGTTTGATACTCTCTGAATTACATTTTTTTTTGTTATTTTTGTACCAATAATTATGTCTATAATATGGTGACATTCAAATAATCTAAATGTATAAAATGTTAAAATGTACTAAGCAAAAACGTTGTGTTAATTGATTTTGTGATATAAGAATAATGTATTAAATAAAAAAAAAACTCAAAATATTTTTATAATATGGCAATTTCAACAAAACAGGGGAAAAACCTATAATCATTCTGCAAATTTCGAACCACACAACACACAACCAATTTTAAAATGTATCGTACGTTTTATTTATTCTTTACATACAAAATAATGTAAATCACCCGATTTCTTCTTGCATAACCTTATCGTTAAGTAGTAGCAGTCGTAGTTGCTTAATAGAGAAAGTTCAACTTGTTTTATACCACGCACTGCCGAGTAGACAAATAATACAACCAAGTCTCGTAATCCAAGTCTCGCAGGGGCACGTGTGACTGTGAAACCGACTGGTTGTGGGTTCGATCCCCACTCGAGGAGATGAAATATTTAGTTAAATTTGTATTTGCATTTCTTCGCTCTGGTGTCGAGGTTAAGCGCGGCGTTGAGTTCTGCCACTCAACACGCAACACCTCCAGAATTCGGCAGAAAGTGGGGAAAAGAGTGTCTTAACACAAGGTTCCCTCTGCCTACCCTGCTGTGAGCGGGATACAGCGTGAAGCTGATTTAAGTATATTATTAAGTAAGTAAGACAATGATTGCCTTATAAGGTCAGTCGTGGCGCAGGGACAAAAGTGTGTGACTATAAACGCTGCTGGTTGTGAGAACTGAAATATTTAATCATTTCAATTCCTCGCTGTGGTGGCGAGTACAAGCGCGGCGTTAAGTTCCGTCACTCTACACGCAACTCCACATGAATTCGGATGGAAAATGGGTAACGGATGTGTCGTAATGGGAAGAGTACCGTCTTAACATTAGGTTCCTTCTGTCTACCCTGTAAATAGCGGGATACAGCGTGAAGCTAAAAAATCTTTATATTATTATATGCTTGCAATAACTAATAGAAAAAAAACTATTCGTTATAAGCATTGAATGAATTGAAACTTGTAATTTGATTAAACTATGTATACTAGACTATAGAAAATATGATGATTCACAACAATACCTACTTACGTTACTACAAAACACATGACCTTTGACATATGACCACAAAAACATAGAAATACCACAGTGAACTTGCGTAATTTCTTAATGATTGTGCTATAGCTCGCTACGATGACAAAACGTAAATGAATCTAACGTGAAAATCGAACCTAAGACCACCGTTAAATCACTTTTATTGTAACATATGTGTTGTAACATAATTATGTAGGCGTTAGCTTAGAAATACTTTATATATTGTTTTTTTTGTTGCTTAATAGCTTCACGCTGTATCCCGGATATAGCAGGCAGAGGGAACCTAAGTGTCTTACACTTCCGTTCCCTTCGTTCCGCCGAAAAGAAGCCCGAAATGTTCAGGAGCGAAACACTACATCGCGCTTTGTGTCGTTACCGCGCGTGAGAATCAAACCCACAACCGTTTCATTCACAGTCGCTTGCTTTTGGTGCATCACGATGGTCTAATTTATATATATTGGTAATAAATTTTTGTTAGCTGTCACAAGCTGGTGATGCAAGTTCCTACTATTGATGTCTTGCTTTAAAATGTCAAAGAAATACAAAGGCTAGTTATTAAGTTGTTTATTATTTATATATCTGTCATATATATGTAACCAATTATCTTAAACACAGTAAAGTAACTAATTTATATAAGCTAGGGACCCGCTGGCGGCTTCGCCCGCTGAAACTACACTATTTATTTATTAACTAATCAAAATTACTTTTATTTTCTACTAACATTATCACTTTAAAGACAATATCTATACATTGAAAACTAAAGTTTCAGCCAATTTTGGCCGTTTCTAAGATTCTACAAACGCACAGATAAACAGACAAAAAAATTAAAAAATAATTTTTGTGGGTTCTACCCTATTGAGAAATGCCCGCTATAACAGATTTTTCATTTATTTTCCATGTACCGACAGTGATCAGTTACAATTTTATTATATGTATAGATTTCAAATATCTATAAGTAAAATACTTATTTAGAAAACGTAGTGGGACTCGACCCGCGCCTATTGGAAACTAACCAGGTCTCTCCTGGTCCCGCGCCTCCTGCCTCTCTTAAGTGTGGATTACACTTTAAAAATGTTAAAAATATCTATAAGTAATATTCGTAATCTTTATCTATTTAAGGCACTGGTGCCCAACCAGTGGTCCGCTGACCATCAGTGGTCTGCAGAAGTCTAAATATGGTCCGCGAACGATTTTAATTTTGTGACTGAGGATGTGAGGCGAGGCGAAGTTTCTGTTTAATTATCACAGTTTATTTTTATTATACCCACATGCATACTGGTCCCTGCTACCGAGAATGATATAAAAGTGGTCCTTGATCAAGAAAAGGTTGGGAACCGCTGATTTTAAAGTATACTTTGTTGCAAAGTACATCATAAAGACAAGTTAATTTTGAATACAAAAAAAAAAACAATCGATAAAAGGAAATTGAATTTTGTACGCATTCATGCTTTAAAGTCTAAACAATGAAAATGTATTCGATGGCATCATCAAAGACATTAACACGCATAAAGTGTTATTGACACCTCAACAAAAGAAGGGGAAGCTATTATGTATATACTTTTATTATTTTAAGGGAACCAGCTGGGGTTTTTTTTTTAAAAGAAGTATTTACGTACGAACAAACACAAATATCTAAATTTGCGACTGTTTATGAGATAGGTTGTGAGTTTGATTCCCACTCGAGGAATTTAAATTGTATATATGTTTTTTTTATTTCCTCGCTCTGGCAACGGATGATTGAGTTTCACCACTCAAAGCGAAATGCCTCCGGTATTCAGCAGAAGGTGGGGAATTTAAGTGTCTTATTGGAAACGGAGTGTCTTTACACTAAGCTCTTATATCAAGAATAATTTATCACAATTACTATAAAAAAATAAGATAATTTTACTTTGTCAAAGAGTAACTTGTAACCAACCTTATTCTTACGATCTCTGATGATGTTGATGAATCAGACAATAAAAAAAACCCCCACTTACATACATTTTTCATAATATAATTTAACAATGCCAACCAACAATTGCCACTTTGCAGGGCTAGTTAACTGTTCGCAATAATCATTGGCTCGGTCTGGAGGGCTCTCGATGAATCATACATACATAAAGGACTCCCTCCAGTATTGTACTTGTATGTATGTATGGACGTTTAAACAAAAACATTTGTTTTGATGGCGGTTTAATGACTATACAGTATTAGGTATAAGTTTTGAATGGATGACTACTATATTTATAATAAATCAGCTTCACGCTGTATCCCGCACGCAGCAGGTTAGGCAGAGGGAACGTAGTGTTAAAACATTCCATTCTCCATTTCCGCCGAAGCCGCCACCAGAGTGAAGAAATAAAAAAATAAATTTCATGTCCTCGAGTGGGGATCGAACCCACAACCGGCCGATTTTGCAGTCACATTTTGAGTTCGATGCCCAGTCGAGGGAATTAAATATTTATTAATATTTTTATTCCAACGAACGCTTTCATATAATGTTGACTAACAATCCAACTTCTACAATATATAAAAAACCATTTACTCTTTACACACCGTGTACCTCCTACTATAGCGCTGTGTGACGAAACCGGGAGGGCTCGCCTCGCCGTTTCCGCGATTGGCCAACCGCGGCCCGACGCGCCGCCGTCCTTGCAAGTACGACCGCTTTACGAATAGATATAGATAGATATATAGATAGATATATATAATAAATTAGATGTGAGTGAAGGTATGTTTGTGTGTATGATGTGTTTGGAGTTGTGGCGCAATGGTGTAAGCGTGTGCCTGTATGCTGTGCTGTGGATTCTATTGTCATTTGAGGAAATGTAATGTTTTTTTGGAATATTTCATTTTGGTCGCTCTGTTAACGAGATGAGCGACAGGTGGCGTTGAGTTCCGATACTACCAGGATTCTGTATGGATAATGGGGCAACGGAATTATTTTAACAGTAAGCTACCAGGTTCCCTTTGCTTATTCTGCTATATGTCAGATTACAGACCTATAATTTTAGAGGCGAGTCGTGGCGCAGGGATAAAAACGTGCGACGTAAACGTAACAGGTTGTGGGTACGATTCTCAATCGAAGAAATTAAATATTGTTTTATTTTCTTTGTTGTGTTAACGAGGCACAGCGTGGCGTTAAGTTTCGCCACTCAACAATTAATGCCTGCAGAATTCAGTGGTCAATGGGGAATGGAGTTCTCTCTAAACTAATCCCACGTTTATATCGTTTTGAAACGCTTCAGATATAAGTTTATGTAATTTCTTTAATATGATATGTGTCGTTTCTTCTTATATATTAATTCGGGTAATTTTCTAATTTATCTAATTTATACATTTACTTAACACGCAATGCCTCCAGAATGCTGTGCTAGCCTGATGTGTGCGGGATACAGCGTGAAGCTGATTTATTTATACATTTTAGTTAGAAGCTGGTAATTAACAAAATAATTTTGTATTGTTAGTCTGACATTAACTTTTATTACAACATAAATTTACATATAAAAATTACGTAGGAACATTTTGATAACGATAATATTAAAAAAAACCATTATATCAAAAAGATTTGCATAAAATGACGTCTTTCAAGAACAGCTGACGTATAACAACCAAGGTTTACTTTGTAGTATAAGTAAAATAAAAAAGTAAATCAGTTTCACGCTGTATCCCGCACACAGCAGGGTAGGCAGAGGGAACCTAGTGTTAAGACCGTCCCCCACTTTTTCACCCAAAGTGTTTTAAAAAAATCGAGTGTTTATTTAGTAACGTAACTAAAGAAATATTTAGTTATTTAAATTATATTATTGAATGAAGAAGTAAAGTGAGTGGTAAGAGAGATCGGGGGAGACCTCTGTTGACCTTCGAAAACACAGTATTAAAGATACTGGAGGAAGGTCACGGAAAAAGCATGAGGACCCCCCGGAGGGCATGTATGAAGAGGTTGATGACAGTGGAAGAGGCGAAAGAGGTATGTAGAGACCGTAGCGCTTGACGCTCCGTTCTCTCTGACTACCCCGCTAGGGATAAAGCGTGAAGTTAAGTTAAATTAAGTTTTTTTGAATGAATAATATATTACCTACTATATATTAATAATACTGTACTTTCTTCATTTACAATTTCTGTTGGCTTTGTCTTTTTCGTTTTATTTATACTCTGTGAGGTTATTTATTTTTTATAGCTTTATGTTGTATTTCACACGTAACAGGGTAGGCAGAGGGAACCTAGAGCTTACACAGAGGCGACTTAGTGTTAAGACACTTCATAAAAAATCTATTTTAAATTATATAATATTAGCTAATTCTATTAATAAAATAAAATATGACAAAACTCTCCTCCTTTTACCTCTTTCTTTTACCGATATAATATGATTAAAAAGAAACGTATTTAGTGTTACAAAACGTTCTAGTAGCTTCCAACTATTTGAGCAACGATACAAACGCGAGTAGACATCGAGGTGATTGAACTACATAAAAAACGATTAACCTACCAATTTGTGTACACAGCTCGGCCGATTACAACGTTGGACACAAGGTCGGCGTTTTAATTTGGTCGTGTTACATACAGCGCCCTCCCGCCAGCCGATAATTTTGATGTTCGATGTCTGTCTGTACAAATACGTTCCGCTTGAATGGTTTGTTTTGTTTAGAGTTTTTTTTTATTGGTTTTTTTTTACATTATTAATTGGTATTTTGAATATATATATATATGTAAATATATATGGTACTAGCGGCTCGCCCACGGCTTCGCCCGCTTAAAATACATGATTATTGATTTAATAAGCACAATTGATTGACAACTATAGTGACTTCTAATATGATTTTTTTACGACATTATCATCAAAGAATTTTTGATTGTTTTAATTAAAAAAATACGACTATTGTTGATATTTGATATTTATAAAATATACATAAAGCTAATTATTTATTACACGTATATATTTTTGTAACTTTATGTTCTTTTTACCTATAATATACTCTGTTAAATGATGTCAGTGAATAATTTAATTTACTCATTCAGAAACAGCTTTAAATGTTAAATTATTGATTTGAAGGATTCATAATATTCTTTGTAAAATAACTGTAATAATTGCATATTAACTCCTGTACAGTTTTTAAATTAGTTACATATATTATATGAACTAACCAACCAAAAAATCTTTGTATTTACTTGATATTTCTTTCAAGATCGTTCTTTATCTCTGTGTTGGTTTAATTACGACTTAAACTTAACTGTTATGATTTATGAAGGTAATCTCCACTAACAATTCAATTTTGTTTACTTTATTGTATAAAATATTATATAATAGTGCTTCAAAAATATATATTTTTATCAACAGTCATATAATCAAGACGTTTCGAATGTCATTCTTTAGCCAGGAATCTTGCCGATTGCTATATTGTTATTGCGAACGTTAGATCGCAGGCAAACTAATGCCTTGAGTTCATTCAAATGGCGATAACTTTTTTTTAATAAACCGATTTTGATGAACTAAACTTTAGTACTTAAGTTGAGTTAAAAGAAAGCAATTAGTGAAATTTTCAAGTAAATCGGTTCAGAACTTTCAGAGAAAAACGCGGACAAAAATATGTCGACTGACAGACAGACAAGAAATAAAAAAAAAATATTTTTGCTTTCTATTATTCTTTTTAAGTGTCCCTCTATCCATTTCAGTCAAAATTACTAAATGTACAGACAAAATATTTTTACTGTCTTATTATATATAGAGATTATAGAGTAGTTGTTAAGTTGTATGGTTGTTTACGTGATGGTTTTGAGTTCGATTCCCATTTGGTGGAATGATTTTCTATTTCACATAACGCTACAATGAGATTTGGATTTTAGAAATCTTGTAAATTGTGAGTAACGGAGTGTCTTCCACACTAGGTTTTCTCTACATTCTCTTTCGTCTATCGTTTCGAAAAAAAGTTCATCTGTAATAATTTTGAGACCAGTCGTGGCGCAGCGGCACGAAGTGTGACTATAAAACCGACTGGTTGTGCATTACGTAAGCAGTTTTTTTGCAATTCCCCTATGTCATCAAAAATAAGCAATCCTCTTAAAATATTTCATTGAAAACATCAAATATAAGCAAACCCAAGACCCCCCCGCCCCCCTACAGTGCTTACGTAATACTTGAACGGCCCCTTAAGCGCGGCGTTGAGTTCTACCGTAGTTGAGTACAACGTGCACTTTGCCTCAAACCAGCGAAGAAATTAAAATATCAGATATTACATTTCGAGTGGGAATCGAAACCACAACCTGTCATGTTAACAGTCACACACTTGTGCCACTAAGCTACGACTGGTCTTTTGCTACTTAATTAACCTTTAACTAAAATATTTTTAAAATATTATGCTTGAAATACAAAAAAAAAGGAATAAAATATATTTATAGATAGATACGGAATGATATAAAAATGGGTGTGGGCAAATCTTATCTTTTAAAGGTTTATCATATAAATGATAAAATATTGTACGATTGTAACAGATTTTTCTATTTTTCGGATAAAAATAATGATAAATTGATAAGGTAGGCCTTCTTGTCCATTTGATATGATTATTCTTATCTGAAGTACTTATATAGGAAAAATACTACTTAAAATACTAGTTATTATTAAATAAATCATTAATTTATACCTTTTGTTGCAGCGGTGGTTGCGAGTTTAGAACCGATTTGTTATATTATTGGATTCTACAATAACGGAATTATTTATTTTTTTTTTTCAAAATTAGAAGTTACAGTCGTCGCGTAACGTCGAGTAGGCACAAGCGTGTTGTGACTGTAAACGCGACAAGTTGCGGGTTCGATTCCCACTCGAGGTGAAGTGAAATATTTATTATTTTCATTTCTTCAATCTGGTGTCGAAGCGAAGCGCGACGTTAAGCACCGCTAGTCAACACGCAATGATTAGAGAATACGGTGGAAAATGAAAAACAGAGTTTCTGGACACTAGGTTCCCTCTGCTGCTGTGTGCTGAATACAGCGTGAAACTATTTTTTTTTTTTAGCTTAACGCTGTATCCCGCACACTGCAGGGTAGGCAGAGGGAACCTAGTGTTGAGGCACTCCGTTCCCCACTTTCTGCCAAATTCTGGAGGCATTGCGTGTTGAGTGGCAGAACTCAACGCCGCGCTTAGCCTCGACAAAAGAGCGAAGAAATGAAAATATAAATTTACGTAAATATTTCATCTCCTCGAGTGGGGATCGAACCCACAACCAGACGGTTTTACAGTCAAACTTCGTGCCTCTGCGCTACGACTGGCCTCAACTAACTAATTTTTATATATAAAGAAAGCGTGACTCACTTCTCAATCCTTATATCGAGTATCCTTTTAAGGCTGTCCCGGTGTGTGGCAACGTGCGCAGTGGGTGTTACCCACCCATGTTCTCTATTTAATGTTCACATTAAATTTAAGTTCAACGATCTCTAAAAATACCATAAAACTCTTTAAAAAATACCGTATAATTTTTTTTGTTTCTGTTTCCACGTAATAAATTTCTTTGTACCACAATTTACATTCGTCTACCGTGTCATATTTGTACGAGAATTTACCTATATGAAACATATAAAAAAACTAAACTAAACTAGCTTCACGCTTTATTCCGGTAGTCAGAGAGAACGGAGTGCCAAACGCTACGGTCTCTACATACCTCTTTTGCCTCGTCCACTGTCATCAACCTCTTCATACATGCTTTCCCCCTGGAAGGAAGACCTTCCTCCAGTATCTTTGACACTGTGTTTTCGAAGGTTCGAAAAACGGCATCTCAAGATCGATCTTAGATTTACAGGTCTAAGTAACTCTGCACTTGTAGAGAGACATTGCGTCACAGCGACGCGACGCCATGACACATTGACGCGGTTTGCTGTGATTTCAATTTAAATGTTTTTTTTTATACATAATCTTTATTTCTGCAGAAATAGAATATACGTTGTAAATATAATATATTTCTCAACATTATAGAACAGTTCAGCAGTATTACTTTGTAAAGAGCCAGAATAATCATCTAATATTAGAAAAAAGTGATGATTTTTCAAACATTATTTAACTTCAGGTTCACGCTGTATCCCGCACATAGCAGGGTTGGCTGCTCTGTTCCCCACTTTCCGCCGAAATTTTCTAGTCGTTGTTTCCTGAGTGGCGGAACTCAACGCCGTGCTTTTTAATTATTTAACTTTGAACACTTATTATCTTAATATGCTAACCGCAAATTACATATACAAGATATGCCACGAAGACGACACGGCGTTGTGAATACTAAATGTAATAGATTAATCGAAGTTGGTTGAACTCTACGTACTCGTGTTATATTGGTGATGATTTTGTCGCTGTGTCGCAGTTGTCTAACTGAACGAGGTAGTTGTGGGTTTGATTCTCGCCTGGGGACATTTTAATGTTTCAAATATTTTTATTGGTTTAGTCCAGTGTCTGTTTAATCTGGTATCAGTTATAAATAAGTGTGTTGCTTTATAAAGTTAGTTTTTTTTAATTCGGCTAAGCTTCTTGTGCTGGTTCTTCTCAGGTTTGAGGCAGTAACTCCACCAAGGATTGGTGTTTGATTATTTGACGTTAAAAATGGAGTTGGAGTTTGTATCTTCTTATTTTTATAAAATTAATTTACTTTGAGTTTAACTCAAGGTGAAATAAAGTGCAGCAATGTTAGGTACAATTCTGTAATTTATCAACATAACAGAACATAAAATTCTTTAATATATGCCGTGGAGGCTTTTATGTATATATTTTTCAGTTTCAAATTTCAAATTCTGTATATGTATAGCAGGGTAGGCACACGGAACCTGGGAAACTAGTGTTAAGACACTCCGTTACCATTAGGACACTTCCCTTCCTCATTTTCTCCAAATTTTGGAAGCATTGCGTTTTGAGTTGACTCTACGCCAATCTTTGCCTTATACCCGGAGCGACAAATTAAAAAATAAAATATTTCATATCCTCGAGCGGGAATCGAACTTACAACCTGTTGCGTTTACAGTCCCACGCCTGTGTCCGTGCACCACGACTAGCCTCTAAACTCCTTAGATATAAATAATATTTAATTCGATATTCTCATCAAATGTTGCCTCAATCAAGGTCGTACGTCGCCATTGGGTTATCCCAGCTACTTGTTATCAGCTATTAGTCATTGCTTTGGAATTAAAATTGTAATTTATGTATTATCAAGTTTATACTGTGTTTATTTTTATCGTGGAATTCTTTTATTTTGAGTATAAAAACTTATTACATATAACATTTTTAATATATTAAAAAAAAATGCAATTGAAAAGTTGAATCGACTGGTTGTGGGTTCGATCGAGGAGATGAAATATTTATTTAAATTTATATTTTCATTTCTTCGTTCTGGTGTCGAGGCAAAGCGCGGCGTTGAGTTCCGCTACTCAACACGCAATGCTTCCATAATTCGGCAGAAAGTGGGGAACGGTGTGTGCGGGATACAGCGTGAAGCTGCCTAAAGTTAGTTATATAGTTATTTATAAACTTATAATTCTGTATTATTATCAAATTGAAATGAATTTTGTACCAGTGACGTTTGTATAAACATAAACTTTATACTTTATATCCAAAATAATATTTATACAAATAATTTTGCAAGTACCTACCTTTAATTTGTGTATAAATTGCTGTATAATTTTTAATCCTCTTAAATATCTCTAAATACTTTAATAGTCTATATAATTTTTTACGCTGTATCCCACGACACGTCTGTTCCCTACTCTTCGCCAAAGGGGGCTTCTTCTGGGGGCTCTTCGCCTCGTTACAAGAGCAAGGAAATGAACATATTAAATGTTCCATTTACTCGAGTGGGAAACGAACTCACAACCGCCACACACGCTGGTACCTCTGCGCCACGACTGGCCTCTCAACCCCTCAGTTATCGTTCACCACAGACAACATAACCAAACAAAATTTAATACAACCAGTGTATTTACAGAGGCAACCACTCACCAAGCCCTGCTTTCTCGGTTAATTGGCGTAACATTCCTACGTAGTGATGTAACCAACACGCACGTGAACATCGAACACGGTACACACAGCCTACGGCAAACGTGAATCACTTTGATTTTATATATATATATGTATATATATATATATATATATATATATATATATATATATATATATATATATATATATATATAACCAGCCGTACGCAGACAAGCGTACGACTATTTAATATTTCCTTAACCAGTGTCAGTGGCTCCATGTACCTACCCTGCTATATGCGGGATACAGCGTGATGCTGAAAAAAAAAACAATTCTCTAGCTGTTATCAGTGATTAGCGTCTTTTTCTGTTGCTATTTTTTTTATATATTACTTTATTTTGGTTGTTTGGTTAAGTAATCGAGGCAAGTCTGTAAACTTCGTATCAATCTCAGTTTCTGACAGCTTTGCAAAATAAAAAATGGAGTGACTAATCTTTCTCAGCTACTTTGCACGCTGTAGTAGTGGAGATGCATGAAGATAAGGCGTGTTAAGTCACGTGGCTTAAGTTATGTTCATACTCGGTTAATTCGTCATTGCACTATAAATAAATAATTAATGATTAATAACATTGTGTTATTAATAAATATAATATAACAAACAATTAAATTATCTGTCATGACACGTGGCACAAGCGTGCGACTGTAAACATGAAGGTTTTGGGTTCGATTTCCATTTAGGGGAATCAAATATTTAGCTTTCATTTCTTCGTGCTGCTAGCAAATCAAAGCGCGGCGTTGAGTTCTGCCACTTGTCAAGCAATGCCACGAGGATACGGCGGAAAGTGGTGAACGAAAAAGTCTTAAAGAGAATGAAGTGTTTTATTATAGGTTCCATCTGCCTGCTTCCTTCCTGCCTCTGCAGGTGCTTCGTGATACAGCGTAAAAAAAAGACTAATTAATTTTGCTTAAAATATTATATTACTTTAATTATTTCGAGGGGTTCCAACATTTTCTTAACTTCATTGTTTCCTAAATATGCATAGATCACATTCCCCACTTGAAGGAATCTTTAAAATATTTTCTCGCGTCATTATAGACAGTATGTGGCTTTAGGTTATGTTAGATGGCAATTAGGTACTATTTTGAAATGTATATTGTAGTATTTCACTTTTTATAACGCAAAATATAATAGTAAAATCAACATATACAGATCAAGATACAGGTAAATATTAATAAATATTATGAAAAAGCTTGAATTTTATCGAAAGTGAACATAGAACTCGGCTCTCATTAAGATCTGACATTATTTTGTCGGTGAAATTGAGGACAACGGATTAATATAACGGATAATAAAGTTAAATGTTATTAACTTGGCTCTATTTTCAAATTTATTTTTTTATTGGTATATGTACTGTCTTATTCTATTTGATAACTTAGTATGCTGTAATTAATGATATAATTTTTTAATGAGAACTATCAAAAATTACATCTGTTTTGCCTTTATCTTATAAATTTGCATATATATTTTTGCATTTTATCTTTGTTGTTATATGATTAGATATGTTTAATATTAGTAACTGCGTTCTATAATAATAATATAAACTTATAAGATAATTGAAAATCCTATTTATGCAATTGTAAATTGTATTGTTACGTAACAATTGAGGTAGTAGGTTCTGTTCTTGAGTGGCGTTTTGTAATTAAATATCTACCTCTTCACGTATATGTGAGTTTAAAAAAAAAATCAGCTTCACGCTGTATCCCGCACACAGCAGGCTAGGCAGAGGGAATCTAGTGTTTAAGACACTCCGTTCCCACTTTCTGCCGAATTCTGGACGCATTGCGTGTTGAGTGGCACAACTCAACGCCGCGCTCAGTCTCGACACCAGAGCGAAGAAATGGAAATATACATTTAAGTAAATATTTCATCTCCTCGAATGGGGATCGAACCCACAACCAGTCGGTTTTACAGTCACATTTCGTACCGCTGCGCCACGACTGGCCTTAAATCGCGTTTTGAATATAGATAAAATAAATATCTATAGTGTCATTCATATCACGCTACTCTCTTTCAACTTCAATCATTCTGTAGGTCTGTCTGTTCTCATCCTAAAACGCAGTTTCGTTTAGTAAAACACTACTTATTACTAATTTAGTTTGTCTTTTTATGCAAGAAGGCGATGTCCATTTGAGGCTTTTATCGTTTCCTATTGCAATATAACTTCTTTCATTAATACTTACATGTAGACGTCTTCATTTCTTTGTTAGCCTCTTGATATTATCTTCCTTTATCCTTTGTCCCTTTATCTCGACAGTGACCGTGCACATTGGTGATGGTATGAGTAAACAGCTAAATTTAGAAACAAGAAATGGCACCTGCAATATGTGATGAAATTACCAATCGCTGTTTAATATCAAAGATATTATTTTAGTTTTTCTTGCTTCACGCTGTATCCCGCACATAGCAGTGTAGGGATAGGGAACTTGGGAATTTAAAGTTAAGATACTCCCATTTTCCACTTTTCGTCAAATTTTGGAGTCATTGCATTGGCGGACGCCGAGATTTGCCTCGTTGCCAGAGCGATGAAAAAACATACTGCATATTTATTAGAGTTTCTCGTATAGCAATCGAAATAACAAACTGTCGCGTTTACGGACGCTTGTGCCCCTGCGCCACGACTGGCCTCAACCATTTCATATATCTTCTTCTCTATTCTCTATGTACAATATAATAAGACAGTAAAATTATTTTGTCTGTACGTTTAGTAATTTTGACTGAAATGGATAGAAGGGATGGAAATGAATTTCTATTATTCTTAAAAAGAATAATAGAAAGCAAAAATATATTTTTTGAATTTCTTATCTGTCTGTTTGTCTGTCGATATGTATGGTCACATTTTTCTCTGAAAGTACTGAGCGGATTTACTTAAAAGTTTGAACAATAGCTTTGTTTTAACTCAACAATTAAAGTTTGTTTCATCAAAATCGGTTCATTAAAAAAAACTTATCGTCATTTGAATGAACTCAAGGTATTAGTTTGCCTGCGAATGTTATATAGCTTGTAAGATTCCTGGCTAAAGAATGACATTCGAAACGTCTTGGTTATGTGACTGTTGATAAAAATATATATTTTTGAAGCACTATTATACAATATTTAATACAATAAAGTAAACAAAATTAAATTGTTAGTGGAGATTACCTTCACAAATCATAACAGTAAAGTTTAAGTCGTAATTAATTCAACATAGAGATAAAGAACGATTTGATCTTCAAAGAAATATCAAGTAAAGACATAGATTTTTTGACTCGTATTTTTTAGTTCGAAACAATCAAAAATATATAATAGAAATTACGATAATGTCGTAAAAAAAATGATATTAGAATATTACAGATTAAAGTAATAAAAAAATCATATACAAAGTCATTATAGTTGTCAATCAATTCTGCTTATTAAATCAATAAACATGTATTTTACGCGGGCGAAGCCGTGGGCGAGCCGCTAGTATTAAATATAACAAATAAATTTATCTTATCCATTCATTGACCTTACATTATATGTTTTTTCGCAATGACCTATTAAAGAAACATAAAAGAATTCCGCTTTTCTGATCTCGAACAAGAACTAAATAGTGCAGCAAGGACGAAAGCTTGCATTTCCTGTTCGCCCGTACCTGGAATGAGAATGTCATATTAGAAGCTTGTTACTAAGCTTAAAATGTATATACATATTTAGATAGTATGTTTTTTTTTGTAAATAAATGTCAGTTTTTTATTACTTAATTTGCTGGGTTTTTTTTTCCGAGTGCTAAATTGCGTTCTGTTTTGGTGTTTATAATTGAATTTGATTTAGTTAAATCATAAACTTTTAATATGTTTTTTTTTACCTAAAAACACATAGTACAGATGGATATTATTGTTTTGATAAGTCATATAATAAATAAAAGTTCAATTTTTTTTATCACACGACGAAGAACTTTCCTATACAAATAAATATATTTTTAAAATTTGAACTTACGATCTCATAATCTGGTACAAGGCCAAAGACAATATTTTTACAGAATAATCTAATTAAAAATTACATCCGTCGTAACGCAGTGGGATAGCGTCTAAATGTAAACGAGTGGCTTGTGGGTTCGACCCTCACTTTGTGGAAAATTCTTAAATTATTTGCATTTTCTGGTTCTGGTAGACGAAGAGCGGCGGTCAATCCCGGCACTAAGGTTAGATCGTAATACTAGGCCTAACCCTTCGCCTATCCTAAAATGCGGGAAAAAACGGGAAGCTGGTTCTAACTGTTCTTTGTGTGAAAATGGTAAAAAAGTTGTTTTATTTTGAAAATCTTTAAATAAACGCAGCGTGCAGCGTGACCTACACATTTGTCACGTTATAAAGATAGTACTCGGCCGTCGCCGGCGCCAAAAGTTGGCACTCCGCTTTTTAATAATGACAGTGTTAAGTAATAGCTTGTATATTTTACTCAAAATAAACAGCAATAAATACTTATTTTTGTTTATTGTCACTCAGATATGTTTGTTATTTTTGTTTCCTGTTCTATTTTCCAAAAAAAAACTCTGTTCCCGGAAATAGCAGGGTACGCAGAGGGAACCTAATTTTAAGACATTTCATTTTCCATTTTCCGTCTAATTTTGGAAACATTATGTATTGGTTGGCTGCACTTAACGTCACGCTTTGTCTTGTTTGTTACCAGAGCTAAAAAATTCAAATAATTTATTCCCACGAGTCGGAATCACACCTATAATCGTCGCGTTTGTAGCCTGACGTTGTGCCGCTGCGCCACGAAGACCTCTAGAAATTAGATAAAATATCGTATTTTAAATTTAGATAAAATATTGTATTTGTACCAGAGACACAGAAGGGTTCAACCAAGGGTTCTTAACTGATATTTCTTTTTAGTTTCCCCCAAAACATAATCATAACATATTTATTGAAATTATCATTTAATTTACATGATCTTCCATTATAAAAATATATTACAGCGTATGCTTTGAGAAATAAAGAAAAAACTACTTAGCATTCTGTGGATGAGTTTGGGAACCTATATGGAACACAGACTTCAGAGAGTGCCTTCGACTTGCGACTTGCACCGCACCAAATGCGAATATAAGTATATTCGATTGATAACTTCATACCCTTGACTCGGAAGCCAAGGATTCTCCCATAATCCTGGCGGAGGGAGCCGTCTGTGGGGTCAAAGGTGGTGGATCAGCCTCGACGGCCTAATCAAAGCAGAGCGCGGGAGCAACCTGCGCGCGCCTACTCAGGCCAGGTGTATAGGCTGTCAGCTTCTCCGAGCTGACTTGACCATCCATCTGTCTACCCTGCTATTTGAGGCCTACAATGTGGTGCTAAAAAAAATACTTCATAACACTCCCCCAATCAATGCCCTGCGTCCACTTTAATGTTAAAACCATTGTAAGAAGTATAAATATTTGGAATACTTCATTTTATATCAAGACAAGAAGATGCTCACTTTTGACCTTCCTTATCGGAATTAACCCATAATCATCTTATTTACATATCGGTTATTATAAATATTTAATGTATGGCATATATGTTTGAACGTGTTTACTAAACACCAACCTTGTGTCGACCTTAATCGCTGGTTGATAAGTAGCTTAATATTATCATAACATCTATTATAATAGAGCCTTGTTTTTGTTTTGACATTTTTTTTGTTTGGCTAATTAGTTTTTATTATTTTTTTAATTAGAAATTATTTACATATTAATCTAAATGTTGAGTTACGCTCAACATGCAATATTGAGAGAATTGGGCAGAAATTAGGGAAAAGCGTGTCTTAAACTAGGTTCCCTTTAAAATTATATATCCTATATCCTATTAAAATATAGCTAAATGATTTTTGCTTAGAAATGTAAATAATTCATTCTTCCGAGTGGGAATTGGATCACAGTAGTCGCGCTTAAAGCCTGATCTTATTGTGTCCTGGGTATCTAAAATGTAGATTAAATATCATAATAAAAGATCAGCGCAGCTAAAAAATACTTGTACGTATATTTTGAACTTCTTGATTTTTAACAGCCACAACCAAGGGCTCTCAACTCTGAAAAAACATCAACTAGTCGAATTATAACAAAAATGTAACTTCTCATAACTCACTTTAATCAACAAAACTTCCCTTTGTTAAAAGCTTAACGATCGTTGCCAACGAGGTGACAAGTATGAAAGTTTTCAAGAAATTTTACTTGAAAACTTTGTAATTAAAGCGACATAATTTCAAAGTTGTACATAGTTTATGCTTTATAGCTTTAAGCTTGCATATTTATACTGAGCTTATATTAATTTGTTGATTATATAATTTTTTGTGGACTGTATCCATAGGTCGCTAGTTCATATCCGGCTCGAAGGACCATATGTTAGAATTTTAGCAGTATTTTAAAGAGAAAAATAAAAATACGTTACATTCGGTACATGTTTTACAATGAGAAATGTTTATTAACATTTAAATAAAGTATTCGGCAGAAAGTGGGGAACGGAGTGTCTTAACACTAGGTTCCCTCTGCCTACCCTGCTGTGTGCGGGATACAGCGTGAAGCTAAAAAAAAATTAAAATAAAGTATCGTGACGAAACTCTGATCCACCCTGGATGTAAAAAAAAAAGAAACTTTACTCATATAAACTGCATAGGCGCTTTACTTGAACATTTTGTTTATATTTGAATGTATTATCTATATACTATATTTTATTCTTATGTTCCGTTTGGTCTACGCTAATACAACACGCTAGTGTTTATTGAGGAAGGTTTATACTTATAAGACTTCTTCCTTAATCACTATATCTTTTAGTCTAACTGTAAATACAACGATTGTGTGTTTCGATTCCCACTCATTTCTTCGTTCTGACAGACGAAGTACGACGTTGAGTTCCGCCACTTAACACATAATGTCTCGAAATTAACCTGAGCAAGGAAATAGAAATACTTCATTCCCTCGACTGGGGATCTAACCCTTAACCGTCGCGTTTACCGTCTAACGCTGTCACACTGCCCCTAAATTATTTGTCAATTAAAATTGTTCATTTTATAAGATATAATCGCCACCACAATATTATAATCGCTCTGGTAACGAGACAAGCGCGGCATAGCTGGGCGCCGAAAATGGAGAACGGAAGTGTCTTAATGGGAACGGAGTGTCTTCCGAAGTTCCTTCGCCCTATCATGCTATTCGCGTACCTATGTAATAAGTTACTTATTCTTACAGTAACATTCTTAAAACTTTACAAAATCAATATACCTATACATTTTTAACATTTTTAAAGTGTTATTCCACACTTAGGAAAGAAAAATATTTATTTTGAAAACGTATAAAAAATTGAATGTAGCGGGACTCGAACCCGCGCCTCCTGGAAACCGACCAGACAATCAATATAGACCAGGGGCTCCCAACCTTTTCTTGATCAAGGACCACTTTTATATCATTCTTGGTAGTAGGGACCACTATACATGTAGGTATAATAAAAATTAACTGTGATAATCAAACAGAAACTTCGCCTCACCATCATCAGTCATAAAATTAAAATCGTTCGCGGACCATATATAGCAGGGGTTCTCAACCTTTTCTTGATCAAGGACCACTTTTTTATCATTCTTGGTAGCAGGGACCACTATGTCAGTCAGTCAGTGTCACAATCGTGTGACTGTATACGCGACGGTTGTGGGTTCGATTCGCAATATATCGTTCGCGGACCAAATTTAGGCCTCTGCGGACCACTGGTGGTCCGCGGACCACTGGTTGGGAACCACTGATATATAGGCTTCTGCGGACCACTGGTTGGGAACCACTGATATAGACAATAGCTTTATTATTTACTAATTTATAATTATGTTTGTCAAGTAACGTGTATACATAATATGTCTCTCTTTTTCTAACAACTTTGAACAGAAAGAGAAAGCAGCTCCTTTTCTGCTCCTATCTTACCAATTTCTATGTATATATTATAATTTATAGTTTAACGTTTTGATAACTTAATGTTTAATAACAGTTTAAGTTTCTAATTGTGCCGTCTTGTACGTGTTCAGTGACTGACAATTGATTTGAAAATTTTAGCCCTACTCGATGTTTTTTGTGGATGGAGTGTAATTTTTGTTATTTTATTTATATTTTAGTGTTGTTATTCTTCTATTTTATTATTCAGAGAAAGAAATCGGACCCATTTGAGGCCGTTGTGGTCCGGTGGTATAAGGGTGACTGTAAGCATAATGTGTGTGGGTTCGACTTCCACTCGGGAAAATGAAGTATTTAATATTTTCAATTCATTTTAAGTGCAGAAAGCATATCATGGTTTTTTTTTTAGCTTCCTGCTGTATTCGCGCATGGCAGGGTAAGAGGGTACCTGGTATTCTAGTGTGAAGACTACACGACTAGATTAAGACACTTTCGTTCCCTACCTTCCGCTGAACGAGACAAGGCGCGTTGAATAACGGATTTCAACGCCGCGCTTTGCCTCATTACCAGAACGAGAAAATATAAATATTATATATTTCATTATACTAGTTTGAATCGAACCCACAACCGTCGACTTTACAGTCGTACGCTTATATTCGCCATGAAACCCTCAAAGTAGTCCAAATTGAACTGTGAAAACAAAAAATTATAAAACGACTTGGAAAATGTTAATTTTTGTCCTTCTTTACGAGATTGTAATTACCTATGCTAAAGTAAATGATTGAAGGGTTTTTTCCTTTGTTAAATCAGAAATGTTTACGTTAAGTGACTTTTGTTATGACACGGCGTTTATGCTATATGAAGTGGATATTTATAATTTGATAGCTTAATATTAAATATTAATAAATAATGAAGTGCGACTGTAAACACGGTAGGTTTTAGGTTCGATTTCCACTCAAGGAATTGATATATTTTTATGTTATTTTCGCGCTACAGTAAAGCACGCCTCCACGAATTCGGTGGAAAGTGGGGAACAGAAGTGTATTAATAGGAACGGAGTGCATTGACAGCAGGTGCGCAGGTTCCCTCTTCCTATACTATTATGTGAGGGGTATAGCGGGAAGCTAAAAGTATAAATAAAAAGTAGATGTAACAAATTCATAGCGTAATATTGAAAATTAATAAATAATTAACATTCTTTCATACATTCATTTCGAACATTGAACGGTTCGAACATTGTTAGTCGTTAACACTAGGATCCCTTTTCCTACATGCAGGATACATAAAAATTATAAAAAATAATAAAATAAAAAAAAAATGTTTTATTAATAATATATTTTTTTTATGATTACCAGGTGGCATCGTCAAGCGAGATGAGCGAACGCGAGCGGTACCGCTCGCCGCCCCAGCCGGAGCCGCCGCCGCACCGCGTCCGCGCTGCCGACCTGTACCCGCGCACGCGCACCCACTACGACGAGCCCGGCCTGGACGCGGGCTTCACGCCGATATGTGCGGAGTTTGTGCAGGTAAGGCGCGGCGTTGGGTTACGCCACCCAAAAAGTTGTGTAGTTGAAATAAGCTTGGACTTTGGATTTGTTAAGTTATGTTCGTTAGTCCCTAAGTGGGATAAGAACCTGTCATGTACGAGGATTGTCATATAAACACATTCCATTTATGCCATACTGGTATATTCTTATTGTGCAATGGAATTTTTTTCATTATATTGCTGTAGGTAGTGACGATAAAACACAGGAAGTTTTGAATTAAAGTAATTCGATAACATAGTTTAAGCAAAAAAATACTCCTTGATACTAATATTATTATATACATTACATTAGTTATTACCCATATATATACATTATATTAGTTGAGGCCAGTCGTGGCGCAGGGGCACAAAGTGTGACTGTAAAACCGACTGGTTGTGGGTTCGATCCCCACTCGAGGAGATGAAATATTTGTAAAGTTAGTGCAAATTATACGAGTATGTTTCTAATTTCATTTTTCTGCACAAACGAGACTTTATTAGTCCCATTATCATACAATAGTTTGATCTAATTCAATCTTCATTCATTAGAAGAACGATGTGACGTTTTCATTGTATGAGTGAGTTACATATGGTATGTATGTATGTATGTATGACACACAAGGTATCTGATAGCAGCCTCGACCGCTCCTTTTGCGGTAGGTTAGGTTTGTTTCCGTTATGTATATTAGTTGTTAGGTGCGTGTAGGGAACCTAGGAGGTAACCTAGAATGTTTTACTACGATGTTGGGTTCAATTGTTATTTACTTTTTGATTTTACATCAGTCCTGGCGCAGGGGCACAAAGTGTCTGTTAAATCAACTGGTTGGGGATTCGATTCTCACTCAAGGAAGTGAAATATTTATTTACATTTATATTTTCATTTCTTCGCTCTGGTGGCGAGGCAAAGCGCTGCGTTGAGTACCGCCACTAAATATCCAATGCCTCCAGAATTCGGCGGAAATTGATATTGGGATTTTAATCTAAGCAGTATAGAAAGGAAATCGAACATTTTGTCACACTGTGCCTGTAATTTAAAAATCTTAAACAAATGTATTAATTAAATATTTAATGTAAACATTTTACTAACTAAACATTACAATCAATACTAATTAATAGCTAAATAGTCTCTTGGTTGATTGCGCTAATCTCAGGAACTAGTGGTTCAAATTGAAAAAACATTTTTGGTGTTGTATAAGTAGTCCACTTATCCAGGGAGTCTATAGGCTGTATTTCCGTTTTACCACGCGGGCAAAGCTGCGAATGAAGGCTAGTTTATATTTATAATATTGCTGTGTGTTTTAATTAAATCTTAATGTAGCTTTTTTATCGAGATTTATTTAATATTTTTCATACTATAAAATATATTACTGCCGTACAATAAAGATAATTGCATCGTTTCTATAAATAAAAAACTATAATTAATATTATATTGTATTTTATATCATATTATGAGGGCAGTCGTGTGTCGTGTCGCAGGGGCATAAGTGTGTGACTGCAAACGAGACAGGCTGTAGGTTCGATCCCCACTCGAGGTATTTATAAATATTTTCATTTCTTGGCTCTGGTGTCGAGACAATGCACGTTTTTGAGTTCCTATCAAACGACACAGAATGCCTCCAGAAACCGGAGGGAAAATGGGAAACTGACTGCCTCAACACTAGATTCCCTCTGCCTACCTTGTTGTGTGCGGTATACAGCGTGTAGCTGAAAAAAAAAAAGAGCAATTTTAAGTGATTACTCACTTGTTTACTTATTATATAAGTGGTATAACACTAGTTGTTAGAATTTACGTCAGGGTCAAAGGTCTTATGTGATGGAGTTGAACGACCTATCTATCTAATCTATCTGTTTGTATGTGAATGCAATCAAAATGCATTTGCAAGTACATTCAAAATTATAATTCTACAGATTTGTGGTAGTGGCGCTCGTGGTGTAAGGAGGATGTAATTGTAAGCCCTATGGCTGTAGATTTGATTCCCATCTAGGGTGTTTATATTGAAATGATTTTTGTTTTTACGTTCTGAGTGAGGAAACTTGGTGTTAAGTTCCACGTTTCAATATGCAGTGTCTTGAAAACCAAGCGGTAAGAGGGGCGTGGAGTGTCTCAGTGGTCGAGTCGAGAAAAAACATGAAGTTGCTTGGCTTGTGACACAACTCTCTGATCATCTCTTTCTGCCTATTTAAAGACATTTAAATGCTCATGTATTTCGATTCGGATTCGACCATACTTCCTTTTGCTCAACTGTGAAACTAACGACTAAACTCTAAGGATATTAATAAAATGAAACCAATTAAGATAATTTCTCCTTTGCATATTAACTAGCTTATAATAGTACAATATTGTATATTTAATGTTGTAATTTATATATGTAAAGTAGTTTTTAATGTATTTTGAATTATATCACATAGTGAAAACTATTTGTGGTCATTTAATTATATTATATGAGGCCAGCCGTCAAGGTGTGACTGTAAGTAAACGCGACAGGTCGTGGGTTCTATTACCACGCGTGGGAGTGAGATATTGAATATTTTCATTTCTTTGCTTGGTGTCGAGGCAAAATGCCTGTGGAATTCGGCGGAAAGTGGGGAACGGAAGTGTCTTAACACGTAGTTTCTAAAACGATTTCTAATGTTATGTTTTTTTAAGTATAAGTGTAGTTGAACAGAAATTTATTTTTTACTTAATTGATGGTTAATTAAGCTTTTATTAAATAAAGCAATGCTAATTGAATTCGATGGTCGTGGATTCAAATTTCGCGTGAAAAAAGAATACTGTATTGCCCCAGTAAATAGTAGCAATGGATTTCGCTGCCAAATATACATAATATAATAAAACGATTTACGGCCAGTAATTCACATTTTATAAATTGTGAAGTAACATTTATTTCTAGATTCTACCTGTTCCTTTTATTTCAATAATTTAATATTTATTAATTGTATAATAATTTTAAAAAAAGTCAGCTTCACGCTGTATCCCGCACACAGCAGGGTAGGCAGAGGGAACCTAGTGTAAGACACACCGTTCCCCACTTTCCGCCGAGTTCTGAAGGCATTGCGTGTTGAATGGCAGAACTCAACGCCGCGCTTTGCCTCGGCACCAGAGCGTAGAAATGAAAATCTCTGCCTACCCTGCTGTGTGCGGGATACAGCGTGAAGCTGATTTCATTTGATTTTATTTCATAATTTAATATATATTAATTATAATTTAATATTTATTAATTTTTTCCTCTTGTTTTTCCACAGTGGGTCGGTCGGACATCAGATGGCGGTACCATAGCGATGTCCAACTACCGCCTGCACCTGCAGCCGCGTCGTCGCAGCGGCCCCGGCTCCTCGGTGCCCCTCCGCGTGATAGACGCTCTGGAGATACGCGACCTGCTCTGCCTGGTTATACTCTGTAAACAGGGCAGGCAGTTGAAGTGAGTGCTCTTTTTGTAAGAAAAATTATATATTTTTGTTTAACCTCTTTACTTGATTATTTCTTATTTCGAAAGTAGTAGTAAAATGTAGGTTTATTTTGTTTACACCAAATGGACAATATTTAAAACTAGAATATTATAAAACTAGAATTAATCTGAGAAACTGCTGTTTTGAATTCAATTTCTTTTTCTGTTGTGTAATCCATTTATCGTGGAAGCCTATATGTCATATTTTTTTTAATTGGAAAAATAACTTCTACAGGCTCACACGTGCCTGTGACTTGTTATTTTTTTTTTAAATCAGTTTAATCGTTTCTATGTAACATAGTTACATTTTTATTTTAATATTCGGGCGAAGCCGTATATAAAAGGTAGTATTATATATTTTGAGGCCAGTCGTGGCGCAGCGGCAAGAAGTGTGACTGTAAAACCGACTGGTTGTGGGTTCGATCCCCACTCGAGGAGATGAAATATTTACCATTTCTTCACTCTGATGTCGAGGCAAAGCGCGGCGTTGAGTTCTGCAGCTCAACACGCAATGCCTCCATAATTCGCCAGAAAGTGGGGAACGGAGCGTCTTAACACTAGGTTCCCTCTGCCTACCCTGCTGTGTGTGGGATACAGCGTGAAGCTGATTGATTATATATAGGGAACTTAAAGGAAATACGTACAATAAACCGTTTATTAATTGCCACTGTTCGATAAGGACGGACACGCGGATAGCAATGATCCTCAGAACGAATCGGGGCTAATGCCTGATAAGTATTACATAAAGAAGGCGTTTCTGATAAATTTTCCTTTAATCTATATATATAAAAGGACTTGTGCTGACTGACTGAGGTAAGACGCACGCAGAGCCGTATCCGCTGATGGTAGAAACGTGAAATTTGGGCAGATGTTTATTTTCATATTCTGGACATCCATTAAGAAGGGAATTTGAAAAATTTTAACCCTAAAGGGATGAAATAGGGGTTGAAAGTTTGTATGGAATTATTTTTTTATCTGTACCGATTTTTATAAAATTTGAAATTCAGACTCTTAAAAATATTTCATTGAACACGTATTTCATGGTTTTTAAGAATTCACCCCATAAGGGTTCAAATAAGGGGTTGAAAGTTTATATGGAAAAATATTTAAATTGCCACCGATTTTTATAAAAAAATAAATTCAGACTGTTAAAAATATTTTATTAAACACGTGTTTCGTGGATTTTTTAGAATTCACTCCTAATAAGCGGGCGAAGCCGCGCGCGCCCTCTAGTACTAGATAAGTATGGCTTAGGTTAGGTACTCAGTTACAATTATTGTTTCTTTAAATATTATATTTTATTAATTATTTTTTTTATTTGTCATGTTTTACTCCGAAGATATTGTCTTCATCTCTCCGTATTACTTTTTTTGGCACTGTCCATTGCTATCAATCTCTTCACACATGGTCTCCTGGATCTCCTCCATGCGCTTTTTTTTACATTTTTACACAGTATCATAGATACTGTCTTCTCGTAGACCAACAGAGTTCTCTCACCGATCATAAATCTTTTTCCTATTAAAGAGTGGCAAAAACCATCACACATTCTCTCACCCAAACCACCACTGAGCACGTTTTTCTTAATTTTTAATAAAACATGTCGTTCATAAATTCAATTCTGTTTATCTATCATTTTATTTATGTTGTATGCATAATATTTAGGTTATCGGCGTAATTTGAAAGTATTGTTTCGGTGGGAAATATGCGATAATTATTTATCAGTTCGAATCGCACTTATATATTTAAAATATTTTTGTTTCTTCCAATGACTGAAGATTAAAAACTTGAGCTTAAAATGACTTACCCCAAAATTTTTTTAGGGTTCAGTATCCAAAGAGTAAAAAGAGACCATACTAAGATCCCGCTGTCTGTATGTCCGTCCGTCCCTCACCAGCGTGTATGCCATTTAGACTTTTGAAATTTCCGCAGATGATATACTTCTGTTGTCGCTATAACAATAAAATACTAAAAAACGAAAAACAAAATTAGATTCCCATATTACAGTTGTGATTTTTTCGTTGTTTATGTTAGTAAATACGGAACCCACAGTGCGCGAGCCCACTCGCACTTGTTTTATCAACTATCATATAAACGACACTTTAAATTGCCGTCACCTTTCTTCACTTATCGAAATATGTTTTTCTGCACATTATAATATACATTCATAAATATAGGTTAATTGATAAGAAACTATGTTGCATTACAATGTTGCCAGATAGATAATTCCACATAATGATACCAGCAAAGAATGTAAATGATAGCTCTAAGCTAATGGGACTTATTAAGGTATTCACTGGTATAAATAGAAAGTTGAGATGGCTGTTTTTATGTTTATCTTAGGCAAGTTGTCGATTTGTAATGGATATTTAATGTATTTTCTGAGGCCAGTCGCGGTGGAGGGCCACAAGCGTGTTGCTGTTAACCAATATAAAAATACATTTTTTTTATTTATTTCCCCGATTTGGTAGCATGAAGCAAAGAGCAGAATTGGGTTCCGCCACTCAACACACATAGCCTCAAGAATTTGGCGGAAAGTGGGGAAAGGAGTGTCTTAACACTAGATTTCCAGGTTCCCTCTGCCTAACCTGTTCTGTGTGCGTGAATCTAAATTAAATATTTAAAAACTGTAATATATACAATTGAGGCAAGTCGTGGCGCAGCGGCACGAGGTGTGACTGTAAAACCGACTGGTTGTGGGTTCGATCCCCACTCGAGGAGATGAAATATGTACTTAAATGTATATTTCCATTTCTTCGCTCTGGTGTCGAGGTTAAGCGCGGCGTTGAGTTCTGCCACTCAACACGCAATGCCGCCAGAATTCGGCAGAAAGTGGGGTACGGAGTGTCTTAACACTAGGTTCCCTCTGCCTGCCCTGCTGTGTGCGGGATACAGCGTGAAGCTGATTTATTTTTTTTATTTATATCCAATTTACACACTTGTAACTCAGGTAGGCACTATTTGAGTGTATTGAAAAGTAAACATAGTGCCTATGTAAACAATAACGGTTATTCAAACCGGATTGCAATAACGCATAGCGCCAACTTTAATTTTCGTTTGGTCAATAATTTCGTAATCGTTTTTACCCAACTACGGCGAAGTAAAAATGAGGGTTATGATTTTGACTTGTATATATGTATATATGTATGTATATATGTATGTATATGTGGGTATGGATGTTCACTTGTTCCCTCATAACTTCTAAACTAGTGTACAAAGCTTTACGCTTTATCGTATGACGCCGCTCTCTTGCGTCGTTACCAGAGCGAGGAAATTAAATATTTACTATTTATATTTCATTTTCTCGAATAAGAACCCAACCCACAACCTGTTTACAGTGGCACGCTTGTGTCCTTGCGCTACTACGGGTCTTAAATTAAATATTTTATGTTTAAATAACATATTTACATTGCTACATAAAGAAACTAAAATTTTCTGTGCATTTGTGAGCAAACAAAGACAGTGCATATCCTTATTTTTCTAAAATACTTTATCTTTTGCAAGAAAAGTGTATGTAAATGTAAAAGATTGATGTGTTAAACTTTTATATAAATCTAAATCTCTTTTGTACAACCAGTTTGCCAGTTCGATATTTCATTAAATAATAAATCAAATCAGCTTCACGCTGTATCCCGCACACAGCAGGGTAGGCAGAGGGAACCTAGTATTAAGACACTCCGTTCCCCACTTTCTGCCGAATTCTAGAGGCATTGCGTGTTGAGTGGCAGAAATGAACGCCGCGTTTAACCTCGACACCAGAGCAAAGAAATGGAAATATAAATTTAAGTAAATATTTCATCTCCTCGAGTGGGGATCGAACCCACAACCAGTGGGTTTTACAGTCACACCTCATGCCACTGCGCCACGACTGGCCTCGATTTCATTAAATAGATATGCATTAATACTTAACTTATTATGCAACTAAATTACTTCCTTCTTCTCATATTTTCAATTCCAAATACAAATATATGTCGGTATATGAATTCAAAAAATCTAAATAGGTATATCAACACTGTGGTGTATCATCACATTGTAAGATAGAAAAAATATTACGAATTTTATGTGTGGGTTCGATTCCACGCGGGGAAAAGAAATATTTTAAACTAGCGGCTCCCGTATAGCATCGCCTGCTTGTACTACACAGTTATTTATTTTTTAAACTCAATTACTTTCGTGATCTAGTAATATTATCATTTTCAAGACAATATCCATAAATTGATAGCTAAAGTTGCAGCCAAAACCGATTGAAATAAAACATAGAGAGTTTTCCATAATAGAATAGTGAAAACTGCATTTAAATCCGTAAATCCGTTAAAAATGTGTTGGGTTCTACATTAATTAATAAAGGTTCCCAACATTTTTTTTATAAATCTTCCGTCTTTACAGTTCTCCTTTACATACAATAGTCTATTACGATTTTATTAATAAGAAATCAATTCCTCGCTATGGTACCGCGAGGCAAAGCGCGGCGTTAAGTTCCACCACTCAATATACGCAATACCTCAACAATGTGACGGAAAATGGGGGGAAAATAGGAAATATCTTAACACTAAGTTACCTCTGCCTACCCTGTTAAATACAGAATACAGCCTGATGGTAAAAAAATATATATTTATCTTTCCAGATGTTCATTCACAACAAGCGAACAATGCGTAGAGTGGTGGCGCAGGCTGAACACGGCGCTGTCGCCCATCCAGTCCCTGCAGGAGACCTTCGCGGCCGCGTACGCCGCCTGGGCCAAGGAGCTACCTCCCACTTCCGTCCACAGAGCTTTGTTGAGGGCCTCGCAGGCGCCGCACCGGCATTGGTTTGGACCAGAGGTGGGGAATGGGTACCTATATGGATACCTTTAATTTTTTTATGGTTTGTATAGTTTAAGAATCAGGTGGACCGATGATCTGGTCAAGGTCACAGGATTTTGTATAATGCGGGTAGAGTAGAACCATCTTCTCTTAGGTGAGACCTATATGTCCAGCCCAGTCCAGGCCCAGCAGTGGGCGTAAATTCAAATTCAATGTATTCTTTTTTCAAATACCCTTTTGCTAGCATTTTAATGAATGAATATAAACTACCAAAGAATACTTAAAGATAAACAAAGATATATCATAATGAAGGTTAAATTTATCGATAGTTTTCATTAAATTCCTGTCTTTAACAAAAATAAATCAGCTTCACGCTGATCCCACACACAGCAGGGTCGGTTTTCTGCCGAATTCTGTAGGCATTGCGTGTTGAGTGGCAGAACTCAACGCCGCGCTTAACTTCGACACCAGAGCGAAGAAATGAAAATATATATTTAAGTACATATTTCATCTACTCGAGTAGGGATCGAACCCACAACCAGTCGGTTTTACAGTCACACCTCGTGCCGCTGCGCCACGCCTGGCCTCCAACGTGACTTATCAATAGCCTATTTTTTCTTAATATCATGTATATAATAAACATTATCATAAAAATACAATAATGTCTATTGAAAAAGCTACATAAAAAATATAAATATTATACTACTGATATCGAAGTTAAATATAGTCAGCTGCATATTGTATCAACCTAATAAAATACATATATTTCATTTCTTCGCTCTGGTATCGAGGCAAAGCGCGATATTGAGTTCCGCTACTCAACACGCAATGCCTTTAGAATTCGGCGGAAAGTGGGGAACGGAGTCTTAACATTAGGTACCCTCTGCTTACTTTGCTATATATTTATATATATATTTTTTTGGACATAAATAAAATACTGTAATTCCAAATACTGTTGTGTTTATAGTCGCTCGCTCGTGTCCCTGCGCCAAAAAGACAAACGAAAGTAAAAATACACACAAATAAAAAAATCGCTACAATAAAGAAAGCCTATATTTTTTATTATATTATATGTATTTATATTCCAGTTGGAGCGACTCGGTTTCACAACAAAAGGCGTTTGGCGCGTGACGGCGGCCAACGCGGAGTACAAGCTGTGCCCGTCGTACCCGCCTCTACTCATAGTGCCCGCTAGTATATGCGATGAGGACTTGGAGTTCGTTGCTCGGTGAGATTATAGTTTTTCAATTTAATTATGGTTCCCACATACGGCAAGATAGGCAGAGGGAACCTACAGCTAAGACACTGCTTTCCCCATTTTTCTGCCGAATTCTGGAGGCAATTGTGTGTTGAGTGCTTGTATGCCGCACTTTGCCTCGACATCAGAGCGAAGAAACAAAAATATTTTAAATTTCAATCCACCTAGTGGGAATCAATCGATCAACCCGCAGTGTGGAATAGATGATTTTAATGTTAGTGGATGTTTGCAGTTTCCGCGCGATGCGCCGCATCCCGGCGGTGGTGTGGCGCCACGGCGGCACGGGCGCGGTGATCGCGCGCGCGTCGCAGCCCGAGGTGGGCTGGCTGGGCTGGCGCTCCAGCGAGGACGAGCGCCTGCTGGCCGCCTTCGTGGCCGCCTGCGCGCAGGACCGCGGCGCCGCCAAGCCGCTCAAGCTGCTCATCGTGGACGCGCGCTCCTACACGTCGGCCGTGACCAACCGCGCGCGCGGCGGCGGCTGCGAGTGCGCGCAGTACTACCCGCACGCCGACATCCAGTTCATGAGCCTGCCCAACATCCACCACGTGCGGCGCAGCTTCACGCAGCTGCGGCTGCTGGCGGCGGAGGCGGGCGAGCTGCCGCACTGGCACGGCGCGCTGGAGCGCACGCTGTGGCCGCAGTGCGTGTGCGGCGCGGCGCGCGCGGCCGCCGTGGTGGCGCGCGCCGTGCTGGCGGGCCGGCCCGTGCTGGTGCACTGCTCCGACGGCTGGGACCGCACGCCGCAGCTCGTGGCCGCCGCGCAGGTCATGCTGGACCCGCACTACCGCACGCTGGAGGTGGGCAGTCTATGCTTATGCTATATACTGGACGAAAATTTACAAAACATACCTTTTTTTTATTTCCACATTCTTGTTAAGAAAGATAATAATAAAAATATCAATTTTTACAGGGTTTCCGCATCTTAATCGAACGTGAATGGCTGGACTTCGGTCACAAATTCGCCGACCGCTGCGGTCATCAGTTTGGAGCGGAGGACCCGAACGAGAGATCGCCCATCTTCCTGCAGTGGCTGCACGTGATATACCAGATGATGCTGCAGTATCCCTGCAGTTTTGAATTCAATGAGGCTTATTTGGTAGGTATTTCTTTTATGTAGAAATTTTAGGTGGATTTGAACCTGTGATAGCATTTAGACATTTAAGTACGAAAACGTTAAAAATAATTATTTGTGTTGTTTTTTGTTTTTAAAAATATTTATAAAGTTCTTAGTAAAGGATAGAAAATTAAAATTAAATTAAATTAGCTTCACGCTGTATCCCGCACACAGCAGGGTAGGCAGAGGGAACCTAGTGTTAAGACACTCCGTTCCCCACTTTCTGCCCAATTCTGGAGGCTTTGCGTGTTGAGTGGCAGAACTCAACGCCGCGCTTCACCTCGACACCAGAGCGAAAAAATGGAAATATAAATTTAAGTAAATATTTCATCTCCTCGAGTGGGGATCGAACCCACAACCAGTCGGTTTGCTAGTAAAGGATAGGAATTAAATATATTTTATAAAATATATTTTATAGCATTTAAATTAATCTTTTGATTTTTTTTTATAACTATAATGAATATTATAAAGACATTAAATATAGCACGATATTAATGGCCTATGTATTCTTTTACTTTAATGGTTTTTTATTTACAAGTTGTGGTACAATTAGAAACTGATTTTCAAAATGTAATACTAATATATCATTAGGGGCCAGTTGTGGCACATGGGAACAAGCGTGTAACCATGAATACGTCGGGCTGTGGATTTGATTCCCAGTCGAGGAAATGAAATATTTATTACTTTCTTTTTCATACACGCAATGCCACGAAAATTCGGCGAAAAATGGAGAACACACTAGGTTTCCTGTATTTAACCCGCTGTATGCGAAGCTAATAACGTGGAGCTAAATAAGAACCTAATATTATAAAAATTAAATCAGCTTCACGCTGTATCCCACACACAACAGGGTAGACACAGGGAACCTAGTGTTAAGACACTCCGTTCCCCACTTTCGACCGAGTTCCGGAGGCATTGCGTGTTAAGTGGCGGAACTCAACGCCGTGTTTTGCCTCGACACGAGAGCGAAGAAATGAATAATAAATGTAAATAGACCCACAACCGGTCGACACACTTTGCGCCCCTGCGCCATGCACTGGCCTCGAATAATATAAATAATCTAGCTAAAATAATATTATATAATTTCTACAATTCCCCAGATAAAACTAGCAACCCACGTCCACTCGTGCATGTTCGGCACGTTCCTGTGCAACTCCGCCAAGGAGCGCATAGAGTGCAGGGCCAACGACACGGCGCAGGTGTGGCAGCTGTTGCAGGCGCCGGCCTACCGCAACCACCTGTACGCGCCCAGCGACTGTGATCACAGAGGGCACGATCATCACGATCAGGTATCATTATTGTGATTATTTCACTTTTAAGAGGTGAGGTGCAGCGTTGTGTTCCACTCAATGCCGCAATGCTTTCGGGATTCGGCTGAAAAGTCGGATACGGAAATGTTTTAATGAACTGATTTACTATTATACTACTACTGAGCCAAAAAAAATAATATTTTTGGTTAATATACAGGTAATATATGTGTACAATATATATACAAGATAATAAAAATTATATTACAGAAGAAGAGTCGTATAAAATAATATTATTGTATTTTATTTAATTTACACTTAACATATAATAATTTGTGATTTTAAGTCATTTGTTCAAAATTGTAATTTATTTATTTATTTTTTTTTTTATGTTATCTTTATGTTATAAACTTACATACCGATCAAGTTATGTTCAGTTCTTTTTTTTATACAATTATTAAAATATGCGTAAGTATGCGTAATAGACTTAAAAATATACAAAATTATTACGTATCTAAAAATACTAATAGTTTTTTTTTATTTATTTGTTTTCAATATTTAATTTAAATATATGTATATTTACAGGTCCTTTGGCCAGAATGCAGTGTTCGTTCAATGCAAGTATGGTGGGGGCTGCTGCGCGACCCCCCGCGCTCCGCCCCGCCGCCCGCGCCCGCGCCGCCCCCGCCAGCGCCCCCTACGCAACATAATGGTAATAAATCTAAGTTTCATTTTATCTTAATGCTATAATAAATCTAAATGTAATGCCTACTGTTCAATCACTCCATTCCTCTTTTTTAACAAAATAACTTAGTGAAAAGAGAGGAAAGGAGTGATTTAACACTACGTTGCCCGCCCGGCAACTGTTCATTTTAGTATGTATATGCGAGATACAGCTAAAATACAATAAACAATATTACTGTTTTTACATTAAACAAAAAACTACATATACTAAAACCATGATTTACACAGAAACACTCACAAATATGACTTTAAAAAATGAGAACGGTAAAAGAAATGGAGCTTAACTAATGTCGCGCCGTGACATTAAAATTAATTTAATTAAAGAATTTATTTTTCAATTCCAGGTTTAATGACAAAAACAAGATCCTGTGATAATTTACTTTGTGAAGCTGAAAAAAGGACGACGCAACGACGCTGTAGCGACCCCAGCATCGCGCCTGACGTCATGTAAAAAAACTCTTTATATGTTTAAATTTAATACAAATATAATATAAAAAAAATTACGCTGTATCCCACACACAGCAGGGTAGGCAGAGGGAACCTAGTGTTAAGCCACTCCGTTCTCCACTTTCCGCCGAGTTCTGGAGCCATTGGGTGTTGAGTGGCGGAACTCAACGCCGCGCTTTGCGTCGACACCAGAGCGAAGAAATGAAAATGTAAATGTAAATAAATATTTCATTTCCTCGCGTGCCCATACCCATGCGAACCCATAACCAGTCGATTTTACAGTCACACTTTGTGCCGCAACACCACGACCGGCCTCCAAACTTTATAATATTAGTATAAAAATATAGATTACAAAACCAATAATTTTATTGTTTATTTACCAGGAAACTGTCTCTAGTAGTGAATGGCAACGCGAACATCGAACAGAACGGAGTGAACACCGAAGTCCCGGCGCTCACTGACAGCTGTGTTGATCAGTTATCTGCTGATAATGATGCAGATAGTGATCAGGTAGAGTTTTTTTTAAATATATCCATATTTCTCCGCTTTATTTTATATCCATGCTTATAGCAGTGTAGATAGAAAGTATCTAGTGTTAGGACTAGTCTAGTTTAGTGTCAGGACACTCCATTCTTGGTGTTCAGCCCGAATTGGCAGATGTCACATTGGTCACTTAGTGGGAATCTGATATATAATCATTGTGGATCAGTTTATAGGTCAGTCAGTGTCCTAGTCCACGAAAACAGTTAGTAAGAAAAAAAAAATTAAATTAAATTAGCTTCACGCTGTATCCCGCACACAGCAGGGTAGGCAGAGGGAACCCAGTGCTAAGACACTCCGTTCCCCACTTTCTGCCGAATTCTGGAGGCATTGCGTGTTGAGTGACAGAACTCAACGCCGCGCTTAACCTCGATACCAGAGCGAAGAAATGGAAATATAAATTTAAGTAAATATTTCATCTCCTCGAGTGGGGATCGAACCCACAACCAGTCGGTTTTGCAGTCACACCTCGTGCCGCTGCGCCACGACCGGCCTCGGCCAGTTAGTAAGAAATCTATGCAAAACCATAGCCTAATCTGTAGTGTATAAAATAATTTTCACAATAAATAGTCTTCAAATTAAAAAATGGTAAATTCGCTATGTTACAAAATGTGTTATTGAATTTTATTTTTCAAATAGTAAAATAAAAATATTTTTCAATTCAGTCAAGTTTCAACTTGGTTGCCTGGAAGATCTCATCATTAGTGATTATCTTTACTTATTTTTTATTTAATCTGTTAATTATGTTCTTTTATTAGTGTACAATAAACAATTTCTTATAGTTTTTTTTTTCTACATACAAACTATTTCTACAGGTGGACGGCCCACTCGCAGGCAGCGTGACCATAAATATACCAGAGGTCAACGAGGTCGACGGGGTCAACGATATAGATGGGGTCGGAGTCACTGGCCGAGACATCGCCAGCAACTCATCCTCACTGGAGAGGGAGTTAGTGTCGCTGTCCGGGGTCACCGGGGTCACTGAGGTCACCGCGGGGTCAGACGAACCCCCGGTGTTTGTGTGCGACACATATACGGATGTCATTGGTATGGCTGAGGTTAGTGTTGTGTTTGATGTTTGTCTCTTTCATACCATTTAAGGAAAAAAGGAACACTTATAAGATCACTCTGCTCCTCGTCTATTTGTGTGTCAATAGCCTTTATCTCAGGAACGCTTGGAGATATTGTTTTGAAATTTAAACCATATACTCATATCTACGGCCCCATAATTTAAAAAAAAAACGTTTTACTATGTTGCCCTAAAAGAAAGATATAGCCGTATATGTAGCAAAAAACGTGTATATGACACTTTAAAGGGAATCAAAATTAATAGGATAATTTCCATTGACATAGACTTATGAAATTTGAGAACTAGCATGTAAAAGTAGTACTAGTTCAGAAAAAATCTGAATACTATTTAACATTTGTGGTTAAATCCTAAAACGTAATAGCCTAATTCAAGTGACGTATCATACGAAAGAGCTCTGGCTAACCTAAGCTTGAATTTCAGAAAAAGCTGGAGATCTCCAATTTTGAACGAGCCCAACTCGCGCTTATCCGGTTTTTTTTGTCTTTTTCCTACTTGACAGTTCTATTTTATATTTGTCTTTGTTTTTTATTTCCTTTATGCCTATAGCGGGGTTGTACTATAGTAATATAACATTAATTACTATTTTTTTCAGGCTGCAAGAGAATCAGCAAGAACAAGAAACATAAGCATAACATGGCGATCTATATCCGAATCAAGCAACCAATCGTCGACCGGTTTCGATATTCCAGAGAATTCCCCTCAAGGGAGAGCCGAGCCCACTACCCTCCGGTTGCAAGACGCGGCCGTAGATAACCACAACTCAACCGAAGGGGATATGGTTAACCACAATGTTGTGAACGAATTAACCAACCATAATAGGGAGGTCAATGGTGTCAATGGTTTGGCTGATATTGCGACAAAGTTTTTGGAAGTTGATTTGAATGGTGAGTTTTATTTTTGTTATTCACTTGATCAATGGCACAGGTTCGATTCCCACACGAGGGTATTATTTATTTCGCCTGACTATAAGTGCGACGGGTGTGGATTTGATAAGCAATGGAACATTTTTATTTCCTCGCTCTGGTGACAAATATTTAATTAAATATTAAATCAGCTTCACGCTGTATCCCGCGCACATCAGGGTAGGCAGAGGGAACCTCCTGTTAAGACACTCGGTTCCCCACTTTCTGCCGAAATCTGGAGGCATTAGGTGTTGAGTGGCAGAACTCAACGCCGCGCTTAACCTCGATAACGACAACAAACGCGAAGAAATGGAAATATAAATTTAAGTAAATATATCATCTCCTCGAATGGGGATCGAACCCACAACCAGTCGGTTTTACAGTCACACTTCGTGCCGTTGCGCCACGACTGGCTCTGGTAACAAGATAAGTAATAAGTTCTACCATTCCACACTATATGTCTCAATTAGTTCTCCACTTTACGCTGTATTATCGGGTGAGTAGCGGAACTCAACACTGCGCTCTGCCTCTTATCAGAACGAGTAAATGAAATGAAGTCATGCACTCCCCAGGCGGTGGATCCTCGAGCCTCAGCTCAGAGAGCGAGGGCGAGGGCGCGGCGCGCGTGGCCAGCCAGCTGACGCTGTGCCCCGCGTCCCCGCGCCGCCCGCCCGCGCGCCTGTCCCGGGGCTGTCCCGCGTGCCACGTCTGTCCCACGTGTCCCAGGTGTAGTGGTAAGAACATCTTACTAATCATTTGAACTAGCTAGATCCGCTTGTGGCTCCTCGCTGTATCCTGCACACAGCAACGTAGGCGGAGGTAACGTAGTGTTAAGACACTTTGATCCCATTTTTTTGCCGAATTCCGGAGGCATTGCGTGTTGAGTGGCAGAATTCAATGTCACACTTTACCTCGACACCAGAGTGAAGAAATGAAAATATACATTTTCTATAAATATTCCATTACTCTCGAGTGGGGATCGAACACAACCATTCGCGTTTACAGTCACACACCTGAGACCATGAGTCACAACTCTCATTTTCTATTTTAGTTTTTTTAAAATATAGTATATTTTTTACTCTACTCACTCAGCTTCCGCTGTATCTCGAGTGGGGATCGAACCCACAACCAGTCGGTTTTACAGTCACACTTCGTGCGTCTGCGCCACGACCGGCCTGTATTTTTATATACTCGTAAATGTGATTAAAAAATTGTTATTTTGTATCTCCCCCAGTGGCGGGCTCGTCGTCGTCGAGCCTGGACGCGTGCCAGTGCGCGGGCGCGGGCGCGCGCTGCGTGTGCGGCGGCGGCGCGCGCGCGCCCGCCGACAGCCTGGACGGCCTGCCGCCCGCCGCCGACCCGCTGCAGGCCCGCCTGCATCAGATTATACTGTATCAGAAGGTTACTTCATTTATTTTTATTATTTTTGCCATGCGGGTTATATAGGAAGATGGTCTGTCTCGCCTCGTTCACTGTCATCGGACTGTATTTTTTTTTGAGGCTTGTTTATTTTCATTTCATCTCTTTGGCGATAACGTAAAGCGCTGCGTTAAGTTCCGCCACTCAACAATGTCTCGAGAAATCGGCGGTGCGTGGAAAACGCAGTGTTTTAATACTAGGTTCCATCTGTCTACTCTTATTAATATACGAAATAAGGGCTCAAACAAAAAACATACCCATTACAACATTATAAAAATAAAAAAGCTTCACGCTTTATCCCTCATACAGCAGGCTAGGTAGAGAGCCTATTGTTAAGTCACTCCATTTCCCACTTTCCGCCAAACTCTGGAGACATTGAGTGGGGAAACTCAACGCCGGACTTTACCTCGACACGAAAACGAAGACATAAAAATATAAATTTAAATAAATATTTCATTTCCCCAAGTGGGAATTGTACCCACAACCAGTCGCGTTTACAATCACACTGTGTGCCCCTGCGCCACGACTGACTTCAAACTAATATTTAATTTGTTTCATTCACAGAAAGTAGTGGAAGAACTAAGTGGTCAGCTCCGCGAGGCGCGTGAAGCGTTACGCAGGGCGTCCCCTGCACCGCCGCCGCCCGCGCCCCCTGCGCTGGCGCAGGTATTATTTTGTTTTAATTGTTAATTTTTGTATTTATTTTTATGCTTTATTTCGCTTATACCAAGTTGTTGAAAAAAAACCTAGTTTTATAACACTGTATTTTGACACTGACTCTAATTACAGTAACTATTTATATAATTACTAGCGGACCCGGACGCGGCTTCGCCCGCTTGAACTATACGAATGCTTATTAGATATATTTATGAAATTGTTTTTGAAAATATCTAATTTGAATGAAAAAAAATATAAGTAAACGTAATCATATTAAAATATTTATAAAAAAAAAATAAACAAAACCAGCTACATTATTAATATCATCAAAGTAAAATAAATATTTAAAAGAATTAAAATTAAATGTGTTGTGCTATGTTTTTGCAAGTGCATGTGGTTATTTACATAACACTTAAATACAATAAAAAATATTATATTTTTTGTCTCTGTCTGTCTTTCTATTTCCCCGAGCTAATGTCCAGAATAACTGAACTGATTTTTATTGGACTTTCAGTGATCGATTTTACTGATTTACCCGGGAAAAATCTTTTTACACGTTTTCCTTGCGTGCGTACATAAATACTATATGAAATACCTAACTAAAGTCCTTTCTACATTAAATATGATAAGTTTTGCGAGCAATATCAAATAAAATCCCAAAAAACTAAAACCATATTTAATTAATTGTATAACAACGCAATAGATAACCATCCAAGATAAAATAACCAACAATTCTTTCCTTAAATAATAAGTACTTAAATAATATTATGCCGCTGCCGCACAGAGCCGCAACTTACACCACACCAAGAAATTTATGAAAATCTAACTAAACTACTACTCGAATAAGCGAAGAACCAAAGAAAAGTATAATATAATTATAATTACATAAAAATTAACAGTAGTTCGAAAATGTATAAAAATTTACAAAACTGTCAAAGTCATCTGCCCGTTCGCGTCGGTCATACTATGCCGCTCGTAGGCTAGGTCATTTCGAATCAGTGACATCTCCTTAATTATTTATTAGAATGTTATACAGTAAACTATAATTTCAATCCAGATGAAATGTTAAAAGTGACTATTATATTCAATTTCATAAGGATCAATATCAAATTATAGAAAATACATACAACAAAAACCCGATAAATATAAAGTAAATTAATTAAAATGATTACTTTTGCTTAACCTTCAGAGATAAACATGGTATATGTAGAGCGGACTTTTTTAAACATTAAAGAACAATATTTTTGTAAAACATTGTTCTTATGTATCTCATAAGGTTGAGTCGGCGCCCGCTATGTATGCGTTAAGCTCATTTAGGGTGACGTTTTCTTATAACAAACAAACTTTGCAAACCGTTGCTTAGCAACGGTCGGTTGTTATTAACATGGCGGAATAAATTGCCTGTCAAACTAAAAAGTATTTTAATATATTAGTATATATCGACAATATTACAAATATGAGAAAAAAAAGTAACCTATGTTCATCCGAAGACCCTTAAGTATCTCTTTATGAGTATTTTATCACAATTGAATTAGCGGTTTGGCCCTGATTGCGTAACAGACAGACAGACAGACAGACAGACAGACAGACAGACAGAGTTACTTTCGAATTTATAATATAGGTATGGACTAATCTGTATGGTTTATAATATGATGCATTTTCTGAAATGAAGGAATTTTGCATTATTGTCATATTCATATTTATTTGAGATACAATTTGAATAGAAAATGTTAAGTAATTGTTAAATTTTGTTAAAATATATGATGAAGTGTTTTAATTGCCTTTTATCTTCTATCTTTTCGTAATAAAAAAATATTTTCTTTCAAAATATAAGACAAATAGATAAATATATAACTTTTTTTTTTAACTTTATAACTTGATAAAAACTTTAAAATACTTAATAAATTTAACACTTACAGAACAGAACTCAATCGACGATTCAAAAATGATTGCAAAACTTAATTGAAATAAAGAATATTTTGAATTTGAACATTTCAGCACACCCCACCACCGACCAACGGCACCGCCACCGCCAGCTCCACCAGCAGCGGCAGCAACAGCGGCAGCGCGTCCGAGGTGGAGGTGGGCGAGGAGGCGCGCAGCGTGGCCTGGCTGCCGGACTCCGCCGCGCCGCGCTGCCAGCACTGCCGGAACCAGTTCTGGCTGGCGCGGAGGCGGCACCATTGCAGGTGACTGTCTTGTTGGTAGGGCGGCGACATCGTTGTTATTGAGTTATAATCATTATGTCAATTTAATTTACAAAAATGATATAAATTGTAGATAAACTACATGTCAATTGTATAATCGTCTCTTCTCTTATCTTCTTTAAATCATTTCTTTTTAAATGTAAATCTAAAAAGAACCATATATCGAATTTTATTATGATGATAACATCATCTTATTACAACTTATATACGGAAATAAAGACATGATACATATTATGTACTTCTTTACGCTATACATCGCACATGGCAGGGTAGGCAAAGAGATCCTGGAAACCTATTGTTAAGACACTAAGACGCTTCCGTTTCCCACTTTTTGCCGAATTCTAGTGGCATTCCGTATTGAGTGGCGGGACTCAACTCGTTCTCAGAGCGATTAAATGAAAATATTACATGAACCCACAACCTGTCGCATTTACAACGACCTACGCCACGACTGGCCTCAGTTGTACTTTTTTTAGTTATATTTTTTTTAAGTAAACCACATTTATTAATAAGTTTATACTAATAAAATGACATATACTTTATATGTACGTGTAACCTTTACTTACAGACGCTGCGGCGGAATATTTTGCGGCTCGTGTTCGGAAATGAGTCCGTGGGGCGAACTGGGGGCCGTGCGGGTCTGTCGCCGGTGCCGCCTGCGGTGACCGCCCTCGCCCCACTCCCCCCACACCCCCCACCTTCACGCGCCCCCCGACCCCGCCCCCGCCCCCGCCCTCGCACGCAGCTCACTCTGTATACCCTCCGGCGGAATAATAGTGACTGTCGCGCGGAATTGTTTGTCTGATCGGCGGAATAATGTTGTTTTGTGTTGTGATCATTGTTGATATGAAATGATAGTATTGGTTTGTTTTTTTTAATTATTATTAATTGATTTGTGAATTGATTAACTTTGTTGATTAATTAATTGTTAGTGACAGAGACTTTAGATTTCAGTTGTTTTCCTTTGTATTGTAAATATCGTTTTGTAGTATTTTTTTTTTGTAATTTGTGTTCTATTTTTTTTAATTTATAATTTTCACAAGTTACGTTATACGCCGATCGGACAATCTACTTACCTAAATGTAGATACGTTTTTTGTTAATTCTGTCGCTTTAAACTTTTCTTTAAAAATTCTAAGAGGCGGATTCTCTACATATTAGAAATTGTAACAAACAAACAGACATCCAATAAATCAATCAACATTTGTACTAGTCAGCCTGCTAATAAATAATTTGTTATTTTAAGAATTTAAGTTCATTCTGCCCTAGCGATTGTTATTTATCACTCGAAACCTTTTACCGACTCTAATCGATTAATAATCGATATTTAATTACCATATTACATCGATATCGAGTGTGTGGATCACTATTGCGAGGCGACACTTTATAATACCATGACAGGTTATATGAAACACGTTTAAATATTATATATTTGTTATATAATAATTATGAAATAATCAAATTGACTTCGTAAAAAAATATTTTTAAATATACGACGATTTAGACAAAAGGTGCGATGTCCATGTTCAAGCGAAAACCGATTACGAATGAATTAATCGAATAATTTATACAATTATAAATTTAATATTTTAATCAAAGACACCAATTTGAGTGGAAATATCTCGAGATATTTCTATAATCGAATGATTCTTTTAATAACATTCGTAATACGATTCTAGTTCATATCAAGATTGTATGGAAAGGTGTTTCGGAAATTAGAAAGTTTGTAATCGATTATCATTTTCGATTCGACATTAATAAAATATTGTAGAAGAATCGAATAGGAACAAAATATATGTAAACAATCGAGTTGTTACGTGACCGGAAATGATAATTCGAATAGATAATGATGATTTTGTTGAAATAGAATGATTATAATGATTATTCTCGTTGAAAAAGATGATTAATATAATCATTTTGTTAAAAATCGGTCTGTTGAGGTCTGGTAGGGATGGGTTAGGGGAAGTCCACGCGAAGGCTGATTTTTTTTTATCTTCAGAGTAACGTCGTATCAACGAATGCCACTAGACTGAAATAAAGAATTTGTGGCCATTTTGTAAACTACTGTAGTACGGCGTTGTATACTAAAGTGATAGAACTAGTTTTTTTTTTGGATTCATAATGGACTTATCGATTTTTTGATTTTAAAGGTTTAGTGGATGTTATTTATTAAAAACAGTTTTTACCTTTTTATTGGAATTTAATTGATTGACTGACATTTTAGCTTTTCTTGGCCAATGTTATATATAAAAGTTTATCTATTTATTAAATAGTTTTTATTAAATTAAATATATATTAACGTCCATTAAAATTTTGAAATCAAGCTATTTTCGAAATAAAACGAATGTTTAGCACCATTCATTCTAATTGAACCTCAAAACTAATAATGGTATTAGAAAATGTATAGAATAATATACTAAAAATGCTTTATACAACGTGATGACGAAATTCTTTTACTAAGGTTTATTTTTTAAAAAATGGCGTCCTTTGTTTGTGTAATTTATTTAGCTAGAAAGAAACTAAAATAGGTTTTTTTTTCAGTCAATAAATAAATTTACTAACTAAATATAACTAAGTAATTATGACTAAATATCATAATGCGTGCCTTAGATTTTATTGTTACCACGTTGTATACAGTAGTCGACGTCTCGTCTCCTTTTTTCATATAATTTAATTTAAACTTATAACCTCTTTTTATTGTATATTGGTTAATTTTAAAGCTTTTGTACATTGAACGCCAAACTATTGATTTTAAGGCTGAAATCGAAACGGAAAATTTATAACTTAATAATTCTTTTCTTCGCCTGCACAGTAGCCGTTTTTTTTTGTATGTAATAAGAAAGTTGCTATTTCGATATAAAAATGGCTGCTATTCCAAAAAATCTTAACTTTGCCCGGACTGTAACAATAAAGTAACTAACCATCGAAGCCGAGCGTAACCGAGTTTTGTATTTTATTTGTGATATTGATGATAATTTTGTATAATATAAATAAATAAGAATTTAAAAACATGTTGAAAAAGTTAAAATCTATGGTGGTTTTGACCGTCGCGGTACATTTGACTAAACTAACGTATAGACTACACGATAAGCAATAAAATTGTTCAAAACGGAACGTTTTAACTATAATATTCTATCTAATCTACGTAATAAAGGCGCTGTTCACGGTTTTTTTTTTCAAATATTATGAAAGAAAGAAATCGTGAATAGCAACCTTTATGGGTTTCGTCGTGACATAATTGTGTCAGTAATTCATTATTTATTGCGTTTGGCACAATCTTATTTAATATAAATGTAGTAGGTTTTTTTTTTCGATGTTTTTTTTTAATTATGTCAAGACAAAGACCCCAGCGCGAACAGACGGACTTGTTGTTACTTGAATATATTTTATACTGTGGATGAGTAACTTAAGTTTTATTGTCATAATGCAACTTGTTTGTGACCAATGGATGACGCGATGTGAAATAAAGCATATTTAGTTTTATACAGACTTTTATTTTACATATTAGTGCTATCATTACTGTGGTCTATTAAATAATACCTTTATTTAAGGTACAGCTTTCAAATTATGAAATGCCGAAATATATTGGCAGGGTGCGTAGTACTAGGTGGGGATATCATAATCGCTCGCAACGCTCATGGTGGCCAAAAGTAGAAAAAATGTAGGCTTTGTCACCTGTTAATGTCAAAGCAAAATGTTCAACTTATCGTTTTATGAAATCAAGAAAATGAGAAATTCTACAATGCAAGAAATACATTTAAATGTAATAGATATATTTATAGCCAAATATGTGATGATGAAGTACAAACAGAAAAACATCTCAATTACTTATATTTATTAAAAAGGACAAAAAAGTTAAGAACAAAATACCCCTCAAAAACACATACAGATGTGGTAACTTCAACAGAAAAAAAATATTTTACTGGGTTTTCCTCTATCCGTAATGATGAGCAACAATTATTATTAAAACCATCAACAACGATATTGTTTTAACTGATAAAGGTTTTCCGCATATAAGAACAGTTATAGCTCGAAGTGGAGAATAGGTGAAGATTGTTATGTTCCTTCAAAATAAGAGTGAATTTTCCAGAGAAGAAACACAAAAAACATATAATATTGCGAGTGTAAGAATTTATGTCAAAAGGATAATGCAAAAACGAATGATGAAGTCGGGAATTTTATAAAAAAAATGGTATATTTCAAATTTTGAATAAAATTCCTGAAAATTTATTTAGCTGCATTGATTTCAGAACATTGTACATATCTTCTGTATATTGGTAAATTTATAGGCCACTTTCGAGGAAGTGAAATATTTATTTACATTTATATTTTCATTTCTTCGCTTTGCCGTCGAAGCAGAGCGCGGCGTTGAGTTCCGCCACTCATCACGCAATGCCTCCAAAATTGGAATGGGAACGGAATGTTTTAACACTAGGTCCCCTCTGCCTACCCTGCTGTGTACGGGATACAGCGTGAAGGTGATTTAATTTATTTTAAAAAAATGGACTTGTCCTTTATTGATAATTATGCAATATTGCAACACTTAGACGCCATTTGTTAAAAAAATCTACAGAATATCAAAATAAAAAAAAATTAGACAAGTATATTTCAAAGTATGAAACAACTTTACCATTTTCTATATTGCAAGTGATAATGGCTTCTTGATACAACTAATTAAAACATTTAAGTAAAAATAAAACAAAACCATAATTTAAACATATTTAATGATTTTTTTTCAACATAAAAGTTCTAGAAACTACTAAAAAAAATACATATAATCTAATACACCAATTAAATACTTACTAGACGTCAATACTGAATTATCTGTAATACTATTGTACAATCACGCTTTATATACTAAATAGGCCAAGACTCATTGACCGCACTGTACTAAATATTAAATTCGACAGTAGAGTTGCTGCTAAAATTTACAACTACAGATAAGAATGTGAAGAAGAAAAATCGTTGTACGAAAAGGAAAATTGTTTGTTTTTTGCATATACATTAGTAGCTTCATTTTCCCGTATATCATCAGGCTAGATATTATCAGGGTAGGCAGAGGGAACCTAGTTAACATACTCCGTTTCCCCACACCTGATATATTGCCATATGAATGACGGTACTCAACGCCGCGCTATACCTTGTTATCAGAGCGAGGAAAAGAAAAAAGTCATTCCCATGAGCGGGAATCGAACCCACAACCATCGCTCTAACAGTCACACGCTGTGCCACTGAGTCATAACAACTTCAATAACTCAATATACATAAAATTAAATAAATATTTACTAATTATATTAGGCAAATAATAAAAAAATATATAAAAATATATATATATATTTAGTAAAATAAAATTAAGTTTAGAACAATCACTTTGGCCGTGTCTTTGGTAAGTAAGCCAACTGGAGGAACATTATAGTTTTATCATTTCAAGCTTAGCTTAAAATTATACAGATTTTTATATATAAGATATGTATTATAAAAATAAAAGATATTTTAAGACAATATAAAAAACAAAGAAGATGCATCACAATATTCATTTCTATATAAATAAGTTATTATTACAATGTTTTTGTTACTTTACATATTATAACTAACTGACATTAAACTAGTAAAATTGCATTATAAAATATTATATATTCTAACTTAATGTCAATTAAATGCTAATAGACATATTTATTGTCCAAAAACTTAAGGAAAAAAATCTAAATAAAATTGTTGATTGTTAAATGTATACAAGACAACGTTAAGAAATACGAAAGAGACATAATACGTGTGAGAACGAAAAATTCTGGAGGCATTGCGTGTTGAGTGGCAGAACTCAACGCCGCGCTTAGCATCGACACCGGAGCGAAGAAATGGAAATATAAATTTAAATTAATATTTCAACTCCTCGAGCGGGGATCGAACCCACAAACAGTCACACTTAATGCCGCTGCGCCACGACTGGCCTCGTATAATAATAAAAATTATTAAGATTACTTTAAATAAAATAATCAAGATCTTGTACTAATTCTAATCATTTAAATGTCAAAAGTAAATTTTTGCTGAACATATTGTAATAACAAAAAAACAATACGAAATTGTAACTCAAATTATTTCTTTAAAACATAAAAATAGCTTAAATTATTCATAATAAAGGAAAATATTAAATAATTTTTAAAGTTCAAATTGAAAGATAATTGCAACAGTGATTTTAATTACTACTACAACATCAACATCTACATATATTTTTTTTATATAATATTATTTGGCACAAAATTAACTCTAAATATATTAAAAATTATAAAACGTAAAGTAAATGCCAAGATTAAATAATAAGAAAAATAATACTAAAAAAGTGACCTACTAGTGAGTAATGGCATCATAAGTGCGTTTCGTTTAGTATACAATACGGTCGTCGAGTCGTGGCTACCCTAAGGCTAATATTAGGCTTTATGAAATCGGGAAGAAAAAATTAAAAATAAGTAAATTATTAAAATGAAATCTGCGCATTTTTTTAAAAAATTAAAGTTGTCAGTCCTAAATGCTGTTAGCCCTATTGGCCTTCACGGGAACATCGGATGGAGAAGAAAGAGGGTACTCTGTCAATGAGATGTTACAAACTTGCAAGCACTGCGTGCATGCTTAAGAGGATGTCGACGGCGACAAGAGCGGTCCCTGCGGAACTCAAATTCGCGCAGCTGCAGATTTTATTTTAGTACGGCTAACCATATATAGCCAAGACTCGTTGATCGTCTTATAAAAAAAATGTCTATATTATATTAAATGAAACAATTAACAGATTATCCTAATATAAATACATATACAGTAGTAGGCCAATACATTCGTTAGGTTTCAAATAGAATTTAAAAAATTGAGTATTAACAACTAGAGAGCTAACAAGTATAAGAAACAAAAATTTCAAATTTTTATACGTTTTCTAAATAAGTATATATATATATTTTTAAATCAGCTTCACGCTGTATCCCGCACACAGCAGGTTAGGCAGAGGGAACCTAGTACTAAGACACTCTATTTCCCGCTTTCTGGTTCTGGGGACATTGCGTATTGAGTGGCGGAACTCAACGCAGCGTTTTGCCTCGACATCAGAGCGAAGAAATGAAAATATAAAAAAAAAATGTGCCCCTGCGCCACGACTGGCCTCATTTTTTTATGCCAAAAATTACAAAAAAATAATAATACGTATAGCAAAAAATCTCTTAACTTATACATGTATATTGTCTTAGAAAATATTTATAAAATACAACTAAACATTTATAAACATACTTCGAGTAAGGAGCCCCCCCCCCCCCCTATGTCATGAAAAATAAGCAAACCCAAGACCCCCCGCCCCCCTACGGTGCTTATGTAATACTTGAACGGCCCCTAATTTAAATATAAGAATTGAGCATAAACATATAAATTACTAAATACACAACAGACATACAGACATTATTACTTGAAATTATTATAGCTAATAATAATTTATATAATAAAAAATAGGCCAAGATTTTAGGCAAAGCTTTATCAATTAGTCAAAATAAAATAATTAACAAGTTAAATATGTTTTATAAAAAAATATATATATAAAAAAAATACACCACTGTAAGAGAATGTGACGTCATTTTTTTGAGTAAATATAGTTATTAGATAAAGATTTATAAAAAGCGTAAATTCTTCCATTTCATTTTGAGGTGTTGTCATTTGTGATCCACAAGTTTTTTTTTGTTTAGTTTTACAATGTATCCCAAATATCAGGCTAGGCAGAGGGAACATGGGAACCTAGCGTTAAGACACTTCCCATTCCCCACTTTCCGCCGAGTTCTTGAGGTATATAATTAATAAAAATAAAAGAAAACTAATATAAATAATAACCACCGTAAAAGAACAAAAAAATGAGTAAATAGGTAAATATTATACATAAAGTTAATTCTTCCATTTCATTTTGAGAAAATTAAATTATACCAAATAAATAAATAACAAAATCAATACTAAAATATTGCATTATATGGGACAAACATTAATTTAATATAATATTTAACAATACTCATCAAAATAATTTTATATATTTTTAAATTATACTATAACATAAATATAAATGATAATAATACATTTAATTTCCATTACTCGACTCATTTAAAACAAACAAAAAAAATTCTACAATTTGACAACTAATTAAAAAAAAAAACGGGAAAAAGTACATTATCTGTGGCGTCGGTCGTTCGACGTGAAGTTATGTTTTTTAAAATGGTTGACCAACCTGAGCACCCTGTTTCTTACTTTGTGTATTGATTCATACATTTCCGGGGTGAAGGGATCGAAGTCGTGGTATTTCTTCTTCCGTCTGTAAATACCTTCCCTGTTGGCCATTGCGCAGCTCATGTCTTGCTGGAAATTAATATATATATATGTATATATATATATATATATATATATATATATATATATATATATATATATATATATATATATATATATATATATATATATATATATATATATATATATATATATATATATATATATTAGGTTCACGCTGTATCCCGTACGGAGAGGGAACCTTCTTCGGAAGACACTTCCATTCTCTATTGTCCGCCAAATTATTGGAGTATTGCGTGTTGAGTGACGGTACTCAACGCTGCGCTTTGCCTCCTTATTAAAGTAAAGAAATGAAAATATTAAATATTTTATTCACACGAGTAGGAATCGAACTCATTCCCATTGTGTTTGCTGTCGCATGCTTGTTCCCCTGTGCCACGACGGCGCAGATAAAAAATAATAAAAAATAATTCTAAAAATCTATTACTTAATTAAATTTAGATTAAATATCATTTTAAGAAAGTTATTTTTTTCATATTTCGGACATTTAATAATCAAGGAATATATTTAAGGTAAATCAATAATAAGACCGTCGTGGCGCATCGGCACAGCGTGTGACTGCAAACGTTATGGTTGCGGGGTCAATTATAATTCTTGGAAACGAATTATTGTAATTTCCGCTTCTGGTAAGAATATATAGCGCGGCGTTGAGTTCCGTCTGTCAACAAGGCCTCGAAAATTGTGCCATCGTGGTGAATAGAATGTCATAAGACCAGGCTCCCTCCGTTTATCCTGCTAATAAGCGGGATACAGCGTGAAGCGATCAACACTACGTAAGATTATATTGTTAGAAATCGGAAGCGGAATTAAGGTTTTTTAAAAAAAACACGATAAAAACACACATCGTCTATATGTTTCTAAAGTATTTGGAAGGAGGTACTGTGTAATTGCAATAAGTGATATGTATCACCTACAATACTTCACACTAGTTTCCTTCCAATAAGGGCCGCTGCCTACAAGCAACTACCCCCGATTGACACAATTCCACTGCTTTTATCATCTTTTTCACTTACAACTACAAGTTCACTAACAGTATAACATTTTTACTTATTCAGAAAATGTATAAAAGTTTAAAAAGTTTAAAATTTTTATACATTTTCTAAATAAGTATTGTTCTTTCCTAAGTGTGGATTAACACTTTAAAAATGTTAAAAATATTTAATAAATAGCATTCTCTCTTGCCAGACGATAATTCTTAGTAATTATCTTTGGGTAGCGGAAATTTGTAAAAATCTCCCTACAGAGATGCTAACAACATAAATAAATTGTGACAAGCGTATAAAAATTTCGACGTAGCTTGATGAGAACGTATGGCTTAGTGGTCAGAGCGCCTGGTCGGTTTCCAGGAGGCGTGGGTTCGAGTCCCGCTACGTTCAAACTATTATATATTTTTTCTAAATAAGTATTTTTCTTTCTTAAATGTGGAATAACACTTTAAAAATGTTAAAAATAATATAACATTTTTGTCTGTTTACCTCAGTCACAGTATAATTTAAAAAACTTAGTATCCCGTGCAATGTATTCCTTGTATCTCTTACTAGCAATTCATAGAACACCACATAAATGGTGCCCGGGAACTTCTGGAACCACAGGTTATGTAAAGACTCCCACATGTTCAGCTGATTGAACACATATGTAGGCCAATCTGGAATATAGAAAGGTAGCCATTTATAGTTAGTTATTTAATAATTTATTTGGCTAATAAAAATTTAATATAAAAGGGAAAAAGAGGCCGAGATCCCTCGTCTTGCCGCTTTCACGTCCTTCGCCAACGCCTAACGTCTTCGCTCACTAGAGTTTATGTAATTTTTTACTTTTAACGTTATTAAAAAAAAACTTCAAGCCATATCCCGAACACAGCAGGATAGGCAGACAGAACCTAATGTTAAGACACTCAGTTGCCCACTTTCTGGTTCTAGGGGCATTGCGTGTTAAGTGGCAGAACTCAATGCCGCGCTTTGCCTCGACACCTCGAGGCCTCGAGAGAAGAAATGGAAATATAAATTTAAGTATATATTTCATCTCCTCGAGTGGGGATCGAACTCACAACCAGTCGGTTTTACAGTCACACTTTGTGCCACTGCGCCACGACTGGCCTTAAAGGAAATAAACTTAAAAGAATAAAATGTAACTTTTGCAGTGTAACACTTACTCCAGGAACCTGGTATATGTCTCTGATCATGTCAGAGGGAAAGGCTGTAAAGCACAAAGCTTTACCTATATAAAATTATAAAAAAAAAACCTGGTATATGATATTGACTTCACACTACCATATAAATTAGAAAAATAACTTGCATAAATCTTTTTTATAGATAAAAAATATATATTAAATAATTCAAAAAGCCTATTCATATTGTTGAAGCAGTTTTACACTTATGGTAGATAAAGTTATTTAAACAAAAATAATTTTATTATTCTTTTTTCCCATCCCGCTCAAAGGACCACATGTGGACTGCATAGGAAGGTTTTTAAATTTGTGATTTAAAATAAAAGTAAAAATTTTAAGCTTCAACAGCTTGCAGTATTAAGCCCACGTGTGGGAGTGGAATCTACAATCCTACTTATTAAGTAATTATTATAGAAAATATTAAAAAACTAACCTGAATTTTTATATTTTCTGGATTCCTTAAAAGCCGACTTAGGCGCCGTCCCAATGTGACCCTTGTGAAGCCTATTAAAGTCGGCCTGAAAATTGTTATTAGTACGTATAATTGTGCTATACTAAGAACAATGTAATTTATAACAAAAAATCCTTAGAATAGACACTTAAGAAACATAATTACAAACATATAACATTTAAAGTAGCGGAACTCGAACCAGCGCTTCTTGAAAACGGTCCAATTTTTATCGGATTTTTTGTCTTCACACATAGCAGGGTAAGCAGAGGGAACCTGAGAACCTAGTATTACGACATTCGGTTCCCCCTTGCCTGGTTACAAAGACGAGAAAATTACAATATTAATTTCTTTTTCGAACACAACACTGCAACACGACTGAGCCCAATTTATCGATGTAATGTTTTATAGAGATTATTTATATGTTTCTTAATATTTTTTTCGTAAGCGACACTGAACAATAATTAAATTATACATTTCATCAAATTAGCATACAAAAGTTACGTAAATAATTTGTAATGTACATATTATTTTTACAGTGTTTAGAATAAAACGTGAAAAACAAAATAAAAAACAAAATAACAAATGAAAAATAAAAAATGTTACCATTGAAAAATTCATCTAAGCGCAGAAGCATAGTGTTAAAAGCGGCAACACAGAACACTGAAATTTGACACAACATAAAATTAGAATTACCACAGTGATATCTAAGTATATATAAAAAAAAGTAAATTATAAAGATTAAAAAAAAATATACAATTGTCTCTTAAAATGGTTTAAAATTAATACATGCAAAATTAAATACTGGCTTTTTTTATTACACACTAACAGATTTGTGCAACTTTGTGCATACATAATTATTTTACAAAAGAAAAAACATTTTTATAGATACTGTAGGCAGAGGGAACCTAGAATCAAGATAGAAGATTCCATACTTCCCATTCTATTTTTAACTAATTATATGTTGAGTATGCACTTTGCTTACGAGAGGGTAGAAAAGAAAGTATAATAAGCATTTTAAAATTTATAATAAAAAAAAATAGAGAATAATCAAAACCTGGTGCTGCAAACAACAAAAAAATCATCTAAACAGACAGACTATAGCAATCAACAAAAATATTATAAATTAATCACATGTGAAAACAACATAAATTGTAATGAGTTAATCTGTAATATACAAATAAGCAATTTTTGAATATAACAGTGAAAGGGATCAAACCCACAACCAGTCAATTTTACAGTCACAACAAGGACTGGCCTGACTTTTTTTTTAAATAAATAATAAACTTTGACATGAAAAAGTCTTTCTTATAAACAAATAACTGCCAGCTGTAACCATGAAAAGTATGACCCATTCCACCTGAGTGATATTCCACCTGAGTGAGAGCACGGAACAAGCAATAGAGAGGACATTATAAATTTAATCAATTAAATAAAAAAATATCTATTAACTCCTTTCTATTACACAAAACATTGATCGTAGAGAGGATTTAATTGTTTTAAATTCATAAATATATGCATTTTTTTTTTTACTTCATGCCATATACTGAATTAAGCAGTGTAAACAGATGGGAAGTAGCCTTAGAACATTTTACACAACACTTTTTCCTCCAATTTTCAAGATACTGAGAGTTAAATAGTGATGTTGATCATCGCAATTTGTCTTTGACCAGAGGAAATGAGAATAATACATTACACCCACCTGGTGAAATTTCTTTTTGTTTTTTTTTTAACCAAACTGACCTGAACACACAACCACCTTGTTTAGTCAACATAATCTCACGGCATGACATTGGCCTAAACATTGATAAATTATCATTTTTTAATATCCTTATAATATATATATTTACCAATATTGCATCTCTAGGGTTCCTTATAAGTAGTATAGCAGATTTGAACTTTTTCGGATCACGAGGCGGAGCCTCATGTGTTTTTACAACTAACACTGAGCCGTCTGTTACATTTTCAGCAGGGAAACCATGCATGCGTAGGCCATAGTCCATGTATATTGAACCAGTTACTATTCCTATAAAAAAACATGTTTAATTGTTACTTCCATATTGAGATGTAAAAATATCTTTAGAAAACATAAATTTCTGTTTCTCTAGATTTAATTCTACAATATCTGTATCTAGTTTACAAAATATATAGCAAAGTAAAGAAATAAAATTTGTATTTTTTTTTTCTTCCTTCTTATAGCAGGGTAGGGGAAATTAATGTCAAGACACTCTATTCTTTTTTTCATCTATATTTACGATTGCATGTTTAGTGATAAAACTCAACACCACACCTTATCTTGCCAAAAGAAGCCAATGAAAATAATTTACTGATTTCTACAACTAATTCTTAAGGTCAGAAGATATCTCACTACATTACAATAGCCACAATATTTTATTATTATTATCCAGGTTTATAAATTATTAAATTAATATAGTACAAAAATCAAGTATTATAAGGATTATTTCATAAATCAGTTTCACATTGTATCCTGCACACAGCAGGGTAGGCACAGGGAACCCAGTGTTAAGACACTCCGTTCCCCACTTTCTGCCGAATTCTAGAGGCATTGCATGTTGAGTCGCTGAACTTAAAGCCGCAATTTGCCTCGACACCAGAGCAAAGAAAGGGAAATATAAATCTAAGTAAATATTTCATCTCCTCGAGTAGGGATCAAACCCACAACCAGTTAGTTTTAGAGTTACAGTTTGTGCCCCTGCACCACAACTGGTCTCAAGGATTAGGACTGGCCTCAAGAAAAAGGATTACTATAGTACAAATAATTATGAGAAACATTTTTAATTTATTATTTTTATGTTTAAATAATTTAATAAAAGTAGTATAACTCACATCTTTCTGAATTTGCTCAAAAAATATATAAACAGTGAACCTGTGAAGCTACCATTTATTATTTCAATAAATCAAAATTAAATTAAAATAACAAGAAAACTGTTCTACCTATCTGATATAAACCTACCTGTCACCTGTTGCAACAGATATCTAAGCCATGTATTCCCGCTCCCCGGATAAGATACAAGGGCCACCACATCTTGAGACGCCGGTACTCGCCACCGTAGATTTTTACACCAGTTCACTCTAGGAGCCTCCCGTAAACCAAATTGATTGATCATACTACTACCGTAAGGTTTCGCACCTTGCAATGGACGCAACATAAATAATATTAGAGAAAAATACACTATTATCACTATTGCAATAAGTAAAAAAGTTGTTTTTCGCGACATTTTTTGGTGTATATCATAATTTAGTTGAAAGATTTTTCGAGTAGTTTCTGCTATTAGATTAAAACATTTTATAAATGTAAAGTAGCACTAAAACACATTCTTTAAATAATATTATGTATATAATATGCGAGGTTCAATAATGTCTGTAATTAATTGTATACTTTACGTTTCATATTTAAATATTTACGAAACAGTCACTATAAATTGTTTTGAGTTTTCGAGCAACAACCACTAACGAATTTGGATTTTGGGAACGTGACGTTTTAATAGTTGTGTTGCCAGTTATATAAATTGCAAGTATATTTTTATTTGCTGCCATAAATTTATTGTCTTTTTTATTGTAAAACAGATTTTACTAATTATTTACAATAACCCTTTTATTGTAAATATTCCCTTAGTGTTAGTAGTTGCTATTGTAATAAGAATTAATAAATATTGTTTATGTAAATAAAAAAATAAATACTCCAAAAATATTATATATTTATTAGAATATCCTTTCATTTCCTTATATATTCAATATTTAAGCTAGGATGTGCCAGAAATTCGAATTTTTCTCAAAATAGTGTGACAATTTTCAATATTTCCCGTACAAATTTCCAAATACATTTGCAATGGTAAAACTCTAGGAGAATTGATTTGGAGCATGATTTTCCTTGCTGTTATCAGGTCGCCTCTTAAAATGTGACATACAGCTGCTTTAGCCCAGACACAGACAGCAATCATGTCTCTCATTTGATATGGAAGACCAGAAACTAAATCGTGAATCATGGGAGGATGTAAATGTTCAACTGCTTCTACAATCTTATCAAGATTTATCAAAGACTCGGCTGCATAAATGTGAGCCCATGCCTTTTGATCATTAGTTGCATCTGGCTGAGCCAATAAGTCATTAGCAGATATTAGTGCAGACAGAGGATCTTGTAACTGGAGAAATATATAACTTTGTAGTACTAAAATTGAGTTTTTTAATTCACATCTCTGTTTCCAATTTATAGGTGGTCCTGGTGGAGCTTGAATTATGTTAGTCGCTGCTTCTGTTAAGGATTCCTGGTCAGGAAGTAAAGTTATTGCATTTCTCAGACAAAGTGCTGCAAATTCTAGAGACAGAGATGGTATTGCAAATGATTCACCAGATGTTGAATATTTTTGTTTATTGTCTTTAGTGAGTACTATTCTAGTATGTGGTCCACTGCCAAGTTTTTTAACTTTGAATTGTTGTGCTTCACCACTACAACATTTTTTCACACAACAATCAGCTAATCTCAGCCAAATTCGTGGGTTATTTGGATAATGACGTGCTGCTTCTACCATACATTCAAATGCTCCTTCTGCATTATTAGCTGCTAGTAATGCCAAACCCAAATTGTAAACATAAAGAGGTCTATCTTTACATGTTATTAACATTTCACTATCTTCACTTTCCATGGCTCTGAAATGTTCTTTAACAGCATGCTGGAAATATTTGGATGCCAAAAAAGGCTTCTTAATTGATAGATATATAACACCTAGATTATTGTTAATAGCTGCCCAAATATCTTCACCTTCAGTTTTCAAATCATAGTCGAATTTTATAGTTTTGTACAGTCCTAGACTATTTGCAGCTTCTATTATATCACCATTTATATATTTTTGTTGTGCTACAATAAAAACATTTTCAATGGAATCCGGTTGAAGCTGAATACTTTGTCCAAGATATAATTGTGCTCTACTAATTAACCTTTCATATAAACTACTATATTCATTACTTGATTTTAAAGATTCTCCATGATTTTTAGCAATTTCTAAAGCTTTTTCATATGTACGCCTACACAAAGTTGCTTCTAATAAAAGTAACACAATTCTATGAAGCAGTTTGGTATCTTTAATATTCTTACTGCTTAATATTTTTTCTAATACAACAGTACACTGATAGTAGTACCTTGAGTGATAAAGTAGAACAGCATAATTATAAAGTAAGCATGGCATGGAAACATCTTTCACGTCAGCTTCAGGAAATGTAAGTCCTGAACATTGTATAACAGATTTTTTGTAATTTTCAATATTTTTCATTTGACTGGCTTCGAATTCTATAACAGCTTTGTTGTGCTGTACACGTTTCAATAAAGCACTGTTGTTGGATACAAGACCTTCTAATTCATTTAAATGATTCAATGCTCCCGTGTAGTCTTTCTTCAAATAGCATTGATGGGCGAGGATAGCTGGTTCATCTTTAGCGTGAGCCATAATCAATTTTTCTATTTATAATGGGAATTCTTGTGAAACATTCAAAAAATAAACAAGGTATAAATTGCTATGACAGTTTAGATGATTGACAAATGACGTATGAGTAAGAAATTCCTATTAGAACCACAGATCTTAAATATTTGATTGTAGGTAGATTCAGAATATTTTATTGGATCTTTAATTATATGGAATTCAGTGAGTGATATATTGTACAAGCAGATTCAGGAGGTTAGAAAGTTACTTTAGTAGGCCTAAGATGTCAGGTTTCAGAAAGTACCATATATTTAGAACAATTTCTGTTTTACTATCTCATAGAAGAAAAAAATCCTGTATGACGGTATAATACGTCTTATGTTGTCTTCTTTGCCAACCAGTACTTTGAGTTTGAATATACATTGATTAGAGAGACAGAGAGAGAGAGACAGAAATAGCCGAAAATAAATATCTCTCTTCCCACCACCGATAGAGCGAATCCGTGATCAAGATGATGATTATGTCATTGGAATATCATAAGTTATTTCCCGAACAAAATTATTATTTTAAATCTTTTGTATTAATATTATGTATTCAACACATGTTAAACTTGAATAATATTTTATAATTGTTAATATAGTGTCATCTAACAATTGAATATCAAATCCGAATAAGAACTTTAATAATACGTTAAATAAACTAGACACTCCGATTCATGAAGAAATGACGACACTAATTCACACATGCCATCGGTACATTCACGTATTTGGTTATATATTGACAAATGTGGTTACGATTTAACACACGTATTACAGCTAGAGTATTTGCTGCCTGGTGCGGCTTAGGACTTGATGCCCTTTAAAATGGTCAAAATAATTTCAGATTTCAAAACACAGTAGAGTAGATATATAATTTTTTATTGCTTCAAAACTATAATAACTATATATAAGTTATAATGGGGGTATAATGGTGTGTCAAGTGGCGACGAATGCGGCGTTGGAGACCGCCACCCAACACGCCATGTCCGGAACGACGGGAGGTGGAAGACGGAGCTACAAATAGCTACGTGGAATGTAAGAGGAGGGATAGAAGAAAAGATGAATGAACTGTTAGATGTGATGGATGATAGAGATTTATATGTCGTCTGCGTGACTAAGACCTAGCGGAAGGGCAATAACACTACCGATTTACCAGGCAGTCGAGTCGCTTTCTGGGCCGGCGTACCAGAAAACCAGCGGGGCTGTCAAAATGTAGGTGTGCTATTATCCTCTCGATTAGTTAGTGCAACGGTTAAATACAAGGCGATCCACCTGGGACTGCTTTGGATTCACTTTAAGCTGGGGATAACAAGAATATTCTTGTTAGCGGCGTATGCGCCAGTATTCTCAACTCCATTAGGCGAACTCGAGGAGTTGAGTTTTGGAAGAGTGTCAGGGTGCGTTAGAGGGAATGAAAAATTAATAATATGTGGCGATTTGAACGGATGAATCGGAACTGCGCGAAGCGGTTACGAGGGAGTACTAGGTCAGTATGGTGACAAGAAAATAAATGAGACTGGAAAGCTTATATTGGAAATTTGCAAGAAAAGGAATTTGTTTGTGGCAAACACGACGTTTGAACACAAATAAATTCACATGTATACATGGGAGCGAGCGGAAGGGAAATGTATGATTGATTTATTCCTAGTGGATCAGCGTATTCGAAGCCAAGTTATAGACACGCGAGTGTTTAGTGGTTCTGAGCTGGGAACAGACCATTATCTAGTCGTTGCTAGAATAAGGGGTCTGTTTGCAGGTTGGCGCAACTACACAAGGTGTCCAAACTTGGAGTCGAATTATCGCATAAGAAACTAGAAGCTTCAAGATCCACTGATTAGAGAGGAATATCAAGAAAGAGTTTCCAAGAAGCTAGACAGCAGCGAATCTGGAAATGAAAGTATTGGAGTATGCTGGTAGAACCATAGGGATTGCATGAAAGAAGCAGCAATAGAGGTATGTGATAAAGGGAAAAGAAGGAAGGCTTTACCAAAAACCGCGACGAATGGTGGGACGATGAAGTAGAAACTGCTATAGAAAGAAAAAAGAAAGCATGGCAGGATTATAAAGCCTCAGCTAAGGATAAAAGTATGAGAGACATTAAAAAGAAACAGTGTAAGCTACAAAAGCACCAAACGAAAGTACTGATGAAGATGAAGCGTGAAAAGGCAGGGAATGAAAGAGACGAAAAGTTAACGAACAACTTCAGAGAAAACACGTAGCTTTTCTGACGAGAAGTTAATGTTTCTCGAGGTTGCTTTCGAAGGACGATGAAATTTTAACGAAAGAACCACACATTTTGCAGCGATGGGCGGAATTTTACAAGGAGATGTATGAATGTGATGGAGTGCTCAGTCTCAAGTAACAGCGAAATCTTAAGTCTTGATGTAGCTGATGGCGAAATCAGTATAAAAGAAGTTGAGAATGCAATACGAAGTCTGAAATGTGGTAAGGCAGCGAGAGCAGATGGAGTTATTGCCGAGATGATCGAATATGGTGGGCCACGCATCTTGGACTTGTTCTGGTTTTTGTGCAATTTATGCTGGAAATCAGGGGAGATTCCAGATGATTGGCGAGGTGCGTTCATCGTGCCTTTGTATAAAGGCAAAGGTTCACAGAAAGACTGCGCAAACCATAGGGCTATCAGTTTGATTAGCTTGGGTAGTAAAGTTTATGCTAAAATATTAGCGAGAAGAATGCAAAAGAGATCTGAAAGGCTGTTGTAGGAGGCCCAAGGAGGCTTTAGACCTGGAAGAGGGTGTATCGATCAGATCTTTTCCCTCCGCGTGATCACGGAAAAATTTATGGCCGTTAACCAAAAAGTTTTCTGTGCTTTTGTGGACTTGGAAAAGGCGTTTGACAGAGTTGTAAGAGCGAAATTATGGGAGATACTACCCCGGTACAATGTGAGCGGACCCTTGCTGCAGGCCGTAAAGTCTCTTTACAGAGATCACTCAGCCTGCGTGCGAGTAGGAGCTGGCGTGTCGCCCTGGTTTGACATCCGATCGGGTGTTAAACAAGGTTGTGCCATGTCAGCTTGGTTCCGGAGGGCGGCACACGATCGCCGCCTTCCGCCCTAATGAGCCAGAGGGCGGTCAGCTTGGGGAAGCTGGCCGCCTACTAACCTGGCCCCAGTAGTCGCGCGCAGGTTGCTCCCGCGCGCGCCGTCGAGGGTGACCACACACCCTTGACTCCGCGACGTGCCTTGCAGGCTCCCGCCGCCGCGCTTAGCGGAAGACTATTGTCCCCGCGTCTCGCGGCCAGTGGCGGTCGAGGAGGAGCACCGTGAGATTTTAGTGGGTATTCGGACGGCCTACATTTGCCAGTCCACAAGTCCCACATAACCCGCTCGAGTCCCCACTCGGGCCGGTATCCGTAACAGAATTTCCTCACGAAAAAAAAAATGTCAGCTTGGTTGTTCAATTTGTATTTGGGTAGCTGTCTCCATAGAGTGAAACAAAGTTATATGGGAGTGAAAATTGGCCTGAAGTGAAAGGTGACCTGAATGTGAATTGCCTACTGTACGCAGATGATGCAGTGCTTATTGCATCATCAGAATGCGAGTTGTAGGCATTGGTCACCACTCTAGAAGAAGAGTGTGAAAATAATGGTCTAAGCCTCCATGCGAATAAGACAAAGGTTCTGAAATTCATCTGAAGGTCATTTTTGAAAGAAATGAAGAACGGACGCAACGCAACGAGTAGGGTAGGCAGAAAGAACCTAGTGCTAAGACACTCCGTTCCCCGCTTTCTGACGGATTCTGGAGGCATTGCGTGTTGAGTGGCAACTCAAAGCCGTGCTTTGCCTCGAAAAAAATCTTTTTATCTTTCCATTATTTATAAGATTTCAGCAAGTATATATATCAGTGTGTGTGCGCATGGGCGTAGGAAAAAGTGGGAGTAGGGTGGGCCATGCTCTCCCCAGAATAGTCTGGTGCCCACTCCATAAATTTTATTTACAACAAAATTTGTCCCAAAAAAAAATTAAAAAGAAAACAACAATTACATGAACATATCTGTTCAAAGTTAAAGCCTAGAACAGACTTGGAGGTCTATTTTAAGTAACAAGTCCCCCCTGTCTCCATTTTGGAAAATTCTAAGCGAAGAAAACATTTTGAATCCTTTCGGTGACTCTTTATTTAGCACAATGTGTCTAATATAGTGTTAACTGATGTTTATGTAATTTTTTTTATTTAATTTTGTTATATAATTTAAATGTTTACATTATTAATATACTTATTTATCATATTGTAGTTAATTAAATTGAATTATTTTAATCCGTCCTTTTTTTGTGTGTGTGTTTTGTTTATTTTATTGTGTAAAATAGTCAAGTAGGTATATGTATTCATCTTAAAAGGTAATGCATTTAGCATTACCTTTTAAGATGAATACATATAATATAAGAATCGAGGGAATTAAGAAAATTGTTACTGTATTATCTGTTTAATGTAATTACCTCTGGTGGATCTAAATAAATAAAGATGGAGAAGTAGATATTTAATATAAATAACTTCTCGGTTATTGAATAAATAAAAACTATCTATTTTGTTGCTGCCGTCAGGGCGCAGGAGCACAAGGTTGTGAATGTAACGCGACTGTTGTCGGTTCGATACTTACTCGAGGAAATGAATTATTATTTATTAATATTTTTATTTCTTCGCTCTGGGCAAAAGCTTGGCGTGGAGTTTCACCACTCAATATGCAATGCCTCGAAATATTCGGCGGAAATAGGGGAACAGAGACAGACCAGATTAGAATCCCTCAGCCTATCCTGCTGTGTGCGGGATACAGCGTGAAGCTGATTTGATTTAATTGATTTATTTTATTTTAAAAAAATATTAACCTATGTCACCCGAAACATATTTAATTCACAGCTAATTTATTAAGCAAAATTAAAATATATAATGCATTTTAAGAAAATATAATTAAATTATTTTTATTTATTTATTATACTGCTTAAATTAAATTTTTAATTCAAGTTTATCCTACGACAATATCTTAAAAACATTATTAAGGCAGGCTTTCCCTTATATCCGACATGATTTCATCAACATCAACTGATCCTGTAGACTTTTGATGATCATTTGTAAATTTCTTGAAACCCTTTTGCTTGTTATTAGAGAAACAAAACTTTTTTTCTTTCTCTACAGCTTTTTTTTCTTCATCTACGTCCATAGCTTGGGATGAGTTCTTTTTCTTATTTTTGTGTTTAGGTTTTTGATCAAATCTGAAATCTCTGGGCAATTTGTGTATTTTGACACAGTGGTCCAATCTTTCTTCGGCATTCTTGAACTTTTCTTTACATTCTTCTATATAACAGGAATACTGAAATATGTAAAGGTGGTCTCATTTTATTATGATACATAATCTGTATGTACCTTAAGTTATTTAAAAAAATACGTAAAAGAATATTTAATTTTTTCAAATATTGAAATCAATTAATCAGCTTCACGCTGTATCCCGCATATAGCAGGATAGACAGAGAGAACTTAGTGTTAAGATACTCGGTTCCACACTTTCCGCCGAATTCTGGGGGCATTGCGTGTTGAGTGGCGGGACTTAACGCCGCTCTTTACCTCGACACCAGAGCGGGGAAATGAAAATATAAATGTAAATAAATATTTCATTTCCTCGAGTGGGGATCGAACCCACAACCAGTCGATTTTGTGCCCCAGCGCCACGACTGGCCTCATATTAAAATTTTATATTGACATTTTGTATGAAATAATTGCAGCTGTATATGAAATCGTGCCAAGCTTCTATATAAACGTATACGTTTAAGTTATCTAATAACGGAATTTAATCATACATTACAATATATAAAACTGAATTGAAAGTTTGTTGAGTCCGTCGTGGCGCAGGAAACTAGTGCGCGACTGTTGTGGGTTCGATTCCAACTGGGGAGTATGACATACTTAATATTTTTATTTCTTCGCTTTGGCAAAAAAGCAAATGCGCGGCGTTGCGTTTCGCAACTCAACACTCCTCAAGAATTGTGCGGGAACGGAATGTTTTAATGGAGAACTAAGTGTCTTAACATTAGGTTCCCAGGTTCCCTCTGCCTACACTACTTAAAAAATATGCGTATTTATTAATCGCCTTATACTTACAGACGGTCGTTTAGAAGCTAACACAGAAAAAAAGGAATCGTGTTTCTCCTGCAAATGCAGATCCAAGAGATGTGGGGAAGGAAGGCACTTCTTGCATTGACTACAGGCAAATCTGTGCGATGAATTATAGTGGTTCTCAAAGTTTAATAGGGAATTTGCTATGAAATGACATCCGGGTACTGTGCACGCTGTTTGGACACTGAAAAAAAATTAAGACAAAGGAAATTCGTTTAAAATTATGATGTTTTGCTTTTTTATCCTCATATAGCATGGTGGGCAGAGAGAGAGAGAGAGAGAAAAAGCCTAGTGTTGAGACAGAGATTAACTGTAAGAACGACGGTTGTGGGTTCGATTCCCACTCGGTTACATGAAATATTAAATCTTTAATTATTCTGATTAAATATTTCATGTTTAAGTAAGTACATTTTTATAGTTCTCTGAACTCATTAAAAAAAATCTAAGTGGCAAAGTTTATTGTAGGCGTTAGGATAGCGCGAAAGGTTGTGGGCTCGATCCCCACTAGAGGAAATCATTATTTAATTATTCTCTATTTCTTCGCACTGGTGTCGAGGCTTAGCGCGGTGTTGAATTCCGCCCACTCAACACGCAATGCTGTCTTCATACAAGGTTCCCAAATTCCCTCTGCCTACCCTGCTACATGCAGAATACAGCGTGAAGCGTGAAAAAAAAAATAGTATTGTTTATTAGAATTAATCAAATGTAACTTACTCACTTTGAAATGAACTTTACTGATAGATATGTAGTCTAGTAACCTAAACAAATAAATAATAAATCTATCTATCTATCAGCTTCACGAGTAGGTAGAGGGAATCGAGTGTTAACTCCGTTCCCTACTCTCTTCCGAATTCTGGAGGCATTGCGTGTTGAGTGGCAGAACTCAACGCGGCACTTGTCCTCGACACCAGAGCGAAGAAATGAAAATATAAATTTAAGTAAATATTTCATCTCCTCGAGTGGGGATCGAACCCACAACCAGTCGGTTTTACAGTCACACCTTGTGCCCCTGCGCCACGACTGGCCTCACTACTAAATAACTAATATGGATAGATATTCAGAATATGATGATAAGTATATAATAACCTTTTGTAAGACATGTTTCTGATGACTAATTTCAAGAAATTACTATTATTGCAACATAATTACAATACTATTAAGAATGTTCGTTTTTTTTTGTTTTTATGTAGGTAATATCAGTTTCACGCTGTATCCCGCGCACAGCAGGGGAGGCAAAGGGAACCTAGTGTGAAAGGAATGTTTTGAGAGTACTGTCTATCCGCCATTGAGTATTTATATGCAAGAAAAAGCATAAAGCTAAAACAATCAATTTTCAGGATTTACAGTATTTTACTTACGTAGAATGATAGTATTGTTCTTCATCAGCATCGTATATGCCCAGACGTGGAGGTTTATCTTTGAACATCTCATCATCGAGTTTCCGTCGCCCAACGCCGTATACCTTCAGTTTATACAGCAAATTAGCGTTCATATCCATTCTGCAAAACAAATAATATAATATTTTTTTCAAATAAAAAATATTGATACAATCTCTTGCTTTTTTATATTTTATTTGATCACTGGATCCATTAAAATATTTTTTTAGCTTTACACTGTACGTGACACTAATACACGCCGTTCTTATTAAGACAATTTTGTTCTCCACTTTTCGCCGAATTCTGGAGGCATAGCGTGTTGAGTGGCGGGACTCAACGCCGCGCTTTGCCTCGTTACAAGAGCGAGGGAATGAAAGTATTAAATATTTCATTTCCCCGAGTGAGGATCCAACTCATGGCCGTTGCATGAACAGTCGCACTCTTGTGCCCCTGTGCCGCGATGTCTTCAAAATAAATTGTAGTTCACTTAAAAAATATATTTTTAAATAGAATAGAACGACCTGCATTTTAAGTACGGCAAATTTTTAATCATTCGAAACCTTGGGAATGATTTAAATTCATGATTTTAAGAAGTACGAGATCAAAATAACTTATACTAGGTACATTACAAAAAATACACTTTAAAACTTTTATAATCAACAAAATGTTTAAGAATAATACATACAAATATAAAAAGATAATGTTAGGTTTGAAAACCGGTTTGCACAAAAAATATATATAATTTGATTTTTCAACGCACGTACAAGTCTAACAACTAGCGGCCCACTCGCGGCTTCGCCCGCATACGCCAGCTATAATTATATTATTATGCTGTATTTCCCATAAGCTTGATTATATAATTTATACATTCACTCATTTTTTTTTTATTTTGAGAAAGTGCAAGCACTACGTCGCTGTTTGCTAGGTCGAAATCGGCGGCAAGGGCGCCCCCCGCGGGACTCGAGCCTATAATTGAAAAGTATACGTCTAAATTACATGCTATAAAAGCCAAAGCTTATCTTCATTAAATTTTCTTGATGAGGGAATTATATTTATTTTCAATTATTTCTTGTCACAAAATGTCTTATTGCGAGTTATTTATAAGAAATAGATATATGGTGTCGCGGATTTTATTCTAGAACTAATTAAACTGAATGTTTTTCTAGTACAAATATACTTGCATAATATATTTAACTACGTTCGCAGCGCACGCACTTAAAGAAATTCGATGGCGTTTCTTATTATTGTTATTCGGTTATTTAAGGCTAACTAAGAATTACACCGTACTGTTATATAGCCTATAGCAATCCTGAAGGATGTAACTTTCAAACAAAACAAATAAAAAGTAAATCTCATAAGTAGAACCACACATCCAGAGAGAAAGAGCGTTTAAACAAACAAACAAACTCTTCCGCTTATTATATTTGTATAGATAAGACGTTTGTACATAGTCAGTCAAGTTAATTATGTATTATTTATTTAAATATACACACATAGAGTATGTGCTTAATGTCTTAGACAGCTTAACACTGTAAGCCGCACATAGCAGTGTAGACAGAGGGATCCTGGGAACGTAGTGTTAAGACACTCCGTTCCTAAGAAGACACTCCGTTCTCCACTTTTCGCCGAATTCTGGAGGCATAACCTGTTGAGTGGCGGACCTCAACGCCGCGCTTTGCCTCGTCACCAGAGCCAGGAAATGATAATATTAAATACAACATGTTGCGTTTACAGTCGCAAGTTTGCGCTCCTGCGGCACCTCTGGCCTTACATTTTTCTTTAATTCATATTTTAACAAAGAATTGAATAACCACCACCACTCACCACGCAAGGCCTCCAGAATTCGGCGGAAAGTGGGGAACGGAGTGTCTTAACACTAAGTTCCCTTTGGCTACCCTACTGTGCAGGATACAGTGAGTATAGATAGTAGAGGTGTTCGTTTTATTATATAGCTGAACAAAAGAACCGATCTCTAAAAAGAATATTTGATCCGTTCAATTTCAGAACAACTTTGCGTTCATTTTTTGTCGCGTTCATTTTCATTGGCTCTTTAAACGATCGCTCCGTCCGACTGCGATCATTCGCGTCACAAGAGAGAGGTATAGCGACATCTCGCTCACACGCACTCTTAATCTCGAATTTGAAAATTGGAAGCCTTTGGTAGCGAGGATAGTAAGTCGTAATTGGTGAATATTTTTCACATTCTAAATTATGCTCTAATACCATTTGATAAGAACTATAATAGTAATGAGTACTTACATTTATTACACTTAAACGTTAGATTTTTTTATGATAGTTTCAAAATTCTTATTAGGATAGAGGCTGGTCGTGGCGCAGCGGCACGATGTGTGACTGCAAAACCGACTGGTTGTGGGTTCGATCCTCACTCGAGGAGATTAAATATTTACTTAAATTTATATTTCCATTTCTTCGCTCTGGTGTCGAGGTTAAGCGCGGCGTTGAGTTCTGCCACTCAACACGCAATGCCTCCAGAATTCGGCAGAAAGTGGGGAACGGAGTGTCTTAACACTGGGTTCCCTCTGCCTACCCTGCTGTGTGCGGAATACAGCGTGAAGCTAATTTATTTATTTTTTCTTATTAGTATTTGAGTATTTGAGAAAAAATAAATTTAAGTGTTATTATGGATTTCACTTTTAATGGTTAATGACGTATTGTATGTATTAATTAGAAGGACGCTAGAAGTTTTTGTTCTTTTTTTTCGCTTTCTTTTGCTTTTATTTGCTTATATTTAATTACGTAAGTGTAAATAAGTGTTAGTTTTACGTTAGTGTAATCTTATTTTAGATTTAATAAGTTTAGATTTATATTTCTTCTCTTAAAAATGCAACGAAGAGGGCAAATGTGGAAGTATTTCAATATTCCGGAACATTAAATTACCTCTGTGTATATGTTGATAATAATAAGCTTCACGCTCTAACCCACGTACAGCAGGGTAGGCAGAGGGAACCTAGTGTTAAGACACTCCAATTTTTTTAAGACATTGCGTATAAAATAAAAATATTAATAAATAACAATTCATTCCCTCGAATGGGGATCCACAGCTATGTATATGTGTGTCCATTTTATTGGTAGTCTATATTAATTGTTAATTGTAATTTAACTTTAATTGGAGTTTTATTCTAGAAATAAAGATTTTATATTATTATTATGAATGCCTTAATTGACCTTCTTTACTTTTAATAAATAGTACGCGGATAATAGACGATCGACCTTTTTTAATTATCTTTTGAAATTTATATTTAGATATAAATTAATATATATATATATATATATATATATAAAAAAAAATATAATATATATAAAAAAAAGAACTAATAAATAGACTGATAACATCCGGACTCGAACTAAGGTCTTCTAGTTAAGAATTCGACCGACTTACCACTCAAGCTATCACAGCCACATTTTTGCCGGCGAAATATACTTTTGTATTCCAATGATATTTTGTACACGCTTGTAGCCCCCCTCCCCTGCGCCACGACGCCCGCAATACTGAACATATAAAGAGAACTGAACGTAAAATTGAACATGTTCTTTAAACTGAACATATCGTTTGTTCTCGTTCACAAAAGTAAGCTGTTGTGCACACTCCTAATAGATAGTACAACTCAGTCGTGCGCGCGGCCCTATGTGTGGGTAAACCTTGTACATATACAGTGACTTTGTTTGCGTGACAAGAGGTACAGTCAGGTACAAATAGTTATTTACAGGTTCTTAAAATAAAAACAATAATTTGGTATTTTAATGTTTATTGATAAAACAAATTCTGAATTACTATTTGAAAAGTCAAATAATGAATTTTCAGATTCGCTGCTCTCACTAAGGTTAATTATGAATTCTGACTCCATGTCAAAATGTCCATAGTATTGTTCTTCTTTCTTTTGTACATGTCGACTGGATCACTTACTAATTCCAATATATTTCTCGCATTTTTTTTCAGGAATTCATATACCTTAGCAATGGTTTCTCGAGTCTAAAAGTAATACGTAAACGTTAACCAGGATATATTTTTCCGTATATAGAATCACAATAAATAAATATTATTATATTTAAATTAAATATTTACCTGACTCTTTAAACATTTTCTCTGTGAAGAACTAGACATTTTTTTTAAGGACTGTACCCGTAAGAGAAAGCGATGTAAACACGTCTTGCTAGGACGACGGCTGGCGCGTCACTGCCACACAAATGAAAGTTATATATTTACAAGCGCACCTACACATAGGGCCACGCGCACGACTGAGTTGAACTATCTATAGTTGATTTTCACTAAAAATAAAAAATCTTTTTTAACAGCTTTAATTGTAAAAATAAATTAATAATTTCATTTAGTTCTTCACGGATAATTAATGAATGCTAGGTAAAGAAATTACTACTAGAGATCCTAGTCTCTAATATATTATTTCTATATTTATAATTACGTTTCAGAGGTATTTTTCATGAAGAACTTTAATATACTTTAAATAAAATACTGAAAAAGTAGATAAAATATTGAATAGCACTTTATTAAAATAAATAAAGTAAAATAAAATAATGAACAATGGTCGTTTTATATCTGCATTAACAAATTTCTTATTCAAAATTTTAACAGACTATTATAATAATTTATTAAAAATAGTAATGGTATCATTATTTATTGAAATTTGATTAAATAATAAAGTACGTTGTCTTTTAGACATTATCTTTCGCGCGTCTGGCCAAGGTCACTATTGTACGGTACGATAGTGATGTGTGTGCTGTTACTATTTATTACAAATTGTTTTTTTTTTTTTTAATTGAAATTACAGCTGCACAATGTATTCTGCTCTGCTCTATACTTTCCGCCAAATTCTGTAGGCGTTGCGTGTTGATTGGCGAAATTCGACACCGCGCTTTACCTCGACACCAGAGCGAAGAAATGAAAAATATTTTTTAAATAAATATCTCATTTTCCCGAGTGGGGATCAAACCCACAACCAGTCCTATTTACATTCACATATTTGTGCTCCTGCGCCACAACTGACCTAACTATTTTTATTGAATTGAAAATTATTCTAAAATTACGAGCTGAAACAACATTCAGAAAATAAAACAAACCTATTAAAAATGTATTAGTTTGTTCTAAAATTCGATATCTATTAGGTATAATACGCTAAAGTATATCACTTTACGATATAAAATAACTCATTATCAAAATAGCTCAATGTCGTATCATTGGTCAATATTCAGTTGTAGATGATAATTATTATTATTACTAATATTATAAATATGAAAATTTGCGAAAATTTCTGTTTGTTCCACGTTTGCGCAAAAAAGTTGAAGTAGGCGAAGCTATATAAGTTTTTGTTTGGTGCAATAAAGAATATATATATATACTTTCTTTTTAATTAGTGTCACTAAAACATTTCGTACATTTTACACGTATGCACATCTCTCCAAAATAATTTTGATATATGATCGCGGTAAAATAGCGGATTTGCTTTATTTAATTCAAACAAATTACATTTTATATTAAAAAAACCCATGTAAATTAATTTAAAAATCGATATCGATACAGTTCATCACTTACATAAAAAATAATATTTTAATGTTTCTTTTGCACGATAATATCTTACGTCACTATAATATAGTGTTACTGTAATTACGTATCAAGTCACTATAATACAAGTTGGAAGTTGAACGTAAAAATAAATACGTTATCTCGTACTTACGCTTGGTTGAGTGGAGTTGTCTGTGCCTTTTTATTTAAAGAGACGAAGATTTTAATTAAATAAAAAAGATGTTTTTATTGAATTCTTACTGTAGAGTTTAGTAATTGAGTGATATAAACGTTTCTAGAAGTTATCGTATGTTTTGACAAATTGTAAATGTTCAATTAATATTTTATTCAGTGATCAATTTGCTAGTTTTGAATTGAATGTTTTAAATATAAATAATATTAGATCGACATGACCGGTGTACGACAAAGAAAGGTAACTTTTTGATCACATGTATTTATTTTTAATATAACCTTCACATCAATTGTCACTCATTGATACTCTAGCAAAATGTTACACCATTCCGTGTAACACATAATCATACATATATTATTATAATTTTACATATTTCTTAGCTTACCTTTAAGATTCAATTATTTTTTCATATTAAGATTCTATCGAATGTATTTCGAAGGATATAATTGTAATGACACTGCTGGTAAAATATTAAAATATATTATACATTTATTCAGTTAACAATGTTCTAATAGAATAAGATAAGTAGCTAATTATAAGTTAGCTAAGTAGTTAATTATTGTACACATAAAATGGAGGTAATATTTAAGTTTTCAATTTTTTGTAAACAAATTATTACACATTTGCAAATTTGACATTAGACGTCATCTAGTGCTTGAACAAGTCAATAACAGTCATGACTCGACTTTTTTAACTCGATGTCTCAAATAAATGTATCGATATTATAATTACTATGTTGGATATAACAAATCTTAATATCATTTTTCATAATTTGTGTTTGCTTAACAAAATATTTGGATAATACGTACATTATTTAAATATATGCAGTAAAACTCCATAACTAAACATATAAATAAGAATGATATACTATTTCGAAGTTATTAGCTCTGAAATAGATTAGACAAGAGTTCTGAATCGAAGAGGAATAAATTTTACATTTTTAAATAAAAGTTAATATTAAAAATAATAAAAAAATACTCTTCCAAGTCCAGGCCAAGATCCTAGTTGGCTAGGGTTCCAGACAGAGGAACTTTCTCACAATACACCCCATCTCATGTAATGCTTCTGCTTCCGGTTCTTGATCTATTAAATCGTTAACTGAAAACATCATCACCACAATGATAGTCATATTGAAATTAAACATGGCATTTATTTAATGAACTAAGCCTAAATATGTCGAGGTTTTTTTCGGCTTTCACTATAATGTCATGAGGGGGGATAGCAATGTCAACAATCATATCACTGTGCGCCACTTGGCCTACTAGTACTATGCAGGTCTATCCACTATCAACTATACCTGTCAGTAATAATAGACCGATTCAAGGAGAGCAAAGCTCAGCTATTTTCATGAAAAGACGTGGGGCTCTACTTATAGTAGGATATCTCCGATTCCACAAGCCCATATCCTAGCAAGTTGCTGGTGTATTATCTTATATAGTATTATTATCTTGTTTTTATCACGATATGTTATCAGGTTTGAATACCATTTATTATTTAATGTTTTTTTTTGACATAATCACATTACATATAGCCAAATGACCCAAAACGTATAGGGAATTATCATTTAAAAATGTATATTATCTATTCAAGGAACAAAACGCTAGTATACTAATAAATCACAAAAACTTACATTTGATTGATTTTTATGCAATGACATAATATTATATTTTTTTATCAGTAATTATATGAATATGAACTTAATTTGTTTTCTGATACGTAGATTGATAACCATACTAACAAATTACTAAATGATTTTAGTTTACTAAGACTTCAAACGTTACCGAATAAAAGAGTTTTCAAATGATAGTGTATATTAGTGGCTTATACATTAATTTGTCAGTTATATTGTCGATACTATCTAACACGACGACTACAAATATATTTCGGGGACATCACTATGTCATCAATAGTTTTTTGAGTGTCCAACTCCAACCTGTCGCGTTTACGTTTATATTTTCCATTATTAATAAAAATATATTTATTATTAAGTATGATCAATATAATAAAGCACACATTTTATTTATAATAATTGTTAAGGTTGTGATGTACATTTTAACCCGATATGGGAAAATTCGGTACCTACAGGTATTTAGAGGTACGTAAATATAAATGTACTAGAGGGCGCGCGCGGCTTCGCCCGCTTATTAGGAATGAATTCTAAAAAAACCACGAAACACGTGTTCAATAAAATATTTTTAACAGTCTGAATTTAATTTTTTATAAAAATCGGTGGCAATTTAAAGATTTTTCCATATAAACTTTCAACCTCTTATTTGAACCCTTAGGGGGTGAATTCTTAAAAACCATGAAACACGTGTTCAATGAAATATTTTTAAGAGTCTGAATTTCAAATTTTATAAAAATCGGAACAGATAAAAAAAATTTTCCATACAAACTTTCAACCCCAATTTCATCCCTTTAGGGTTAAAATTTTTCAAATTCCCTTCTTAGTGGATGTCCAGAATATGAAAATAAACATCTGCCCAAATTTCACGTTTCTACCATCAGCGGTTACGGCTCTGCGTGCGTCTTACCTCAGTCAGTCAGCACAAAGCCTTTTATATATATAGAAGATTATCAAATTCAGCGTGAATTAAAGTTGGCATTTCTATTAAATATATATTTTATTTATCTCTATTATTCAATCGTAAAGAAATAAATACAAATTATGCCGAAATTTGTTGTAAGATAAGCATTACGAATGAAACGAATTTAAATAGTTATACATTGAATATCTCAGTATGTAATTGGTTTGATAGTGTCTATTGAGAAATATATTTAAATACTAATTAATTAATTATGAATTTTATAAAATCCAACCATGGAGGTTAATATGAACAAATTTAAAGTTTATATTTGCTGCTAAATTTATAATTAGTAGCTTTTAACTACAGTTTTGCTATCCATTTTTGTATTTAATAACTCAGAATTGTGTATAACGTCATATGATCAGTCACATTCTAAGTGGGGACTCTGACACCAGGAATAGTGGGTTACTATGAAATGTTAATGTAATATTGCCTATTACCTTTCTTGATAGATGGAATATCCAACACAAAAACTTTTACATTACTGTCATTAGTTTACTTAACCAAATAAACTCTTTAGCTTTATAATATTAGTATAGGTTATTTATTTGTGATATTTTTTTTCCAGTTAAAAGATGATACCTCAACGTCACATATCAACTTAAGGAGTAGATCCTTAAAGCAACCAAGAAGATTGAAGAAAGTATTTATTTTCCTTCTTGTACTAGCATTATGTGTTACATACTTTTTGGGTGAGTTTTAACATTTTTATTGTTGACATTTTTATTTTAGAGGATAGTGTAGTCTAAAGCAGTGGGACAGGGTCATACTACAAAGATAATGGTTGTGGGCTTAAACTCTACTTTTATTAGCTTGATACTGTATTCCATATTTGGCAAAGTCAGTAGAGGGAACCTCATGTTAACTGTAACAATCTGTTGCCCAAATGCCCCCCCCCAATTTTTCAAGTAATTTCTCATGTCAAAAATATGAATTTAACTCATTTCCAAGTTGAAAGAAAACTTACATCTGTAATGTATATAGTCACGCGACATATTGCTGCACCATGACAGCCCTAATTCTAATTGTGGAGGTGAAATTAAATGTGGCATCTCTGACAACTTTTCTATACAACTTTTCATGCAGCAATAGTTTTGCATGGATTATTTTATATTTATTTATTATAGTAATATAAGTTGTAAAATTATATATAAACTTATATTTGTCCCTCCTTCCTGTTAGTCATAAGAATAGATAAACAATGTGTTCATAAAATTATAGTAAATTTTTGAATTATATTGTGCTTCATTAAATAATATAATATGTAATTGTGGTCAAGGCTTCCTCTAAATGTAAAGATTGTGAAGATTATAGTTATTCGCTTTAAAATACTATTTCTTTGCAATTATTCAAAATTTGTTGTTTTATATAAAAACAGCACAATAAAACACTTTTTCAACAAACAATGTTCATTTTATAGGTCTGAGAAATTACAAATATATTTATATACAACTACTGTAGGATCACCCCCAATTTCTAAGTACCGAAGGCCTAATGCGAAATTATTGAATTCAAACGAGTAGTTCCTGAGATTACCTCATTCAACCAAATTAACTTTTCACCTGTATTATTTAAAATTTTATATAGATTTAAAATAATAAAAGTAGAGTAGTAAATGGAGTGTCTTAACTTTTTAATAGATATTACCTTGAGTGGGAATTGCATAATAATGCCATATAATGGGTACAATTACATACATACTAGTTTTAGTTTAATGTTATTAAAAATATTCATAATACTTTATGGTAGCATTGAGTTCTGCCATACAAAACATGATGCCTCCAGAATTCAGCTGAATATGGAGAAGTGTATTAATAGAAACAATGAGATTCAAGGTTCCCTCTACCTGCCTGCTATGAGCAGGATAGAGTATGAAGTTACAATAATAATAATCTATATATATAAAAGGACTTGTGCTGACTGACTGAGGTAAGACACACGCAGAGCCGTAACCGCTGATGGTAGAAACGTGAAATTTGGGCAGATGTTTATTTTCATATTCTGGACATCCACTAAGAAAGGATTTAGAAAAATTTTAACCCTAAAGGGATGACATAGGGGTTGAAAGTTTGTATGGAAAAAAAATTAAATCATCACCGAATTTTATAAAATTTGAAATTCAGACTCTTAAAAACATTTCATTGAACACGTGTTTCATGGTTTTTTAAAATTTACCCCCCAAGGGTTTAAATAAGGGGTTGAAAGTTTATAATCTATAAATATAAAAGGACTTGTGCTGCAGTCAGCACAGACTGAGTTAAGACGCACGCAGAACCGTAACCGCTGATGGTAGAAACGTGAAATTTGGGCAGATGTTTATTTTCATATTCTGGACATCCACTAAGAAGGGAATTTGAAAAATTTTAACCCTAAAGGGATGAAATAGGGGTTGAAAGTTTGTATGGAAAAAACATTTAATCTGTACCGATTTTTATAAAATTTGAAATTCAGACTCTTAAAAATATTTCATTGAACACGTGTTTCATGGTTTTTAAGAATTCACTCCCTAAGGGTTCAAATAAGGGGTTGAAAGTTTATATGGAAAAATCTAAAAATTGCCACCTATTTTTATAAAAATTTAAATACAGTCTGTTAAAAATATTTTATTGAACACGTGTTTCGTGGTTTTTTTAGAATTCACTCCTAATAAGCGGGCGAAGCCGCGCGCGCCCTCTAGTATTTTAATATTCGTAAAAATGGGACATATTGATTATGCTATTGGTTGGGCAAGCAAAGTCAGGGACTACTTCTACTTATTAGTCTTTATTGCAAATTTTAAAATGACCTTGGCAATTCAATAAAATAGTTTTTTGGTGTTTCTATTCATATGTAAAGATTGTATTTATTATTCAGCCTTGAGTTTAAATTCTCATTTAAGAAGAATATTACTCTTAAGTTTCGTAAATTACAACTTCTGTATTTGTAAAAAAAATGAAGACACACCGTTCTTCACCGCCGGGTTTTGGAAGCATTGTGTATTTAGTGGCGGAACCCAACGCCGCGCTTTGCCTCTACACCAGAGCAAAGAAATGAAAATATAAATGTAAGTAAATATTTTATCTCCTAGAGTGGGGACCGAACCCACAACCAGTCTATTTTACAGTCACACTTTGTGTCCCTGCGCCACGACTGGCCTCAATTGTAGTAAATATTTTTTTGAAAACTTTTCTATGAATATTATTGTTTTCTTAGACTGTCTGAATTAGGTGTACAGTGTCTCAAAAATTGTCAACAAATGTAGTCTTATCCATATTCTTCATGTCATATAAAAATAATTACCTCTATGTATAGTAAGTAAGCTTGTTAGAGGCCAGATTCAGGAACGCATGCGTATGGCTGCAAACGCGACAGGTTGTGGGTTCGATTCCTACTCAAAGAAATAAAATATTTAATATTTTTTCTCGAGTTGAGTGTCGCCACTTAATACGTAAAGCTTCTAGAATTCGGCGGAAAATGGGCAACGGAAGTGTTTTAACACTAGGTTCTCAGGTTCCCCCTACCTACCCTGCTATGTGCATGGGATACAGCGTGAAACTGTAAAAAAATACCTCTTTGCAGTAAAAAAAATATCAAATATAATAAATAGTATATTTGCATCTTAAAAAAAATATTGACATTGTTATGGTACAATTGGACAATATTTTATTCTAAACCGATGTTTCCCGTTGCTTGTACAATAAAGCATGGGTTTCGCCATCCAACCCGGAATAAATCCGAATTTGGCGGAAGTGGAGAGCTAAGTGATTTGACACCAAATTCCCTCTGCCTACCAGTTATAAATGCCCGAGGCGTAATGTAAAAAATACATAGTTGGGTTAGTTATAGTTAGTGTCGCCAGATCTCTCTTAGAGTAGTCGCAATTCTTAGTAGCCCTGACATCAAAGATAAAAATACAATACTTGTGATATTGATTGAGATAAAATTACAAATTCTTTTAATAGAACTGTTATTTTTTATGTTTTTGTAGCTTCACGTTGTATCCCACACATAGCAGGCAAATAGGCGATAGGAACCTAGGCACCAAGTGTTAAGACACTCCATTCTTATTCATTAAGAGACTTCTGTTCCGGACTTTCCGCCGAATTCCCAAGGCATTGCGTAATGAGTGCTCGCACACACCAAGAATAGACCTCCTTTAGAGGATCCAAAACAAATTCCTCCGTATGGTATCCGGATGCCCATGGTACGTACGCAACGTGGACATACACAAGGATTTTGAATTGGAATCGTTAAAGGAATTCTGCAAACGTCTAGCCAAGCGCCACTACGAGCGTGCAGACTCACTCCAACTCACCCGCTTCTTCGACGCCCTCGCAGCATCCTAGATCCCGACAATCCAATTACAGCTGCAAACGCCCAGTACATAGTCAGGATTCACTCCTCGATCTCACGACACACTTCACCGGCGTAAGAGGCGACGAGGCTAGCCAGTCTCACGGAACATCTGCACCTCGGCGCCACGGAACCAAACGGTCATACTGCCTCCTGATTAGCGTACGCAGGGCATTCCCTCGCGATTGCCAATCCTTCACGAGCGTCCATCAAAATTCATATTTTTTCTTCAGGGGCAAGCTAGTCTCGTCCCTTCCCGCCCGGCGACGCTGTAAAGACCATCCCAAGTCAACAGCAATAAAGCCAAGTCGAAAAATAAAAGCCAGTTGCTTGTAGGCAACGACCCTTATTGGAAGGAAACTTGTATAAAATACTGTTATGGAGTGATACATGTCACTTATTGCAATTATATATAATCTCTTTCTGGATAATTTAGAAACATATAGACGATATGTGTTTTTATCTTGTTTTTTTTTTTAAAAACGTTAACCTTTTGATTTCTAACAATATACATTAATGTGTATATTTGCAGATTTCATTGTTTTTTTTTAATTTGAAATAAAGAAATTAAGAATAACAAACTTTCTTGTCTTTGGCTTTGTACTGATTTCTTATGTAAAGTTTAGTTTAATCTTTTAGCCGTAACTTTTTGTAAGTAAAAATACTGGGATGGGCACCGGCACAAGTAGAGACTGTGCCCACTCACTCCCTAAAGTGGGTAGATGTCTAAAAATAAGATACACTAAAATATTATTATGAAACCTTGCCGTTAAACATTCAAGCTGATCTTGCATACAAATTTTAAATTAGTTACAGATATTTTACTGTTTTATAATTATTACAAACAATTAAAAACTTAAACAATGTAAACACACACGTATTATTATGATGCCTGTCGTGGCGCAGGGGCACAAGTGCGTGACTATAAACGCGTTAGGTTCTGGGTTCGATTCTTACTCGACGATACAATTCGTATATTTTTAAATAATTTCATTTCTTCGCTCTGATAACGAGGCAAAGCGTGTTTTTAGAGAATGGAGTGTCTTTACACTAGGTTCCCAGGTTCGTTCTGTCTATATATTACTACATTGGTGCAGTACACTATATTTGTGCAGTACTTTAAAACAATTGTAATCAGTTCAAATCCATATAGGTACTTTTATATTTTGAAATATTTTACATATACTTTTTTTCTCTCAACGCCGCGTCGTATGTTTTCTAGCGGATACCTACTCTACATTTATAAGACCGTCTTTGCTTACATGTATATATTTTTTTATATTTTATTCTAATTATTGTTTTGAGTACGAATTGAACCCAATACTATCAAGTACGCGGCCAGAGTGACGTAAAGACGTTTTAAGATAATCAGTATTTTAGCCAATATGAAGTGGCATAGGATTCAGGGGCCTGTCGTGACGCGGGGGTACAAGCGAGTGAAAACGCGACGAATTGTTGGTTCAGTTCTCGCTCTAGGAAATGGAACATTTAATACTTTCATGTCTTCAATATGGCAAAGCGCGGCGTTGAGATACGCCACTCAATGCGCATTATCTTCAAAATTCGGTGAAATGTAAGGAATGGAGTGACTTAACACTAGGGTCAAAGGTTCTCTCTGTCCACCCTGCTCTGTGCGGGATACATCGTGAAGCTAAAAATCGCTGTGTTCTCCATTAATGAAGAAATAGCGATCAAAGTGGCTACGTCTGCTCAGTTCCTGGGAATTCTAATCATATTCAATCTATACATTTCCGCCAAACTCCTCCGTTACTGAGGGACCGGGGGACAACTTACAGCCGAACTCGGTGTAGAACGTTGATATTCAGCAGAATTTTTTTTTTGGGTATAGGGAAGTAGGATCGTCGTAGAGTCGTAGGATTTCTCTAAATTGCTGAGGAAACGGCAAAATAACGAGATTTTTCGTTTTATCAATTCACGTAAACAAGATTGCTAGCTGTGATAAAGATAAATAATACGTGTTAAATAAACATTTAACTAGGATCAAACTGTAAAAAAAATATGGTTCTGTTTCTATTGCATATGCATAAGCAAAGTCATGTGTTTTTCATGTCTTGTATAAGAGGAGACTCCTAGGCTGTAGAATTGGGTAGGACCTCCTCTAGGTTTTCTAGGTTTTTTGTCCCCAAAAATCCCATGATCATCTCTGTTAATTTAGTAAAAAAATATACGTAATGTCTTGAAAATTGGACGGTGTGGGGAACGGAGTGTTTTAACACGAGGTTCCCTTTTCCATATAATATCTTGCTATACCCTAGATATGTGTGAAGTCAAACAGCTATAATAGTATATTATAGAGGCCAGTCGTGGCGCAGTGGCACAAAGTGTGACTGTAAAACCGACTGGTTGTGGGTTCGATCCCCACTCGAGGAGATGAAATATTTACTTAAATTTATATTTCCATTTCTTCGCTCTGGTGTCGAGGTAAAGCGTGGCGTTGAGTTCTGCCACTCATCACGCAATGCCTCTATAATTCGGCAGAAAGTGGGGAACGGTGTGTCTTACACTAGGTTCCCTCTGCCTACTCTGCTGCGCGCGGGATACAGCGTGAAGCTGATTACAAAAAAAATATATTAAGTATATTTTGTCTCTTTCCACAACTTGTATTACGAAAGTACACGCCGTCGTACACTACAATCAATACGTGCCTATACAACGCAGTCAAATACTGTACTCTCTGGCGGTGAGACGAATTCGTTTCATAATGTCAAATAATACAATGGTGCCAACATTGCCATTATTAATAGCAGGTATTTTTTTTAATTATTTTTTTAAATTTAAGGCAGCAGGTAGTTGCCAGTTCGATTCCGGATGTGAGTTTGTTTTTGTGTCTTGCGAATTTAATGCGGAACTTGGTGTTGTTATCAAATTATTGTTTGTGATATTGTTTTATCTTTACGCTTGAATTTCGTTAGTTCTTTTTTTATGTTAATATTATACGTGAAAACAGAAAAATTTAAATCTTTTATATTTGTGCTTATATTTTTTTTATTTAATTAGGCTAATATTTTTTCATTAATTTAATTTTACGCATCTCATATAGCAGGATAGGCAGTACGAAGAACTACATTATACTTCGTTTTTAGTGTTTGTTTTAAACATTAAATACCATTTGCTCTTTTTACTTCATCTTCACGCTTATCTCACGTAGCAGGATTGGCAGAGGGAACCGGAGAACTTCGGGTTAAGACACTCTATTCTCATTATGATGCTTCCGTTCCACATTTTCCCGGAATTAAAATATTAAATATGGAGAGGAATGTGCTATACGAGTCGGAATTGAACTCACAACTGTAGCTTTTCCAGTCGCTTATGGTACTGTGTCACGACGGCCTCGTTTTCTCTTATTTTTTTGAACGCACGGTTCGTCAATACATTTTAATCAAAATTTGTAAACAACTATAAAATGTTTTTTGTTTGTATGTTTTGTTCGTTTTCCATCCGGCCGTAAACAATTTGGTGAAAGATAACTTTAAAATCAAATGATTCAGAATTTTTATGTTCACAAAAATGGGTAAAAATAATATAATTCGTTTTATATCACAATTTGCTTTTACCTGCGGCTTCGTCCGCGTGGGTAAAAAAACTAAGAAACAATTAACATGATGTATTTTCTAAGTTATTAAAATATTACCTTCCTCGACAAATGGACTATCCAATATTTTTTTTTATTAGTATGATTTAAGAAATCCTGAGATGAGCGCGTTCTTGGGTGAACGCGTATTTAATAAAAATATTTTATATTTTATATAAAATAAACTAAACTAAAACTAAAGTAGCTTCACGCTTTATCCCTAGAGGTAGTCAGAGAGAACAGAGCGCCAAACACTACGGTCTCTACATACCTCTTTCGCCTCGTCCACTGTCATCAACCTTCCCTTCATACATACCCTCCGGGGGGTCCTCATGTTTTACGTGACCTTCCTCCAGTATCTTTGATACTGTGTTTTCGAAGGTCAACCGAGGTCTCCCCCTACCTCTCTTACCGCTCACTTTTCCATCATAAATCTTTTTTGCCATTCTTTCATCACTCATTCTTTCGACGTGCCCAAATCAACTGATCATGTGCTGTGCTGAGCTGTCTTCTTCATTCTTACCGCGACATCCTCGCCTTTGTTTTTCTTTATTAATAAATTACTTCACCTTTATAATGTTAGTATAGATAAGTAATTCAAGATCATTCAGGATTCAGGAAGATTTGAGGCCGGTCGTGGCGCAGCGGCACGAGGTGTGACTGCAAAACCGACTGGTTGTGGGTTCGATCCCCACTCGAGGAGATGAAATATTTACTTAAATTTATATTTGAATTTCTTCGCTCTGGTGCCGAGGTTAAGCGCGGCGTTGAGTTCTGCCACTCAACACGCAATGCCTCCAGAATTCGGCAGAAAGTGGGGAACGGAGTGTCTTAACACTAGGTTCCCTCTGCCTACCCTGCTGTGTGCGGGATATAGCGTGAAGCTAATTTAATTTAATTTAATTTAATTCAGGATTATCAAAAGGTACTGTGCTTAAAAACATTTAACTAGTTGTTTTTAATAGGATTTTATTTTAGCATACCAGAAGATATATTGTAATAAAAATATATATCTAATATCATGTTCCGAAGCATATCACAAAATCATATCTTCTCACTCCCGTCACAAAATTTACAAATTTAATATTTCGACAAATTTAACAGAAATATTCCCGAGATTTTTTTGACGAAAAAAAATCGACTTCCTATGATGAGAACCTAAACATACATCCATCAAAGTACCCTTGAAGTGTAGGGTACTTTCCAATAAAAAAAAAATCATCGAAATCGGTTGGCGGCCGAGTTATTCGTCCATTTGTCGCGTACATAGAATACTTAATGCAAATTTAATACTTATATGATTTTCTCATTGATGAAATTGTCAGAAATGGTACAAATTAAAATAGGACCACACGGGAAGCATTAGCTTTCAAATAAAAAAAATTATAATAAAAAATCATCAAAACAGGTTCATCTAGTCTAAAGTTCTGAGGTTCTGACAGAAGCAAAAAACTACAATCCTCTTTTTAGGAAGTCGGTTAAAAAAATTGTGAAAATAAATCTTTTAAATACATAAAAGTCTTCCCTGACTGACTCATAGACAACAGCTGCAACATAGAAAGCTGTCATTCAGTAAGTAGGTTCCTTAAGGAGTATTACTTAGGGAGGGTATCCCTAAATTCCTATGGGAACCCCACAAAAAAAGAATTTTATTTTGAACCGTCCACACAATTTAAATTAGGAAGTTTATTTGTAGAACTAAAATATTACTTAATTAAATTAATCTGAAATATTTCATTTCCTGAAATAAAATGAAAACCGGTTCATTTAGAAAGTAGTATGAGTTTATTTAATGTGCACATTTTTATAAATTCACTTTTACTTGCGATCTTATATTGATTATTTTTGAAAGGGTCTGCCATTTTGGACATTTATTGCATTATTATTTTCTTGACTTCGCTATTATAAAAAATCGAGTACTACCAAGTTATTAAGTTATACATGTAAGTACATGTAATGTCTGCAAATGGAAAAAATTAAGTATACACTTAAATTAAAATTTAGCTTCACGCTGTATCCCGCACCCTGCAGGATAGGCAGAGGGAACCTAGTGTTAAGACACTCCGTTTCCCACTTTCTACCGAATTTTGGTGGCATTGCGTGTTGAGTAGCGTTTACGCCTCAAGGCGTATCCCGCCTATAGCAGAGTGGTAGAGGAAACCCAGTGTTAAAACATTCCATTACCAATTTTCTGCCTTTTCAAGATCCTTTTGCCTACCTTACTAATTACGGTTTACAGCGTGAAGCTAAAAAATCTTTATACCAGGGCTTAAACGTTTGTTTGTAATTGTATTCAGGTTTTGTTTAATTTCTCACATTATCCCGAAATCGAACCTACAAACGTCGTATTTAAAGTCGCACGCTCGTGCCCCAGCGCCACGACGGCTCCTGTATAGTATATATTAGTTAATTTTTTTATGACAATTTTCTTTCCAGGTATGTTCGCGGGCCAGACACAGTGGTTCGATGGCCTCGCGAAGAGTCTAGGCTACGAGAGTGTGTACCACCACGCGGTGATCATTGACGCCGGCTCCTCTGGGACAAGGGTCCTGGCCTATAAATTTAGGGTACCGTTTACAGGTGGGTAATGCTTTCAGCTTCGCGGTTTATCCCGCATATATTATTGTAGGCAGAGAGAATCTAGTGTCAAGACACTAAATTCTCCCCTTTCGGCTTGAATTCGAGACATTGCGTGTTCTTAATTAATTAAATATACTTCGTTCTTCCGAATGGGAATCGAACCCACAACCATTGCAGTTACAGTCAAACGCTGTACCAATGCACCAATATGGTCTTATAATTATGTTAAAATAACTAACTACACAGAAGTAATTGAATGAACTATAATTTTTAATTGCATATTTTTATTATAACTATAGGTTTTTATTGTTTCTATTAAAAGATTTAGCTATTTTTTTGTTGTGGTAGTTTAAACTGCTTTAATAAAGATAATAAACATTTAGGATTATAAAAATACTGAAACTAAAAAAATAATTAATTTGTGAAAATCAGATTTTAAATTGATAATATACATTTCCTGTAACATATACGACTCACGACTAATGCAACTAATACCTATACAGGATGTAATATTAAGTTTGACCAACTTCAAAAACTAATAAAATAAATAAATAAATCAGCTTCACGCTGTATCCCGCACAATTAACGCTGTATGCCGAATTCTGGAGGCATTGCGTGTTAAGTGGCAGAACTTTGTCTCGACACCAGAGAGAATGGACAACATAAATTTAAGTAAATATTTCATCTCCTCGTGTGGGGATCGAACCCACAACCAGTCGGTTTTACAGTCACACTGCGCCGCTGCGCCACCACTGGCCTCAGGCATTCAAAAACTACAAATACATATTAAGAATAATCACAAAAGTTTTCAGTTGGATAACAATGAAAAAACGAATAAAACTACTAATGGTAAAAAAATAAATATTTCTTAAATTTATATTTCCATTTCTTCGCTCTGGTGTCGAGGTTAAGCGCGGCGTTGAGTTCTGCCACTCAACACGCAATGCCTCCAGAATTCGGCAGAAAGTGGGGAACGGAAGTGTCTTAACACTAGGTTCCCTCTGCCTACCCTGCTGTGTGCGGGATACAGCGTGAAGCTAATTTAATTTTAATTTTAATTTAATAAATATTTCGCTGCTACCCTTGAAAGTTAGAAAACGTATTGTAACGATCCATACCAGAACTAATTATGTTGGTAAATAATATAATTAGTTTAAAAAAAACATTTATAAAAAAATATTATAAATATAATATTTTTAATATTATTTAATTATAGCTTAAGATAAATACAATCTTATAAATAATAGTTTAGTTCAGTTATTTAATTACGCGTTCCGTTCACAAGTAATATTGAAGTGACGTAATATACGTAGGTAAAATACTCAGATACAAAATATATTTATTAAAAATAATTTAATAATTATAATGAAACGCTATGTATTATAATTTAAAATAAATAATAACATAATTAATATTTTAATTATTGTAAAATATCATGTTGGCTGAATAAGCTACTGTCCACGTCAAAGTGAGGGAGAGGGAAAAGAAAGAAAGGGAGATGGCGGACGCGTCTGAGGAAGGATGGATGTTTTAAATGTTTAGAGAAGTTTTAATTTATAATTAATAGATATCTAGTTATATTTAATGTATATAAAAAGCATGTGAGATTGTGTTTTCAATTGTGATATAAGTATTTGAGGTTGCTAAGATAAGTTATAAGTGCTTTCATTATTTACGAATGTTTGTATTGAAATACTTCGTCGGTAAGTTTTTAATAGATTATTATTAAAATAAAGAAGAGTGATATTAATGCCGTCAATATCCAGAGATAAATATTATTTATATAGTAAATGGAAATAAATACATGAAGATGTTTTTATGAGGTATATAAAATTACAATTATATTAATGTACGCAGAATGCCTGCCGCCATCTTCGTTAGATGCGTGTATGGGAATTGTGAAATGAAAGTTAAATAGGTTTGGTGAATTATAATAGCTTATAAATGTAATTTCTATATATATTAATAAATATTTAACATGTTACTATAAAAGTAAAATATAAATATAATAGTATAATTTATAATATGATATAAAACTATTATATCAAAATATATATTTACAATTTGTAAATATTATATAAATATTATATAAATATCAGTCTGTTTAATGTCCTACGATAAAAGTAATCTTTCAATATGTTTTATATATTACTTTAATTAAATATACTAGACATTAGACATTAACCAAATATTAATTATTTACGATTTATACGACTGTTAGAGTTCATTGACCCTTGTTTTAGTATATATTATATAAATATCATATAAATATGAGTCTGTTTAATGTCCTACAATAAAAGTAATCTTTCAATATTTTTTATATATTACTTTAATTAAATACAATAGACATTAACCAAATATTAATTATTTACGATTTATACGACTGTTAGAGTTCATTGACCCTTGTTTTAGTATTAACTAATATTATAGTCAGAACCGACTGCTGCTTGGCTTCGTTGGTACTAATGTGCTTGGCTAAGTGAATTGCCGTGGCATTTAATTTTATATATATTATATTTAGATAGTTTCGCGGTGCCTTGCGGTGCGTCAACGTTAACACTTGGTGTATGATGGATAGGTGAGCGATGCTATTTTATGTCCTGGAGCTCTGGTGTATGTAGTAGTGTCCGCCCGTCGCATACGGGTGCGCGATGCTATTTTATGTCCTGGAACTCTGGTGTATGTAGTAGTGTCCGCTTGTTTGTCTAACACTTGGTTTTATCGTAGATAATATAATGCGTCAATCGACTGATGTCGACGACATACTTATAATATATAGCCGGGCGTCACTGGTGCTGGCATGTTTAATATAAGCGAATTGCTTTAGTAGTGTTGGATTCTGCTGCTGAGTTTTATAAAAGGAAATATAAATATAATAGTATAATTTATAATATGATATAAAACTATTATATCAAAATATATATTTACAATTTATAAATATTATATAAATATGAGTCTGTTTAATGTCCTACAATAAAAGTAATCTTTCAATATTTATTATATATTACTTTAATTAAATATAATAGACATTAGACATTAACCAAATATTAATTATTTACGATTTATACGACTGTTAGAGGTCATTGACCCTTGTTTTAGTATTAACTAATATTAAAGTCACAACCGACTGCTGCTTGGCTTCGTTGGTACTAATGTGCTTGGCTAAGTGAATTGCCGTGGCATTTAATTTTATATATATTATATTTAGATAGTTTCGCGGTGCCTTGCGGTGCCTCACTTGGTGTATGATGGATAGGTGTGTGATGCTGCTTTATGTCCTGGTACTGGTGTATGTAGCAGTGTCCGCCTGTCTCGCACGGGTGTGTGGTGCCGTTTTATGTCCCAGCACTCTGGTGTACATATATAGTAGTGTCCGCTTGTTTGTCTAACATACATATAATATATAGCCGGGCGTCACTGGTGCTGGCATATTTGGTATAAGCGAATTGCTTTAGTAGTGTTGGATTCTGCTGCTGAGTTTCTTCCGCCAGTTCTTCTCAGCACTGAGGTTCTTTACTGAACTGGTAGTAGAATCATGTCTACTTGGAGTCGCTGGCTGTCCTAGCGATAACTGAGTATTTTCAATTAATGATTTCTATATCATATTCCCACAACTCTGAGTCTAGTGTCAGTTCAGACAAACCGCTGCAGGGTGTGTGCTGTGCGTGTTATTCTACGACGGTTCTGTTTAAAAGAGGCGTTACAATAACAGTGAATATAAATTATATTAATATTGAAACTAGGGCACGAATATAATAAGAGCACGAAGTTAATAATTATAATACGAATTATACTATATTAACGAATTCATACGGAAATAAGAAACATTAAACACGTCACATTATACGTACAGAATTGAATATTATTAAGATACGATTAGTAAATATATAGTTATAAGAAAGATACACGAAAGTTAAATGGGTATATTAATGTAATGCCCTCTAAAGAAACAAACTGAAGTGGATTCACATAATCGGCCGCCTAGCGGTAGGGAGTTCGATCTGATATGTGAAGCAGAGAGTTATATGTTATATAATTATGGCTACGGCCTACATATAATAATCTCAATTCCATTGCAAGTATGTATATTAGACTTCGGTCTTTGCATCAGAATAATTGACCTTTCGCTTTTGCGATTATGGTTTTCCATTATAAGAATCACAAATATTAACTATTCCGATCCGTCCCGGAGGGTTCAGAGCCGAACGGCCGGAATCCACGGTAAGTGGCGGGTGCGGGGCCACTCACTATCCCCCCTTAGTTATAACTATCAGTAATGACTGGGTATAACATAGAGGAGGATAGGACGTCTACGATATTCTTTAGAAATATCACGAGAGAATGAAACGGACAGACAATGACATTTTATTTATCATAATATCTTTTATTTGTATTTATATTAAAATTATTGTACATTTAATATTTATATTATTACCTCTGAATCTCTAAAAGATCTTGGATTACTTACGATCACTGCGAAAGGGTTCTAACTATGTTAGACGTATCACGAGCCATACTAAAATATTAAAATTATTATTTAAATAATTTTATTTAAATATTTTATTGACGAGTAGGGTGGGATGTCAGTTACAGTATAAAAATTTGAACGCAGCAGGATATATGCCCGTGTCTCTTGGAAACCGTCCAAGAGGCGCGGGTTCAAATCCCGCTACGTTAAATTTTTTATACTTTTGGGGCCGTTCAAGTATTACGTAAGCAGTTTTTTTGGAATTATTGACCCCTCCCCCTCTCCTATGTCATCAAAAATAAGCAATCCTCTTACCACCTCCCCCAATGCTTACGTAAACATTGGCATATACATTTTTTAAGGTATTTTTTTATTGATTTATGAGCAGCAGTATCTACATATATCAAAGGACATGTTCCCACCGTCTGAGGTAAGACGCATACACAGCCGTAACCGCTGATAGTAGAACCGTGAAATTTAGACATATTTTTAATTTCGAAATCTGGAAATCCACTAAGAAGGGAATTTGAAAAATTTTAACCCTAAAGGGATGAAATAGGGGTTGAAAGTTTGTATGGAAAAAATTTTAAATCAGCACCGATTTTTTATAAAATTTTAAAATCAGACTCTTAAAAATATTTCATTGAACACATATTTCGTGGTTTATTTTAATTCACACCTTAAGGGTGCAAATGGGTTAAAAGTTTGTATGGAAAAATCCTTAAATCACCAGATTTTTTAAAAAAATTAAATTTAGACTCTTGACAATGTGCCATTTCCTCTAAATAGATATAATAAACTTTATTATATTATAAAACTATTATATTATAAAACTAATAGTTATATCGTCTACCATACATACTGTAACTGATATCCCAAACACCTTTTAAAATATTATTTGATAAATAATGCCTTGGCTCGTGATGTGTCTAGTGGTTAGAACTCTTTATAGTTGTGATCGTGAAGAACCCAAAATCTTTTAGAGATTCAGAGGAAACAGTGTTAAGAATTTCATATTATGCCATTAGAAGGTATCGCTTTAATAAGGTATTTGCCATCAGAAGTTGTTCTTGTGTCAGTTATTTAGATAACTGTAGACTCGACAATATAACATTGTCATAACTCGAAGCCCGTCCGAAGATAAGCCAAGAGTGCGTCCTATCTTCCTCTCCACTATAACTGCGAACTAGTTATAATAAAAGGAAGAAAGAGTACGGGCCCCTCCCCGCCCTACACCGTGAGTTCCGACCAGACCGTGGCTTTACAGTCATCGTTGAACCCTCCGGGACGTTTGTGTGTGATCTTTCCGAAGGTACTTGTTACGCTTGTTTATATTAAGATTGTATTAGAATAGTGATTCGTGATGTTGATTGATTTGTGAGATCAATATAAGTCGTTGGAACGAACGCACTACCGCTAGGCGGCCGATACGTTAAATAAACGCACGGCACACACCCCACAGTCGTGTCTCGAACCGTAGGCGGACACTACTACATACACCAGAGTTCCAGGACATAAAATAGCACCACACACCCGTATGAGACAGGCGGACACTACTACATACACCGGAGCTGGGACATAACAGCACCACACACCTACTACTCGTATACCAAGTCATAGACGTGGTATATAATATATCAATGACCAACGCCATACAAGCATAGCTTACGTATCGCGAGCGTACTGCGAGACGGCGTCAGCCACGACATAGTTAATGTCGCTATAACAGTTCGCATAAGCCCATCACGTCAGCCTTCGCGACGTCAAGCAACATTCAATATTATAATATGGATCAAAGATCCACAATATGTGTCACTCCTACACATATATTGCCTTTATAAGAAATGCGATCCTAAAAGATCATGCCATCATAGACTTCGAATTATCACATTATATTTATTATACATTTGGTACGAGTCTTTATGTGCATCATATTTATTTGTACCGTAGTACTTAATAGTTCGACTCGACCGCTGCCTTCCGAGCATCACCACCTCCTATATATACGGAACGACGGTCGCGACACTCGGGACGACAATACACGAACACGTCTCGATTAATATTTTATTCAAAATATATAGTTTGTATTATTCATAATTAACTATGTTATTTATGTGCATTGCCATGCATATTTTATTTTATTTATTTATTTATTTTTTACTTATACTCAAGGTATATACTGTTACAATACGACTACCAAATATAGCCATAATATATATGAAAAAATAAATAACTTCTGCTTACGTAATTACTAGCTAGACCCCTCCACCCCACATGTCATCAAAAATAAGCAAACCTAAGAGAATATGTCCCATTATGTTGGTATACATTTAATTATGAGTGTATGTATTATATATATGTGTATTTAGTATATATATGTATGTATGTATCTAAGTATCTATGGATATTGTATATACCTATGTATGTATGTATATATTTTTTTCAAATAACAATAAAAAAATATATATATTATCTAGTACTCAGTGCACCCCCTCCCATGTGACTAACTTATTCTCTCCTCTACCCCAAGGTTGCCTGGAAGAGATTAGGGATGCCCGATGATCATCGATTTTCGATGATCATCGATGTTAGAAGATAAAATATCGATGTTTTAACATCGATGTTGCATTAATAAAAACATCGTAACATCGATGTTGCATTAATGAAAACATCGTAACATCGAAGTCAGTGTTTCGATAATGTGTTCCACATTATTTTCTGAACTCTACCAAACTACGGGAAAAATCCTTTGTCTTTCGGTTGACAGCACTGCACACACCACAGACTAGACTAGTAACTGCAAAGTTCGTAGTTCGTAATTGCTTATGAGTGAAGCGTGTGTCGTTTTATCGTTTATACAATGAAAATAAAATTATTGGTTTATACATTAATGACTAAAGTTTGTATTAGCAACATGTAAGTAACTACATTATATAGCTGTTTATTACAACATTCAAACAAACACTTTATTAACAATTTATTGCGAACTGGGTCTAGCATGCTTACCTACTTTATTATTTTTAGGTTATGCTATCTATTAAGGTGGGCCAAAAAAAATATTTTTTCATTATAGTGAAAATATTGTTCTGGACTCCAAAGAACGTACGTACGTATGTTAAAAGTGCAACTCTTACACACAAAAGTGCACTCTTACATCGCGATTTTCGATTTCCCGCATAACAAGGAGAATTTTGTGTTTTTCATTTGAAACTTTGTTGCGATTAAACTAATAGTATCGATGTAAAAGCCTATATATATTCTAGTAGGCATTTAAACGATATACAAAAAAGTCTAATTTATTTTTTGCCTATTTCACTTATTTAAAAATTATTCAAAGTAAAAATTTATCAATTTTTAAAAAATTTAAGAAAAAAAAAACAAAACATCGATGGTAGCCAACATCGATGTTAGCTACCATCGATGTTAGCTAACATCGATGTTGAGTAACAACATCGATGTTAGCCAACATCGATGTTGTTCTTTCGAATTTTATCGAACATCGATGTTACAGTTTCGATGTTGATATCAATGTCAACATCGATGTTTTTCTAACATCGGGCATCCCTAGAAGAGATCGCTCACTTAGCGATAAGGCCGCCTATTGTGCTATCCAATGTATCATAGTTTAATGTTCAATATGTATATGTATTATTTGGTGTACAATAAAGAGTATTTTACTTTTTACTTTGTACTTTATATCCAAAAAATCATAAATTCTCAAAGCTAGACTACTCAAAATTCCTGAAAATACATGGTGGTGAAATGGGTAGGTACTGAGGTTCCCTACTGATCCAGTTGAGCATTTTGCTAAAGTTATAGCTATATTTTTTATAAAAATAACAATATTTTTTTTGTTACTGTACGTGACCATCGTTGCTTGCCTTGATGTAGGCATGATCTAGAAATGAATACAATGTAGGTTATCATGTTTTTTATCAAGTTCATAAAATATATACTTACATACTGTAAATTATAATGGAATTGATACAATTCAAAGAAGGAGAAATATTTTTATGTAAAAATTACTGAAACTGTTGAAAATGTAAAAATAGTAATTTTTGTTTAAATTAAAATAAATGGTGAAATATGGTACGAGATTTTGTAGATAACATGTGTAGGTACATTTTCAAATTCCATCTGTGAGTTTACATTAAAATTTTTGTTTGCATATTATCTTTATTATACATACAGCTGAATCCACAATATACTTTAAGTTTTTATATATTGAAATAAAATATCGCTACGTAGATTAAATAAGGAAAAAAATAAAATAATAGAAAAAGTAGAAATGCGTCACTACGATCTTTGAATTCTTTTTTTAAAAAAAAGTTGGTTTTGTTTTTGAATATTTTTTTTTAAATTAGTGTAATTTTATATCTAGATAATCAGCTTCACGCTGTATCCCGCACACAGCAGGGTAGGCTGAGGGAACCTAGTGTTAAGACACTCCGTTCCTCACTTTCTGCCGAATTCTGGAGGCATTGCGTGCTGAGTGGCAGAACTCAACGCCGCGCCTAACCTCGACACCAGAGCGAAGAAATGGAAATATAAATTTAAGTAAATATTTCATCTCCTCGAGTGGTGATCGAACCCACACCCAGTCGGTTTTACAGTCACACCTCGTGCCGCTGCGCCACGACTGTCCTCAAATTATATCTAGATGAATGGTAAAATATATACTTATAGGTTTTTAATTACTTTTTTAGTATTCAGTCAAGTTAGTTTGGATTTAGAAGATGAATATTGGGAAGAGTCGAAGCCCGGCCTATCATCATATGTGGACGATCCGGAAAAGGTACGTTACTACATGAAAGGTGCATTATTAAAATGGCTTAAAAGCTATTTTTTTCAGCTTTACGTTGTATCGGGTTCGGCTGTTTGTTTTTGGTTGAAACCGAAATTATGGCCAAAACTACGATTTTTGGCCGAAACTGGCCGAATCTTCGATCGGTCACAAGTCTTTCTAATACTAAATGAATTGTGAAAACAATTTACACAACGCTTTTTGTATTAATAGAATGATTTAAAAATTAAAAATGATTTACTTTTTTAGAAAACGTATAAAAAATTTGAACGTACCTGGGATAATGTTTCCAAATAAAAATAAATTAGCTTCACGCTATATCCCGCACACAGCAGGGTAGGCAGAGGGAACCTAGTGTTAAGACACTCCGTTCCCCACTTTCTGCCGAATTCTGGAGGCATTGCGTGTTGAGTGGCAGAACTCAACGCCGCGCTTAACCTCGGCACCAGAGCGAAGAAATGGAAATATAAATTTAAGTAAATATTTCATCTCCTCGAGTGGGGATCGAACCCACAACCAGTCGGTTTTGCAGTCACACCTCGTGCCGCTGCGCCACGACCGGCCTCAAATGTTTCCAAATAAATATTTTATTTTATAATTGAGGAATACCTTCTAAAAAAAATAAAAAAAAAAACATTTTTTTCTGCTATATTTCAGGGGGCAGACACTATAGTACAATTGGTAAAACGGGCTGAAGCAAAGCTTCCAATTGACAAGAAACATGACACGCCCCTCATAGTGAGAGCGACTGCCGGTCTCAGACTTCTGCCCAAGGATAAGGCGTTACAGCTTGTCGACGAAGTGGATAAGGCTATTTCTAAGTGAGTTTATTATTTATTGTTTGTATATTAAATAGCTTAGTAGGGTAAGCGAAGGGAACCTGGGAATTTAGTGTTAAGACACTTTGTTCTCTGTTAAGACATTTCCGTTCCATACTCCGCCGAGTTCTCGATTTATGTTGAATGGCAAAACGCAACGCTTGACTCGTTATCAGAGCGAGGAAATGAAAAATATTAGATACATATTTAATTCATCTGAATAGGAATCGAACCCACAACCGTCGTGTTTACGCTTGTGTCCTTGCGCCACGACGGCCTAAATTTTGATTATAATGATTTAAATGCTAAAATAATATTTAGAATTTTGTAATATAGAAGATGATGTTGCACCATTGATTACCATAATGATTCTAAGAGAATTTAGAAAAATGTAATTATGAAATTAATTATTTATTTCTTAAATTTCATTAATTATCTCTCTATAACATTAGAATACCATAAATATTCTGTATTCGACCGAATAGTATAAAAAATGTAGAATTCGGCCGAAGATGCTTAAATCACCTAAATATACCGAATACTGAAAAGTAGTCGAATATTTGTCTCAGAGATTGTGCTTATATACTCCGTTTCCCACGCACCGACCCATTTTTGACGTGTTGAGTGGCGAAACTCAACACTGCGTTTTATTTTGTTATGGAGCTAGGAAATAAAAAAATCTTTTTCTTTTTTTTTTTTTTTTTTTTTTTTTCGATCTTGAGGTAATTGCTGTTAGCCCTATTGGCCTTTACAGCGACACCGGGTGGGTAGGGAAGAGGGTACTCTGTCCCAGAAGAAAAGCAAGCACTACCTGGCTGCTTGAGAGGAGTCGACGACTGTAAGGGCGCCCCCTGTGGGGCTCGAACCTCGGCTTACAATCGACGAGCGGGCTGGGAATTTCCCTATGCTAAACAAAGCCAGCCGCGATGTGAAGCCGCGGCTGGGGACAAAAATTAGACTAATCTAAGGGAGCTAACGGTCCCTAACCGCTGGGCCCGACCGCGCCGAGACGCGGCCGAGCCGTGGAAAAAACTGGACTTCGTCGTCGATTCCGTCGACGACGGTGTTTGTGTCGTGTATGTGTAGTGTGTCTCCTACCTATATACGGGGCGTTTGCTAACGTAATGGCGTCATCGGGGTCTAAAAGGACGCTTCGCGGGCGTCTTCTTTTAGGGTGCGCGTTGGGTGTGTAATCACACGCCATTTTTATTAAGTTTTTCTTTTTACAATAAACTACAATTTATATATCTTTTACTTTCAGATTGGGCTACGATGTAGGTGCGAACAGTGTTGAAATAATGGACGGATCCGACGAAGGAATATTTATTTGGTACACTGTTAATTTACTGCATAGTAAGTGTTTTCATTTATTTTAATACATTTTTTTTGTATTTAAACTAGCGGCCCAACTCGCGGTTTCGCCCGCATACCACCTATAATACTGTAGTGGTCATTTTTCTTGCCCGTTGTGGTCGGTTAGTGACGTCAGATTGAGCTGAGTCACCATCGCTGCCCATTGTGATATAGTCCTTGGCCCTTAGATTCGGGGTCACCAATGTAGTGTTGATGGTTTTTAAATATGCCGTCGACAAGGGGGTAGGAGTAAATATTACTTCTCACCGGTTCAATCGACGGCAGCGAGCGCTTTCATATAAATATACGAATACTTGTTATAAAATATATAAATTCTATTAAATGTATGTATGAACTCGTATGTATATAAATTATAAATAAATAAATTACGATATTGAAATATATCGTAATTTATTTATTTATTTTATTTATACGTGGCTGTATGATAGAACGTCATCGGCGGCAAGGGCGCCCCCAGCGGGACTCGAGCCTAGGCTTGCGGCCGTAAACAACGTTGTATTATTTTAAACTACATTTTATCGAAAAGTATACGTCCAAATTACATGCTATAAAAGCCGAAGATTATCTTAATTAAATTTCTTTGAAGATGAAATAACTTTTGCTCGTAATTTTCAATATACATGTTAAATAAAAATCAATGAAATATCCCCTTACAATTTTTAATTATTTGAAAATCGAAAATCAGCTTCACGCTGTATGCCGCACACTGCAGGGTATGCAGACGGAACCTAGTGTTAATACACTCCGTTCCCCACTTTCTGCCGAATTCTAGAGGCATTGCGTGTTGAGTGGGAGAACTCAACGTCGCGCTTTGCCTCCACACCAGAGCGAAGAAATGGAAATATAAATTGAAGTAAATATTTCATCTCCTCGAGTGGGGATCGAACCCACAACTAGTCGGTTTTACAGTCACACTTTGTGCCCCTGCGCCTCGCTTACTTTTTGTCACATAATGCCTTATTGTCACTTATTTGTAAGAGATAGTGTCGCGGACTTTTTAGAACTAATAAAATTTAATATTTTTTCATACAACGTACTGACATATAACGAACTATATTTGCAGCGCACGCGCCAAAAGCAACCAACAATGATAGCGTTCCTTATTTTTGTTATTTCGTTATTTAAGGCTAACTAAGACTTACACCGTAATGTTATATAGCCTTTACCACTGAAGAATGCTGCTTTCATACAAAACCAAAAGAAAGTAAATCGGATCTGTCCAGAGATCTTAGCGTTTAAGCAAACAAACAAACTCGCTTTATTATATTAGTATAGATATAACTGAGTGCAAATGCGACTAGTTCAAAATTGAAGTCGATACCCACTCGGGGGAAATTAATTATTTTCATTTTCTTACTATGAGACTATGCGCGCCGTTGAGTTCCGTCACTTAAAACACAATGTCTTAAAAATTAGGTGCTGTAGTGTGTATTGAAAAATATTAACGTTCTGTTCTTCTCCTACATATAAACTGTATGTGTGCCAAATTTCATACTTAACGCAATTTTCGTAAAAAAGGGGTTCGAAATGATTGCTTCACGTTATTAGGTATCGTATCGTTAGGTATAGCAGGGGCACAAGCGTGCGACTGTAAACGTGACGTTTGTGGGTTCGATCCCATTCGAAGAGAATGAAAAATGTAATATTTTAATTTCCTCGTTCTGGTAAGGAGGCAAAACGCGTCTAGTTCGGCCTCTCAACACGCAATATCCCGATAATTCGGCAGAAATTGAGGAACGGAAGTGTTTTAATGAGAACGAAATAGAGTGTCTCAACACTAGGTTCCCAAGTTCTCTCTGGCCATCCAAATCCTATTATTTTTTTGTACGAATATATATTTCACATATTTTAACAGAATTCCCTTTTATTTCAGATCTAATAAACGGTGAAACAATGGCCGCCCTGGATCTAGGTGGTGGTTCAACACAAATCACTTATCAGTTGAGTGATAACGATGTCCAATCGTATCCTAGTTCAGATCGCTTCGTAGTGCCGGCCGGTGGTGATAATATTACTTTGTTTACACATAGGTATGGGTTTTTAATGTGTATGTGTGTTTGTCATCCTACTACTCCTAAACGTATAGACCAGGGGTTCCCAACCTTTTCTTGATAAAGGACCACTTTTATATGATTCTTGGTATCAGGGACCACTATGCATGTAGGTATAACAAAAATTACCTGTGACTATTAAACAGAAACTTCACCTCACTACTGGGGACATCATAAAATTAAAATCGTTCACGGACCATATTTAGGCTTCTGCGGACCACTGGTTGGGAACCACTGGTATATACCAATTTGGATGTCATTTTGTGTTTATAGTTTTAATGGGATTCTTTCTGGTTGGTGAAACTCTTAACACTATTACTTAGCTAACTGAAAATATCTGCATCAGCGCTCCTTTTACTGGAACAGCATATAGGGTAAAATATTTTAAAGAAATTAATCAAGATATATTAAGAGAGACCAGTCGTGGCGCAGCGGCACGAGGTGTGACTGTAAAACCGACTGGTTGTGGGTTCGATTCCCACTCGAGGAGATGAAATATTTACTTAAATTTATATTTCCATTTCTTCGCTCTGGTGTCGAGGTTAAGCGCGGCGTTGAGTTCTGCCACTCAACACGCAATGCCTACAGAATTCGGCAGAAAGTGGGAAACTGAGTGTCTTAGCACTCGGTTCCCTCTGCCTACCCTGCTGTTTGCGGGATACAGCGTGAAGTTGATTAAATCAAGATACCTCAACAGTTTAGACGTACGATTTTTTTTTCATTTCACGATGTTTATTACTGTATTTCGTGTGAGGCAGTTATACATAGATACCAATAACGTAAAGACACACTACTTCAAAAATACTACTAAAGATTAATCAACTATGAACTTTGCCGCCAATACTTACGACTTGATTTCGGAATGAGGCGTATGCGGCGGTTTCCCTTTGTTAGGTTTAATTTCACAAAAAAAATGCAATATAAAACTTATTCTAAGATATACTGTAATGATTTCCAAATTTTTAATTCGCAGAGCTATTTTTTTCTTCAAAATTAATGAAAATACATTATTTTATTTCTTTCAGTTACCTAAAACTAGGTCTGTTGGCGGCCAGGCACGGTATATTCCGTCTCGAATCAAACGACAACAACACTAACGAGTTCATATCCGTGTGCGTCGATCCCATCGTGCAAAATGAGAAATGGACATATGCTAATAAACAGTATATAATTAGGTAAGTTTATAATTTATATAGAAAACTAGATTTAACTTGGTCAAATAGTTTTTTCTTAGCTACATGCTGTATCCCGCACATAGCAGTATAGACAGAGGGAACTTGGGAACCTACTCGTTACTAGATTAAGGAAAATGTTAAATATTTTATATCATCATCGAGTGGGAATCGAATCCACAACCTATCGCGGTAACGCACGCTTGTGCCCCTGCACCACGACTGGTCTCAATGAAATAACACAAACCACACATGACAAGATGACAGTAAGTTGCATTAAAATAAGTAACGTGATGTAATCTTCGAGAAATTAAATGAATATCCAACCCAAAAAATATATTTTTTCAATTCCAACCAGTGTTTTCTGAGATTAATGTAGAGTAAGCAATTTTTGGTGATCTTCGTTTGTCAAATCTAAGCGCACGAACATCGTTTCTATGTAATCAGGTACCTGCAGTCAGAGTTATCACCCGCATGGAATAAAAGAGTTTACGTAGTTCCGTAATCGTAACCGAAATTATCGGATTCCAAATGAGGTCTGACAATCCACTCGCCTGTGGAGCGGACTCCACGAGCGCTCTGTCATAAATAAATTTCTGCATGCAGCTGTCTTGAATGTATCATTGCCGTATCATCTACGCAAAATATTTTTTGTACAATAAAATTAATAAATCGCATACTCAAATTTCAAATAAGAATTAATAAAATGTTATGAGAGAGGAACTACTGTGGGTGAGACATCGTAGTGGCATATGCGAATGATCCTGTGGCGTCTCATATGAGTAATGAGGGCTTCCTCCGTCCTACGCAAGGATGGTCTGCGTAAACGCATTTCCTAACTACAAAAAAAAGAAGGTTTCCAAGGGCTTCTCCGTATATCATAACGTATCGAACGTGTTAATACCTGCGCAGAACGCGTATTTTAGATGCCATAAGAGAGAATTGTGTCCATGTCTCTTCATAAGAAAGGTACCTTTCGCCTAATTTCTGTGATATCCAATGTGAACAAAATTTTACTTTATATATATACTTTATAATCCATACCTCCATACCTATATTATAAATTCGAAAGTAACTCTGTCTGTCTGTCTGTCTGTCTGTCTGTCTGTCTGTTACGCAATCAGGGCCAAACCGCTAATTAAATTGTGATAAAATACTCATGAAGAGATACTTAAGGGTCTTCGGATGAACATAGGTTACTTTTTTTTCTCATATTTGTAATATTGTCGATATATACTAATATATTAAAATTCTTTTTAGTTTGACAGGCAATTTATTCCGCCATGTTAATAACAACCGACCGTTGCTAAGCAACGGTTTGCAAAGTTTGTTTGTTATAAGAAAACGTCACCCAAAATGAGCTTAACGCATACATAGCGGGCGCCGATTCAACTTTATGAGATACATAAAAACAATGTTTTACAAAAATATTGTTCTTTAATGTTTAAAAAAGTCCGCTATACATATACCATGTTTATCTCTGAAGGTTAAGCAAAAGTAATCATTTTAATTAAGTTACTTTATATTTATCGGGTTTTTGTTGTATGTATTTTCTATAATTTGATATTGATCCTTATGAAAATGAATATAATAGTCACTTTTAACATTTCATCTGGATTGAAATTATAGTTTACTGTATATATAACATTCTAATAAATAATTAAGGAGATGTCACTGATTCGAAATGACCTAGCTTACGAGCGGCATAGTATGACCGACGCGAACGGGCAGATGACTTTGACAGTTTTGTAAATTTTCATACATTTTCGAACTACTGTTATTTTTTATGTAATTATAATTAATTTATACTTTTCTTTGGTTCTTGGCTTATTCGAGTAGTAGTTTAGTTAGATTTTCATAAATTTCTTGGTGTGGTGTAAGTTGCGGCCCTGTGCGGCAGCGGCATAATATTACTTAAGTACTTATTATTTAAGGAAAGAATTGTTGGTTATTTCATGTTGGATGGTTATCTATTGCGTTGTTATACACTTAATAAAATATGGTTTTAGTTTTTTGGGATTTTATTTGATATTGCTCGCAAAACTTATCATATTTAATGTAGAAAGGAGTTTAGTTAGGTATTTCATATAGTATCTATGTACGCGCGCAAGGAAAACGTGTAAAAAGATTTTCCCCGGGTAAATCAGTAAAATCGATCACTGAAAGTCCAATAAAAATCAGTTCAGTTATTCTGGACATTAGCTCGGGGAAATAGTAAGACAGACAGAGACAAAAAATATAATATTTCTTTTTGTATTTAAGTATTATGTAAATAACCACATGCACTTGCAAAAACAGCACAACACATTTAATTTTAATTCTTTTAAATATTTATTTTACTTTGATGATATTAATAATGTAGCGGGTTTTGTTTAATTTTTTTTTATAAATATTTTAATATGATTACGTTTACTTATAATTTTTTTCATTCAAATTAGATATTTTCAAAAACAATTTCATAAATATATCTAATAAGCATTCGTATAGTTCAAGCGGGCGAAGCCGCGTCCGGGTCCGCTAGTCTATATATATAAAAGGACTTGTGCTGACTGACTGAGGTAAGACGTACGCAGAGCCGTAACCGCTGATGGTAGAAAAATGAAATTTAGGCAGATGTTTATTTTCATATTCTGGACATCCACTAAGAAGGGAATTTGAAAAATTTTAACCCTAAAGGGATGAAATAGGGGTTGAAAGTTTGTATGGAAAAAAAATTGAATCTGTACCGATTTTTATAAAATTTGAAATTCAGACTCTTAAAAATATTTTATTGAACACATGTTTCATGGTTTTTAAGAACTCACCCCCTGAGGGTTCAAATAAGGGGATGAAAGTTTATATGGAAAAATCTTTAAATTGCCACCGATTTTTATAAAAATTTAAATTCAGACTGTTAAAAATATTTTATTGAACACGTGTTTTGTGGTTTTTTTAGAATTCACTCCTAATAAGAGGGCGAAGCCGCGCGCGCCCTCTAGTACTGAATATAACGGCTTTACATTAAGCATACGTATATAACTCCAGAGATTTCTGAAGAACAAGTCGATTGTGCCAGTGGTATAGGAGCACGTAAACAAATAACACTGCACAACAGCATGTCTGATGATTGTGTAATGACACATCATCTTAGTCCAACTTTTTAAAAGGATTTCAAATCTGTAACTGAAATTTCAGTATCAGCTCTTCTTAAAAAATATGACACACAAGTCTTTTTAGTCTCTGTTAAAAGCTGAAGGTAGAGAGTTGTTCTGAATGATTCAACAGTAGTCAGCCATTGTGTGTGCAAGCCAGCATTCATAGCGTTCTTTAATCGTACGAAGGTCCTGGTAGAACCGTTCTCCTTGTTCTTCACTTAGATCCCCAAGATTGGCAGGGAAATAGTCGAGGTAGTTGTGAAGACAGTATAACTTGCTGCCTATGTTACATCTAAGACTTTAAAAGCGAGTACACTTTAAAAGACTTTAAAAGTGAGTACACATTAGTTTTTGGACGTGTTGGAAATAATCAGAACTTATTATTCCCAAAAAAAAAAAATAAACAAGCCAAACAAAGTCGTTCCATGCGTTTTTCAAGTTAAGAAACAGACTTACACCCTAGTTATAGGCCCGTTTAAATCATCTTGGTTCAATGGTCTTGATGTTTCCAGATCAAATTCAAAGTCACTACAATCAGTATTCGCCTTATTCTTGAGATTCAAGTGACATCTTATGGCTACACGACCGTATTTTTATGCCGACTGTATGCAAGGATATTTCCATTTGGATCGAGTGTTCCTATTAATGCCAGTTATGTTAACCGCACAAAAATAACAATAATTGTGATGGTTCACGGGTTCCTTTGAGATCATAGCAATTCAAACATGTAATGGGCCTATCATGACATATAATCTGCCTCACAATGGGACTATGAAGAAGTCTATCTTATTTTTTATTATGGATAAGGCAAGGCAAACGAGCGTGCGGGTCACCTGTTGGTAAGTGATCACCGCCGCCCACGACCCCGTGCAGCAACAAGAGCTACAGGTGCGTTGCCGGCCTTTAAGATGGGTTAGGCGGCGGAGCCCGGCATTACCTGATGCGAAACGGAGTGGCATAAAGCCACTACTTCACGCTGGTTTTAAATGCCGGGGGTGGTAATGATCCGGTCGAGTCTGCCCATGCGTGTTGCCATTTCTGGCGACGTTACTCTAACACACATAGTCGCCTCATACGACACCACCAGTACCAGGATGATCCTATTCTAGGCCGGGATCACACGGTTGGTGATCTAAAAACTGAAATATTCTACTACTCATCTTGCGACAATACAATCAGACATGTTAACATTGGCCTCACTATTATTTATATTACTGTGGATCTTAAAGCTAACAACTAGAGAACTACCTGCTCCTACATCTAGTCCAGTAATAGTTATTGTGAAAAGAATATAAGAAAAACGTATGCAATATTACGATCTGCTGTTGAAAATCCTAAGAAAATATGAAAATATTGCCCGTGTAACCAAAAACATTGCGATTAATAAGATGTATTTGTTATTTTCTTCTATGGAGCTGAATCATGAACGATCCAACAGTCTGTGTGTTAATATTGACGCCTTTTAAATTTAATTGGATTGTTTGCAGAGTACTTCTTCATTTTAAAAACCCTTGGCACCAAGCAAACGGTTTCATCAAGCGAGAATTCACAGGGACGTCTATTATAGCAAAACATGGAAGAGTAGAAGGACAGTGCTTTTTCGGCTGACAAAAGGATAGATCTGAAAAAGTTTTGCACTGGCTGTTCCATTAACGACTGCAAAACGAGATAGTCAAATTTTACTATCTGGTTTTTTAATGGTCATATTTGCAAAGTCCAAATAATAACCTTATGCAAACGTTTTGGAGGCGCTCAAGCTTATTTAATTGCTCTTTTTTAGATCGAAGTAATAAGAATGCCATCAAAAACATCCTGTAAAAAACCCAAGTCTCGCAGCTCAGTCTTTCTACCGTAAAAAATTGTGAGATCCATGTAATACCAAGTCGGTTAATCTATTTAGTCTCTACTTAAAGGACCTTCTGTCTTAAGTTATTACAGTAGTTATTATCATGCCAATATTAAAAATATTTTACGTTTTAAACAAATAGATCGACTTGGACATCGCATGATTTGATTATTAGTATGTCTCACACTACACAGCACGACGGGCCAGCAACCGAATTCCTCACCAGAGTCCTTCCGAATATGATGTCTATTATGTCTTTCGATAGATTGTGTTTTCATGCGATGTCCAAGTCGATCTATTTGTTTAAAACGTAAAATATTTTTAATATTGGCATGATAATAACTACTGTAATAACTTAAGACAGAAGGTCCTTTAAGTAGAGACTAAATAGATTAACCGACTTGGTATTACATGGATCTCACAATTTTTTACGGTAGAAAGACTGAGCTGCGAGACTTGGGTTTTTTACAGGATGTTTTTGATGGCATCTCACTTCTTTTTGTAGAGTCCTACTTTTTGGTACCTATCTACACTTATTATTTTCTATTATACAGTAAAAATGATTCATTAACTGCAAATGTAATCTTGTAATCCTATACATTTATATGGGGTTACAAAGTTATTTATGCAGTTGGTGTATTTGGAAAACTGGACTGAAATTACAAAATATTTAAGTTTTCCCATGATTAAGACACTAAACTCGATTTGTATTCCAAATTTGAAGCTTCTATGTCTGCTGGAAGTGCCTTGGACTTTTGATGATCGGTGAGTCAGTCAGTGAGTGACAAAATTTAGAAACTTTAACAAGTTGTCATTCTTAAACTACTGGTTCAAATTGACTGAAATTTTAAATATACCGTGTTTATATTATGCCTGATTAGTTACTGAAAATTCAGGTTTCTTGTTTTATCCACAACGAAGCTATAGGGGGTCGAAAATGGCCTGAATCGCTTCGAGAAAAGGATGGTACGGCCGTGCCGCTGTTTTTTGCTCGACTTGGCGGGGGCACTGCCGTGCCCCCAGATGAGCATAATCAAGAATTGTTAGAAGTGATTGTGCCAGCACAACTTTAGTAGGAATGGGTAGAAAGTTGCGTAGTCGACGTATTGATGCAACCGCTGCAAATATTTTCCTATTTATTTCACTGATTAATAGCTTCCAAGATAGGTATTAATCAAAGATACTACCAAAATTTTTTACATTATCAGTAAAAGGGTCTATTGTTCCATTAAGCGATATAGACGATAAATCACGTACAGTCATTTGAGGGATGAATCTTGGACTACCTATAATAATCGCTTGAGTCTTTTTGGGGTTTTTAGTTAAACCTAACGATTTATTTCGTAACAAAATGTTTCTGAGTTCTTCGTTTTGTGCTGATATACATAGTAATCGAAAGATCGTGTAACGTATTTCACGTTAATTTGGAGATCATCAGCCTAAAGGTGGTAGGGAGAAGAAAGATTGTGACAGAAATGATTGATAAATAATGAAAATAAAAGAGGCGACGCCACCTTGTGAAACGTCGGCAAGCACCGTTCTGAATAGGAATACTGAACTCTGAAAAGTTGCTTGCGACCAATGCAAGTAAGAGTGAAACCAATCAATTACTTTAGTAGATATGCTAAGAGAATACATAATTGCCAATAGAATATCAAAATCCACAGTATTGAATGCGTTACTGAAATCAAGCAGAATCAATATAGTGACTTGATGATTTTCCATATCTTGGGGAATATTATCTGATATGCTAACTAATACAGTAGTCGTACCAGTCCTAAACCAGACTGTAAAGGATTGAATAGGTTATTATTAGTTAGATATTTACTAAGTTATATATATTTGTTCTCTTTTCTCTTTTAGCGGAGCACCCCGGCCTGACAGCATGAAGCGCGAGGCGGTGTACTCGCGCTGCCACGAGGCGGCGCGGCGCTACGTGTCGCGCACGCAGGGGTGGGCGCCGGGCGCGCCGCCGCGCACCGCCGTCGCCGCCATGAGCTACTTCTACGACGTGGCGGCCGACGCGGGCATCATAGGTACGTGACCATGTGTCCTCGCTACTAGTGGACGAGCCCACCAGGACAGCATGACGCGCGAGGCGGTGTACTCGCGCTGCCACGAGGCGGCGCGGCGCTACGTGTCGCGCACGCAGGGGTGGGCGCCGGGCGCGCCGCCGCGCACCGCCGTCGCCGCCATGAGCTACTTCTACGACGTGGCGGCCGACGCGGGCATCATAGGTACGTGACCATGTGTCCTCGCTACTAGTGGACGAGCCCACCAGGACAGCATGACGCGCGAGGCGGTGTACTCGCGCTGCCACGAGGCGGCGCGGCGCTACGTGTCGCGCACGCAGGGGTGGGCGCCGGGCGCGCCGCCGCGCACCGCCGTCGCCGCCATGAGCTACTTCTACGACGTGGCGGCCGACGCGGGCATCATAGGTACGTGACCATGTGTCCTCACTACTAGTGGACGAGCCCACCAGGACAGCATGACGCGCGAGGCGGTGTACTCGCGCTGCCACGAGGCGGCGCGGCGCTACGTGTCGCGCACGCAGGGGTGGGCGCCGGGCGCGCCGCCGCGCACCGCCGTCGCCGCCATGAGCTACTTCTACGACGTGGCGGCCGACGCGGGCATCATAGGTACGTGACCATGTGTCCTCGCTACTAGTGGACGAGCCCACCGGGACAGCATGACGCGCGAGGCGGTGTACTCGCGCTGCCACGAGGCGGCGCGGCGCTACGTGTCGCGCACGCAGGGGTGGGCGCCGGGCGCGCCGCCGCGCACCGCCGTCGCCGCCATGAGCTACTTCTACGACGTGGCGGCCGACGCGGGCATCATAGGTACGTGACCATGTGTCCTCGCTACTAGTGGACGAGCCCACCAGGACAGCATGACGCGCGAGGCGGTGTACTCGCGCTGCCACGAGGCGGCGCGGCGCTACGTGTCGCGCACGCAGGGGTGGGCGCCGGGCGCGCCGCCGCGCACCGCCGTCGCCGCCATGAGCTACTTCTACGACGTGGCGGCCGACGCGGGCATCATAGGTACGTGACCATGTGTCCTCGCTACTAGTGGACGAGCCCACCAGGACAGCATGACGCGCGAGGCGGTGTACTCGCGCTGCCACGAGGCGGCGCGGCGCTACGTGTCGCGCACGCAGGGGTGGGCGCCGGGCGCGCCGCCGCGCACCGCCGTCGCCGCCATGAGCTACTTCTACGACGTGGCGGCCGACGCGGGCATCATAGGTACGTGACCATGTGTCCTCGCTACTAGTGGACGAGCCCACCGGGACAGCATGACGCGCGAGGCGGTGTACTCGCGCTGCCACGAGGCGTTTCCAGGTTTCCAGTTCCGCCTCTCAACACGCAATGCCTTCAAAATTCGGCGGAAAATAGGGAATGGAGTGTCCTAACACTAGGTTGCCTCTGCCTACTCTGTTACACAGCAGGATGCAGCGTGAAGCTGATTTAAATTTTTATATCATGTATATTTTTTTTTTTATTACAGACGTAATGAAAGGCGGCACAGTGTCAGTGTCCCAATACCGCTCTAGTGCCCTAAAAGCGTGTTCGGCATCGAACGTGGAACAACCGTGGGCGTGTATCGACCTCGTATACGTCGTTACGTTGCTCCAAGACGTTTATAAGATACGGGATGGGGAACCGATCTCGGTAAGTTTTTCGTTTATTTTTTATATTAATTTTAGTTTTTTTTTTTTTTTTTCATATTTCCTTGACAAGTTTTATTTTTTTTTTTGCTTAATTTTTATTATCAATTAAGAAACAAAATGACAGTGGTCTGTGATCTGTCACCGAGACCGGTCGTTACCTGCGCGCGCTAGTGAATTATTTTTCCACGAGTGCATTTTTTCTTTTCCTACCCTCATTGTGTAAAGTGACTAATGATGGAATCGGACTTTTTGTTTTCTCAATAAGTAACAACATAGCTACTTTGATATTGTTTCTGACTACAGGAACAAAATGAATTCCCAAACGTCTGTCAATAATCCCAGTTACGCTACTGTGACACAAAACACCATGTTCCCTAAAAAGGACCAAGCAATTATAATCGATGCTTTAGAAAATGTACAAATCAAAGATTATGCTCAAGCTCTAGGAAGGGTAATCGACCCATCCCAAATCCGTTTTTTGTCAAGAATATCAAACAATAGAATTTGCATCTACGTTTCATCAAAGGTAATCGCTGATGAAATAATTGATAAAATAAAATATATCACAATTCAAAATCAAAAACTACCCATTCGACCGCTGATTAGCAGAAACAAACGTATCATCATATCCAATGTGTGTCCCATTATACCGCACATTGAAATTGAAAAGAAACTACTAGAAATGAATATTACACCACAGTCACCCATCTCTTTCCTGCGTGCTGGCTTCAATGAAACGGGCTACAATCACATTTTAAGTTTTCGAAGACAAGTTTACGTAACTCCTGAAGATTTCACCCGACTTCCAGATAAAATATCTATGGATTTTGAAGAAACGAATTACTGGATCTATTTCTCATCAGACACAATGACTTGTTTCATTTGCAAAAAAGACGGTCACGTAGCCTCTAAATGCCCGGAAAATAGCAACAACATAAATGTTCTTAATCAAAAAACACTGGACACTACGGAGACACCAATTTTCAAGCGTCCACATCCACCCACTGAATCTTCAAGTACAACTGATTTTATTGAGTCCGAAACAACAAAAGAAAACAGTGACGAGGACTCGGAGTCTTCCCAGTCCAGCTTAGACGAAGCTTACAAACCCAAGAGTGGAAAGAAACTCAAAAAAACACATGACGATCTGTCTTCAATCGATTGGGACTACGTGGAGAACTTTATAAATATCTCTAGTAAAACGTACCCACTATCCGGAAAACAAGTTAAAGAGTATCTTACACACACATATGGGGTTAAGGACGTATCAGAAATCACTTACAATTACACAGAAGAAATTGGTGCCTTGATTGAAATGTTTAATGACTTAATATCGATTATCTCATATCGCAGTGTTAAAAACAGACTCTCACGTATCGTAGGTAAACTAAAGCTCTTATCTCGTAACAAAAAATCTAATATAAATAAATAAGTTACTTTTAGGTAAGTACTACTCTATTTCTTGTGAGATTTAATGGCCTTGACTATAGAATTTAAACTTAATATTATACAATGGAATTGCCAAAGTTTGATACCAAAGTTAAGTGAATTGGATTCGTATCTACATAAAGAAAAAGTTCATATATGCATTCTTTCTGAAACTTGGCTACAAAGCGAACACCAAATTAACTTTACCGGTTACTCTGTCTTTAGAAAAGATCGAGCAGATGGATATGCAGGCTTAGCTATCCTGGTTCACGAATCTATAAATTGTTGTCTTAAAACTATTGTAAGTAATTATAATAATATTGACATTTTATGCCTTGAAATCCTTAATAGTAAAAAACTTCAGTATATCATAGGGGTCTATTCGCCCGCAAATATCACAGTGAGCGTAGGGGACTACCAGGAGCTTTTTAGCTACTTTTCTGAGAAAACTTTAATAGTCGGAGACTTTAATGCTCATCACACGGCTTGGTCATACATAACTGACACACGGGGTAGACTTTTATCGGACACTAGCATAAATTATAATTACGTATTTCTAAACAATGGAGACTTTACCCGTTGCGCTAAGCTTAATGATAATATAATATGCACATCACCTGATATATCTTTTTGTAGTGCTGATCTCTCTCTCGACTTCGATTGGAACGTCACTAAAGAATCTCTTGGCAGTGATCATCTAATTATTTCTATTAAAACGTTAGACAGTACTAAAAATAGCCCCGAATTAAAAAGGAACATCAAAAAGGCCAACTGGGTGGAGTATACACAACACATAAAATCAGCATTTGAGCGCGTAGATTACGGAAATGATGTTCAAAGTGACTACAATAAACTCATAGAGGTAATTGAGGAAAGTGCTACTAAAAACATCCCTTATATTAAAACCGGTTTCAACCCTAACAAATTCAAACCAAAACCATGGTGGAATCCTGATTTATCGAAGGCAGTAGCTGAGAGACGATTATCTCTTAAGAACTTTAGAAAATTACGTACCGTCGAAAATTATTTAATCTATAGAGAAAAAGTAGTTATTGCTCGTAAATTGATAAAACTTGCTAAAAGGAATTCCTGGCAAAAGTTTTGTGACAGCATAGACTGCAACATGCTCAGTTGTGAGGTTTGGAGGAAACTCAGATGGCTTAAAGGTTACCGAAACCCTAAACATTACTTACCAGAAAGTACCGCAGTCTCCTTTGTAACAGAATTCACTCCTGACAGTGTTTCCTTCCCACCCCTAGATTCCAATATTGATAGTTCCAACCCTTTGTTTTTCACATTTTCAGAACTTACTATGTCTCTTAAAAGAGTAGATACTTCGGCCGGTTTAGATAATATAACTTATTCTATGATTAGTCATTTACCAGATAACGCAAAAAAATATCTCCTGCACATATTTAACACTATTTATAAAAAAGGCGAGATACCAGATCAGTGGCGTAGGATCAAACTTATTGCCATACCTAAAAGAAACACTGATAAGTATCGTCCTATCTCACTCATCAACTGCCTTTGTAAAATCTTTAATTTAATGATTACTCGTCGTCTTGAACATCATTTCGAAAGCAACAAATTATTTAATGATAGCACTTTGGGTTTCCGCCGTGGACTTTCTTGTCAAGACAATCTTAGCAGGTTTATTATAGACACAGAAACTGCTTTTATACACAAGAAATACGTTTTGTGTGCGTATGTAGATATAAGTAACGCCTATAATGATTTGGCAATCGAACCTCTTATTACCTCTTTAATTGAGTTTGATGTCGATCCGCTCATATGTAGATACATTAGGGAATTTTTAAAAGAAAGAACTCTGATATATAGGCTACGGGATGGTACAGAAATAACAAGAACAAGCAGACAAGGTTTAGCTCAAGGTGACCCAATGTCACCCATTTTATTTAATATTGCCACAATTAAATTATGCAACACACTTGTTAAGACAGTCAAGGTGTCACAATATGCCGATGATTTCGCTTTTTACTGTATTAATCAAAGTATTGATTTTTGTGCTAGTGTCATTCAATCAAGTCTTAATATCCTTACAACAATGTTACAGGAGATAGGATTGGAAATATCTCTAACTAAGACGAAAGTGTGCATCTTAACTAGAAAATATAAAGTGTCTTCTATTAATATAGGAATAAATAACACCGAAATTAAGCTTACGAATTGTACAAAGTTTCTGGGCGTATGGGTGGACAGTCGGCTGAATTGGACCCGACATGTTTTAGAAACTGCTCAAAAATGCATTGCATTCGTCAATATTCTTAGTTCCATAAGCAGTTCAAAGTGGGGTGTCCATCCAACTCACTTAAGAAGACTTTATTTATCACTGGTGCGATCTCGACTCGATTATGGAAGTATTATTTACGGTAACGCCAACTCTAGGCTCCTACAAAGGTTGGACGTTATTCAAAACCAATGTCTTCGGCTTTGTGGTAGTTTTATTCGGGACACTCCAATTTTTGCAATGGAAAGCGAACTATGTATTCCACCCTTAAGTCTTAGAAGAAAGTATCTAAGTGACAAATACTTTCTGAAACTTTCTTCCAGAACATGCGACTATTTGAATAAACAACTGGAAGCATTAGACAAGACTTTAAATTCAGGTTTAAGATATTGGCGCAAAAACCAAATTCCACTTCTGCTTGAGAGTTTCAGAGGGTTTTCAAACTTACCTATGTCAAAATTTGAGATTTTGCCCCAATTTTTGCTTTCTTTTGATATTAAAACATTCCCCTGGGATAATATTATCGTGCATAGAGTGAATACTATTAATGAACCTAAAGGTCAACTACCTATTCACGATCTTAAGCAACGTACGGAAGATATGATAGACGCACAGTTTTCGGATTGCATTAAAATTTACACCGACGGGGCCAAAACAAGAGACGGTTCTAGTTGCGCGTTTTACGATGTAGCTGCGGATTTTGGGGCCAAATTTCTTATTGAAAATTCATGTATACCCATAATGGGAGTTGAAATGACAGCTATAAATGAAGCAATACATTACGTAGAGTCGACATCATACCATAAAATTGTAATCTTTACAGACTCGAAGAGTAGTCTACAACATTTGTTGAAAAGTGCTAGGGGCGGTTGTGTCGGTAGAAATGAAGCTTATCTCATTATTAAATGTATCTATAGATTGATACGTAACGGGGTTAAAGTTCGTCTACAATGGATTCCTTCACACGTGGGCGTCAGGGGTAACGAGGTAGCAGACTCACTTGCATCCAAAGCTCTACAGAACGGCATACCTCTCGATATCGTACCGCACTACACTGACCATCTTCCAAAAATAAAAAACGACAATTATATTAAATTTAAATCTTATTTTAATGAGTGTTCTCAAAACAAGGGCCTATGGTACAGAACCATTGTAGACGAACCACCACGCGAACCTTGGTTTGCGTCAAAAAACCTCAACAGAAAATATTTAACCATTTGTTTCCGAACCCGTACATACCACATCCCACTTAACAAGTTCAGTTTCGTTATGAAGAAAAGAGACGATCCAAATTGTAAACGATGTGAGAGAGAGGAGGACCTCCTGCACTTAGTTCTTGAGTGTAAAATCAACGAACAGTCTAGGTTGGATTTTTTAAATGAAACTCGATGCTCTAGGGGTGAGTTTCTCTTCTTTCTCCATCAAATCTTAAGTTCAGGCTTCACCGCCGAACACAGTGGTAGATTTGTAAGTTTCATCATAGACTCATTGTATCTTAGATCTGACTATTATAAAAATAATCAATAAGTAGTAATCCTAATTGTTAACGTAACACCTACAGTATAAGTAGTTTTGTTATTAATTTTAAGTCGACTTAATCACTTGATGTATGACTTATAAAATAAATAAGATTAAAAAAAAAAAAAAAGAAACAAAATGACTTTATATAGTTTTTAAGTGTTTTATGTTTTTTCTGTGTTTTATTTATTAGTTTTATTGATCATTCATATTCTTGATAAGTATAGAAAAATTAAAATAAAATTAAACTAAACTATCTTTAATCAAACAAATATAAAATTTAATACACTAAATGTTAAGGAAAGTTATCTAAAATAATATAGAATAGTAAGATCTGCATTAAAATCGGTTCATAGTTTAGTGCGCTAAACTATCTCAATCGCACATACGAAAAAAATTTAATCTTTGTTTTGGGTCTTAATTCAATAATATTTGATAAATGTGTTGCGGAACTTAACACCGCGCTTTCCTCACCAGGCACCAAAGTGAAGAAACGGAAACATAAATTTAAATAAATATTTCATTTACTTATTTAGAAAACGTATAAAAATTTGAACGCAGCGGGACTCGAACCCGCCATCATATCCTGGAAACCGACCAGGCGCTCTGACCACTAAGCCATGCGTTCCTCCTGGAAACGAAAATTAATATAAATTTCATTTCACGATGTTTATCCATACCTATATTTCGTGTGACGCAGTTACGCATAGACCAATAACATAAACACATACTACTACAAACATACTACTATAGGTTAAACAACTTTGAACTTTGCCACCAATACCTACGACTTGATTTCGGAATGACTAGTATGCGGCGGTTTCCCTTTGATAGGTTTATGTGTGCGTGCGTCGGTCTTGACAAATGGTGTTTTATTTTACAACGATAATTTTATTATTTATTTTGTTTGAAAAAATTACTTTCTCATTTTTGGGGTTTTTTTTTTTAATTGTATTAGGTTTACTTAGACCTACTTTAAGAGTAGTTAAAACTGTGGTTTCATTTAAAGTGGTGTTGACAAAAACACACTGTAAATATGTATTTTATATTTCAGTTATTCAAAAAGGTGAATGGTCATGAAGTTTCATGGGCACTAGGACTCGCGTACACCAACATTATGAACAGAATAGCTGCAAAGTCTTAAATGTAAGATTTTTATTTTATAATCTATATTTTTATTATTACATTGTATTGATTGATATTTGTGAATAGATATGATTTTTTATTAAAATTTTAGATTTTTTTTTGCTCAAAAAATTTTTTTTGTTGACGGTACGTTTTTATCAGTGGTTTGTAATGAATGTAGAGTTACTAAATTGAATTATATTTTCTTTTTGTGTAATTCCAATATTATTAGGCTATAATTTAGTGTAATGATATTTTTTCTTCGGACAACATATGTTTATATATGGCCATTTCAATCCATACCGTATATATTGTCCAAACTGTTTTTCATGACTCAAACCCAGTCTTTTTATTTTTTTTTTCATTTCGTCAATTATCTAAATGCTCAAAACTATTACTTCATTTAAATGGATTTTTTAGCTTTACACTATATTGTATTATTATGGTGTGTATCTTTTTAATTTTTTTATAGAGTGTGCTATGGTTGTGTTTATGCTAATATAATTGTACTTTTTAAATTTGTTTATTTTGTCTTTTTAATATTTGTCATACACACTTCACACTGTATCACGCACTTAGGCAGAGGGAACCTGGGAGCCTAGTGTTAAGATACTCCGTTCCCATTAAGATACTTCCGTTCCCCACTTTACGCCGAATTCTGGAGGCATTGCGTGTTGAGTGAAGGAATTCAACGCCGTGCTTTGTCTCGTTACTAGGCGAGGAAAATATTATATATTTCATACGAGTTGCTTTCCCACGAGTTGCTCGATTCGAACTTTTAAAAATAACTATAATATTTGTGACAAATATACTATTATTTTACTGCAGTTTTACTTTTGATATAATAAATGTATTTATTTATTATTATTAATTTATGACATATTCATTTTTATTATTATATTTAAATTATTGTTTTTATTTTTATAAATGTAAAGGTTTCGAATTTCGAAATATGCAAATAATTTTATACTGGACTTAAATTTGAATATAAAATTATAAGAAGACGATTCTTTATGGTTGTGTATTTTTTTTAAATAACAAATTATTGTTTTTTTTAAATTTTCAAAATATACCTAACAAATAAAAATGAATACTACATATTTTTATTTTATTTTATATTGCGTATGATATTGTGATATAAATTTACTAAATTTTCTTTTTATATCCATTTTTTAATGATATTAACTTGATATAACAAAAATATTATAAAATAACTTTAGTTTGTTTTGCTATATGGCAAAAGTTTAATACTATATATGTTTACCACTAAATAGTTGTAACTACACCAATTTTGATGCGATTTTGTATAAGCTTATAAAGAAAAAAGATTTTTAAATAAATATTAAACCATTGTGATGTAAGCAAATTGTACGCTTAATAAAATTATATGATTTTCAAATATATGCCTTGATACATAAAAATGATAAATTTTAAGTGAATTTGTTATTTTATTATATAATGTCATTATATTATAATAAAATAGCATGTAAATATTCCAATATTTATTTAAAAAATATATATTATTTGAAACTTTTATTATTGGCTTAAAGAAAATTCCATTTTTAATTATTTTTAGTTTGAGTATTTCAGCTAACTAAAGTTCATAAAGAAATTTGTAAATATACAATGAAAATCAACATTTATAAAACGGGGGAAATTGAACCAGCTATCTTTCGTTTTTAATAAAAAAATATAATATTATGAAAATAATAAAGTTTTTACAAAAAAAAAATATAACTGACCTATCGCCATCTTGGGTTAAGTTATGCGGCTTTTCGCTGTATATACGTCGCCATTATGATTTAAATGTATTTCAATTTATTGTAATAATAAATTAACGTCTATATTAACATGCTTGTTTTATATTTAAGAGCATATATTATTCTATCATTTATTATATTATAACTATATTTATATTTAATTAGTTTATATATTAATTATTATTATTACGAGGGTCAGGTTGTATTCACTGCGTACAGATTATTAGCACGTTCTATATAGTTATTTATATTTAAATTTACATCGTTATTTTATATCGGGGTAAATGCGTATTCGATACTAAATCGATTTTATAAAAAAAAAACTTGAAATTGATTAAAATGATGTAACGATTGATAATCTGTATAAAATTATGGCAGTTTTAAATAATTGTGTAAATAATGATTAAATGAAAATCTTTGTTTATGCTTCTACTAAAGTCGTAAAAATTAAAGATTAAATTAATTTTATATACAGATTTTCAATAAATACGTAATATATTATTTAATCAATATATAATATGCATATATAATTAAATTTATTTTTGATAAAGTATCGAATACGCGTAAACCCTACATTTTACCCTAAATTTTTGAAACGTTTAAATAAATAATTGCAAAGCTTTCTGTGCACCGTTTGTATGTAAAATAAAGTAAAATAAAAAAAAGTATCTAGCGTATTGGTGTTATAAAGTAAATTGTACAAAATTTAATAAATGTTGGGTTTTAATATATTTGTGGCTGGTTTTATTTTTTATCTGTCCTTTTTTAATAAAAATTAAGGTTAAGATTATAAATATTATTTTAATTATAAATATAAATAAAAAAAAAATGTAGGCCGTCGTGGTGTTGGTGCACAAACGTATCTATACATTCGACGGTTGTTGGGTTTGATTCCTACTAGGAGGAATGAAATATTTAATATATTTATTTCTTAGCTCTGGTAACGAAACAAACCGTTGGGTTTCGCCAAGTGAAGGACGGAAGGGCTTAATGGGAACGAAATTTCGCATTTATGTTCTCTTAACGTCTAAAAAGTTCCCAGGTTTCCTATTCCTTTCATGTGCAAAATATATGATTTTACTTAATATTGGCTTTAATATGTGTTTGTGAAAGATTATATGATATTTAGAAAGCCTTTGTTACAAATAAACAAATGTGGAGATTTGTACACTTTAAATATTTTTGTATAAGGTTAAATTAATATAAAAAAATCTTATTTACTTTATAAATTACTTACAATATATACTAAAAAGAGGAGAAAGGGCTAGAAAAAAAAAACAATTAAATTTTAATATTTATTAAGAACCATTCAGTAGTTACAATAAAAATGTTACGCTAACGCTTCTTACTTTTGAGTCGCTCAGTCTCCTAACATGATTATAATCAAGAAGTAAATCTACAGTGCGTCAAGAGGAGACTAACGCCCAATATTAATAACCTATCTCCAACGTCAATCTTAGATTGTTTCATATATCTATCCAATCTCTAGATAGGATAGATATATGTAACGTCGAAAGTCAAGAAACGAGGTCAATAGACTTTTGACGTTTACTGTCAAGTGTCAAAAATGTTTAATATAGTCTGCGATTCATTTTTTTTTTTAATTTAAATTGCATATATTTTAGGTAAAACACTGGGCAAGTAACTCATTCTCCTCTTGAAAAATGCGTACGCGCATATCTAACGGATACACATATTTTTATCTATAACACTATTTTTACATGACTATAAATGGTTTCTTTTATAAATGTTGTCAATATATAACTGAGTTATTGAATTAAATTATATTATTATTGTTTCTTTTAATGACTGATTAGATTAGTAATCTATTCAAAGTTTGACATTAAATGAGATCTCTTATGACAACATTTAGAAATAACGTGACTTTCTTAGTCCTAAATGAATGAAGAATTTATGAGAATATTTTTTTTGTTACCATTGTAAGTATAAATTGTTTAAAAAATCCGACACGACAAATAACTTACAGACTTGGGATACCTATCTAATGACAATTAAAAAGCTATTTTTAATGTATAAAAAGTGCGTATACATAGCAAAGAGTATGGCTATCACAATGAAAAAAAATATGACACAAAACAGATAATATACAAATAATTTAATGTATTATTCAATTTTAAATAGCTTTTTTAATCTACTTGTGAAAATGTGATAGTTCCTTATTGAAAATTACAACACTATTTTGAACAGACAACCCTACACTTATAAGATTATTTATAATCTACATAACATTTGAATTTACTTATTAACTGTAAACTGAACTAACAATAAATATGTATGTGGAAATTTAAAACACGCTAATATTATAATAAGGATATTATTCTATTTTAATCAAAATGTGTGGAAGCTATTCAACTACCAAATAACTATGAACAACTTCTGAATATATAAGACCAGAACACATCGACTGTACACACGTTGGTAGTGGGTTCGATCCTCATTAGAGAAATTCTTAAATTTAATAAAGTAACGTTTCTTCAATAATAATCCAAAAGTAGAAAATAAGTAAGTTGTTTTTAGCGATACAGAACAACAAGCGCATCTACCTACAGATAGGCACAAAATGCACAAACTATTATCTATGGGTTGTGTAATAAATCGGCGTAAATAGATTATATTAAATACTGCTGACGTTTTTTTAGTTTTTAAATGATATACTAAAATTGTTTTAATAGTGTGAAAGATTAAACAAAAAGTATATTTTTATGGGTTAACTATTATAAGTTTTTAATAATAATTCGACCTCACTGTCGCCATAATTACAAAGTTTAATTTTAAACACCTACTTTATTTAATGTTAGAGAAACATTACGAAAGAAAATTATTATTATTCCAATGTATGATCATTATTTTACTTCACTCCAAAATATGTAAGAAAACAGTTTATTCTAACTTTTGTAACGGCTGCGTCCTATCTAAGTTATTATAGAAGAATTTAGTAAATTTGAATTTTCAAGTTTTGTTTTAACGATCAAGTTTGTCTCGAATCATCAAAATCTGTTAAGTAAATTACAGCTTCTTGTACCAGAATAGGTAGTGCTCCCCGTCTTCCACTAGTAGATCGTCTACGCCTGAAAAGAACACGAATTGAGTAAATTAAACTAAATAATCATATCTAAACATAGAAATCAATAAAGAGGATGGAGGAAGCCTTCATCTGAATCCGGAATTATATAAAAGAACATGATAACTAAATTACTAACATTAGAATTAATTGAAATGTAAACATTTAATTGTAAAAATACATAAAAATACATACCGACAGGAGCCACTAACTGGTTGCCAGGAGGACTGGCGGGGTCAGGGATCTCTGGCAAACGGTACAGCAACCAGTAATGATAACCCATGGGCTCCTCCTTGTGCCCAGCCAGAGTATGCACGTAGTGACCATTCGGCCATTCACTGGCTTCGAACTTGAATTTGGGGTCTTGTTCTGCTGCCATTTGCATCACATGGTAGAATGATATGTTTCTGAAATTTGGATCAATATTAGAAGCGCTTTAGTTATTTATATATAAACATACGTGTACTTTTTTATTGTGGCACTGTTAAGGAATCCACATATACAAGCACAGATGGAGTGTCCCAAAGACGCTCTTCGTACTCTCAGGAATGTTTATATTTAAAAAACTTTCCCTATTTCTTATGTTCAGGAAAACGTTAAATTCCGTCATCAAACGTGAAATGCTATGAGATACAGGAAGTGGAGAACGGGGATAATCTAGTGTGTGATGCTATATTCTCTCTGCCTACTTTACTTGATGATAATTTAACAAACATATACTCTATGGTATTACTAATATTTCAGATCAGATCTATATTACCATTATGTTATTACTCGATCCATGCACTTGCCAAGTTTCGCTTAGAATAAGTAACTAGTTGAAATTTTGATCGTCGTATCGTTGAAAATATTTTTATAATAAAGGTATTTTTTTAGCATTATGCTGTATTCCGTAAGTAGCAGAGTAGGCAAAGGGAACCTGGGGCCCAAGTGTTGAGACATTCTGTTCCCATTAATACACTTCCGTTCCCCTCCCCACTTCCCCCGGATTTAGGAGGCTTTGCTCATAAATTTGTGTGAAAAAGTAAATACCTTGGAGCGACCATATAAAGTGTATAATTTTCAGTAACATTGGTGCCGAGCCACAACGTGTATGTGAAGGAGACGTTCCGAGCGTCGGAATCATTGCTCGAGTGGCCGGACTGGTAGGCCAGTTTGAGGCTACCGTCGCCGCCATTGCTGTCTGTAAATATAAAATTAAATCAGCTTCACGCTGTATCCCGCACGCAGCTGGGTAGGCAGAGGGAACCTAGTGTTAAGACACTCCGTTCCCCACTTTCTGCCAAATTCTGGAGGCAGTGCGTGTTAAGTGGCAGAACTGAACGCCGCGCTTTGCCTCAACACCAGAGCGAAGAAATGGAAATATAAATTTAAGTAAATATTTCACCTCTACGAGTAGGGATCGAACCCACAACAACCAGTCGGTTTTACAGTCACACTTTGTGCCGCTGCGCCACGACTGGCCTCACTGACTGCTATTGATCTTAATAGTAGTATAACTGATAGATATAAAAACAATTTACCAAGCGGCTCATGTCGACTATCAAACAGCTTATCACTGCAATGCGGTGGCCGCACAGCAGCTAACGAAGCTGGTGTCAATGCTGCAATGGCTGCGGCTGTTTTAGCCACATCTCCCCACCCGCCATCTTGTTGTTGACGTTCTAACAGCCACTTTCTGGCAGCTGGTAGACTCCAGTGCTGGTGAGCTCCTGGGCCCGTGTCTGTGTCTTCTAGAGCCTAGGATATTTAATGAATGAATTTAGTTCATTTTTTTTTTAATTTTACTATTTTTGAAAAATTTAAGTATATAAAATTTTGTGTTAGTTTTTTTTATACGACAAGTGACATCTAGCGTTTTTTTATAAATATTTCTTTAATTTTTAATACATATTTTTTGTTGTTATAATATAAAATTTGCAAATTTACTTCAAATTATAAAATTGTCACAAATTTTAATAAATAAATGTTTGACAGGACGAATCATTTAGATGACAAAAAAAATTAAGAGGTTTTCCTCACCTGTATAGCCAAAGCAGTAGTAGTTAAAGAGCCAAAGCTGCCATCAGGGTGTTGCTGCCGCGCCAGACCCGCCATCGGCCGACGAACGAAATGAATCAGACTGCGGTGACGGTGGTCCTGGACGACGCAGCGCAGAGCCAGGATTACCATTGAAATGGTGTCTGTAAAAAAAAATATTTTGGTTCCACCCTGTATCTAGCATAAAGCAGGGTAGGTAGAAGGAACCTAGTATTAACACACTCTGTTCCACATGCTGCTCAATTTTCGAGACAATGCTTGACAGTCAGGGCCGTGCCTTGTCTTGAGTGGCGGTCAGCGCCGTGATTTGTCTCGTTACTGGGGCGGGGGAGTGAAAACAAATCATTTCCCTAAATGGGACTCACAACCGCCGCGTGGCCAGTCAGGTTTCATGTGGTGACACTGCGCCACGACGGCCTCAACAACGTTAAATTATAGGTTTATTCAATTCAAATTAATATAATGTTTTATATCTGTTGTTGGTACTGAAAATTGATTAAATAAAATTGCATTTTTTTTACATTATTCATAATAGAGGAAAAAAAAGTTGTAATATTTTATAAAAATTTTCTCACTATTATTTATACTCATGTCATTTGACCAGAAATTTATTACAGTGAATAACTCTGACTAAAAAAAAGAACGAAATAAGGTACAATATTAAATTTATTTGCAATAAAGCTTATTGATAAATATGCTCTGTAAAGGATTAATATAAGTGCAATCACACGATCCATTCACAAGCTTATATCAAATTATATATTATATATTTCATTTTAAAATAAATAAATAAATAAGTCAGCTTTACGCTGTATTCCTCACACAGCAGGGTAGGCAGAGGGAACCTAGTGTTAAGACACTCCGTTCCCCACTTTCTGCTGAATTATGGAGACATTGCGTGTTGAGTGGCAGAACTCAACACCGCGCTTTGCCTCGAAACCAGAGCGAAGAAATGGAAATATAAATTTAAGTAAATATTTCATCTCCTCGAGTGGGGATCGAACACACAACATGTTGGTTTTACAGTCACACCTCGTGCTCCTGCGTCACGACTGGCCCCTATATTTCGATTAACCTGTAATATTCGTATATTATATTCATATAAATATGAATTTTATATCATCAGATATTTTATATACGGAAAAAATGTTCGTTAACTTTATGGATATATTGATAAAGTTACACCCGTATAGTGTTGTATACATCTGTTTAATCATTATATATCTATAATAATATTCATAATTGTGAAGACTTTGTCTGTTTGAACATTCTAATCTCAGTAACTATTAATAGTTGCAAAGTCCTTTTACCCACTCATCACGTTAATCGATTTGGAGTAACCCTCTGTGCCTACTAACAATCTGAATTACCTCGGGCACTTACAATGTGCCATGTAACTTACACTTACAACACATCTATTTCTTTTTGATTATTCTAGCGAAGTTGCAGGAAAAGGCTAGTATTAGATGCGCAACAAAAAGCTAATGGAGGTCCGTCTTGGCGCAGGGGCAGAAGCGTGTGAATGTAAACGTGACAGGTTGTGGGCACGATTCCCCTTCGAGGAAGTGAAATATTAAGTATTTTCATTTTTTCGCTGTGGAGTCGGGGCAAAGAGCGGCGTTGAGTTTCGCCGCTCAATACACAATGCCTTCAGAATTCAGAGGAAACTAGGGAGCGGAGTACATGCTGAATACACCGTGAAGCTGAAAAAAAAAACAAAAAGCAACTTACCTAAGCTGTGATCGGCAGCAGCGTTAGCAATGTCCAGTAACCGTCTAATATGGCGACGTCTTACGTGAGCTGCTGAGGAACAGGCAGCGAGAGTAGCATATGCGAACTCCAAATCATGAGGAGGTTCACGATGGAGCAGCGCTGTTACTAGGTCCCGGCCATGAAAAGATCTAGGATCTTTACATAAAGCGCCCAAAGCAAGAGTGTAGGCTGCTAGGCGTCCTAGTGGTGGGGGAGATTCGTGGTGCCTGGAAAGATAGATTTATTTATATACTTTCGTTTTATACTGGTGCTAAGGCACTCCGTTCCCATTAATACATTTCCGCTGTTTCCGAATGCTGAAGGCTTTGCGTGTTGAGTGGCGGAACTATGTCCTATGTCCATAGGGCTCGGAGAAGGGATAGCCTCCAAGTCTTGCGAGTCAAAGGTACTAGTACACTAGTACGACTGATATTACAACGTACAAACGTTAAAGCCCATCAGGAGAAATACATAGTGTCTCAGCACAATTCTGCCTACCTTATATAATAAATTCCATAAAAAAATCTTTTTTTTAATACAAGATTTTATTACAAACACAATATATTTGAAAAAGACATTCAGTTTTTTTTTGAAAGTCGGTCAGTTAATTAAAGTTTAATCTCACTTGGAAATCATGAGCAATATTTCTATCTCCATCTGTTTCGCCGACAGCTGCATTTCCAAGCCTTGTTGTTCTATTTCCTTGCCAGTGTTGTTCGCTAACTGGAAAAAGGAAATATTACTTCACAGAATGTTGTTTGTTGCCTTTTTTGGCATATATTTTTTTAAAATATGATTAGAGGCCGGTCGTGGCGCAGCGGCACGAGGTGTGACTGTAAAACCGACTGGTTGTTGGTTCGATCCCCACACGAGGAGATGAAATATTTACTTAAATTTATATTTCCATTTCTTCGCTCTGGTGTCAAGGTTAAGCGCGGTGTTGAGTTCTGCCACTCAACACGCAATGCCTCCAGAATTCGGCAGAAAGTGGGGAACGGGAGTGTCTTAATACTAGGTTCCCTCTGCCTACCCTGCTGTGTGCGGGATACAGCGTAAAGCTGATTATTATTATTTTATTTTTTTTTAAATGTGGACGTATATGGGTCTAAATTTTGATAAAAAAATATTATTAAATCCAAAACACTCGACTTCGTTAAATTGAAAGGAAACTTAACTTAGTTTAACTTTTGGGACCCATTTAGGTTTTATGGGGCTTCGTGTGAAGATTTAATTGATTGAAGAATTATAGGTCTGTTAATCTCAATGAATTATTGTCTTGTTTTTTTTTTTAGTTTTATACAGTGGGGTGTTTTGTTAAAAACAAATCAGCTTCACGCTGTAGCACTCCCGCACATAGCAGGGTAGATAGAGGGAACCTAGTGTTAAGACACTCCGTACCCCTACATTCTGCCGAGTTCTGGAGGCATTGCGTGTTGATTGGCGCAACTCAACACCGCGCTGAACCTCGACACCAAAGCTAAGAATTGAAAATAAAAATGTAAGTAAATATTTTATTTCCTCGAGTGGGATCGAACCACTGCCCCTTCGCCACGACTGGCCTCACTGGTGTTTTGTTTTTGATAATACTTTTTTATATGTTATTTCGGTAATGATAATCATGATTTGACCTATATAATGTTAAGCCCTTCAATGTATGCAACATATTGAAATTTCTTTTTCACTAACTACAATGACACTCTGGTATCGAGGACAAGCGCGGCGTTGAGTTCTGCCACTCAACACGCAATGCCTCCAGAATTCGGCAGAAAGTGGGAAACAGAGTGTCTTAACACTAGGTTCCCTCTGTGTGCGGGATACAGCGTGAAGCTGATTTTTTTTACATACTAACATACATACAATACAAGACAACATACGTGCGAAAGCATAACCCCATTCTTTGCAATCGGGTGAAACTATAAGATTTTTTCTCCACAGTGCATCCCGCACGTAGCACGGTAGGTAGTTTCTTCTACATTAAACTAAAATTAATACTTTGCGGCATTGCGTGTTGAGTGTTGAAACTGAACACCGCCTTTTGCTTTGTTACCAGAGCGATTATATCAAAATATAAATAATTTAATATTTAATTTCGTCGCGTGGGAATCGAACCCACAACCTGTCGCGTTTACGCCACGCCTGGCTTTATAGCTTTATATAGATAATATTTATTTATATATTATAATATGTTGTTTTTCATATCTTACTTACTTGCAAAGTGAGCATCACATGGTGAGTATCGTTCCCCCATCCCCAATCGGGTTGTCGGTGTTGCAAAAGGTATGATAATGCTTTTTGTATAGCTTGGCCCTCGTTCAAGGTCTCAGTTTCCCAAGCCACCGTGGTGGGAGCCACGGTGGTGGTCGGTGGTTTGGTGCTCGATGGTACAATTGGGGATTCAGTTTCTGTAAGAAAGTAAGGAAAGTAGAGTAAAGTATTCGTAAAGTAGGGTGTGCAAAAATTTATATAAAAATCAGGTTCACGCTGTATCCCGCACACAGCAGGGTAGGCAGAGGGAACCTAGTGTTAAGACACTTTGTTCAGCCGTCGAATTTTGAAGGCATTGCGTGCTAAGTGGCGGAACTCAACGCCGCTCTTTGCCTCGACACCAAAGTGAAGAAATAAAATAAAATAAATAAATCAGCTTCAGGCTATATCCCGTACACAGCGGGGTAGTCAGAGGGACCCTAGTGTTAAGACACTTTCTGCCGAATTCTGGAGGCATTGCGTGTTGAGTGGCAGAACTCAAGTCACACTTCGTGCCCCTGTGCCACGACCGGCCGGGGAAATATATATAAAACTAAATATAATCAGATTTGAGAGTTTCATTAAGGATGTATATTTATTATTTTCTTGTTTGTTAAGTTTTTTTTTTATTTTAATACTATAACACTACAGACGAACACTAGGTTCTTAGTTTCCCTCTCTGTTCCCATTAACACATTTCCTTTCCCCACTCTCCGCTGAATTCTTTGAGCTATTGAGTGTTGAGCGGCGGAACTCAACGCCGCGCTTAAATATTTCATTCTCCAGAGTGGACATCGAACCTACAACCGTCACGTTTACAGTCGCATGTATGTGCCACTGCGCCACGAAAATTCCAAAAAAAAATATTGCTTCATATCCCAAATTTCAATTAAATTGTCTTTTTAATATGGAACAATTCTCTAGAACCCCTAGATTGTTTTTATGAACTTACCAGTTTGACCATTCACAGCCGCAACCACCACCAGCAAGGCCCACAACGTAAGTGAAGCTAAATGAACTCTGCACATGGTGACTGAAACAAAAATATTTTATTAAATTAACATTCTTATTGATTACTATTGAGGCACGAGTGCCGCTGCGCCACGACACCAGTCGATTTTACAGTGACACCTCGGGTGTGACTGTAAAATCGACTGGTTGTGGGTTCGATCCCCATTCGAGGAGATGAAATATTTATTTAAATTTATATTTCCATTTCTTTGCTCTGGTGTCGAGGTTAAGCGCGGCGTTGAGTTCTGCCACTCAACACGCAATGCCTCCAGAATTCGGCAGAAAGTGGGGAACGGAGTGTCTTAACACTAGGTTCCCTCTGCGTACCCTGCTGTGTGCGGGATACAGCGTGAAGCTGATTTTTTTTTTGATTGACTACTAGTCAAATTTGTGATTTTTAGGGTTCCGTATCTCAAAAGGTAAAACGGAACCGTTATGGGTTCACTGTGTTGAAATATGTTTCAAATATTTAGGTCAGTGATTTCTTGAAGTATAGAAAAAAAATAGATTCTAAGTTAACGCAATTAAAAGGTACGAGCTTTTATGTATTGATTTTGTAGCACTTTATATGAAATTTGCCGCGTGATATAAACCTATATTACCTATACTGTATTTCTCATGGACCTACAGTTGTAAAACTTGACATAAAGTGAGAACTGAATACAAGTGAAGAAAAAGAAAATTAAAAAGTGAAAATTTATTGGTATTTTTAACATTTTTAAAGTGTTAATCCACACTTAGGCAAGAAAAATACGAACCCGCGCCTCCTGACTTCGAGTCCCGCTAAGTTCAAATTTTTATACGTTTTCTAAATAAGTATTTTTATAGGTATTTCATATAAAAAATCATTATAAACTTATATTTGTAGTTTATTTCATACAAAATTAGTGCATATGTCTGCAAATTAATATTTACTATAGTTTACGTAACCGTAAGCTTTTATAAGTAGTACTTCCCATTGATCTACAATCCTGAAATTCATACGGAATTGGCCAGCGGTGGGCGAGTCCGACTCGCACTTAACCGGTTTTTTTGTACTCTTCACTTTTTTATAGAATTTTTCATTTCATACACATTGCGGAATAGGCAAAGTAAACGAAAATATATTAAATAAAGATTCGTTCTTAAGGCCGTCTTGGCGCAGGGGTACAAGCGTGTGACTGTAAGCGTGACGGTTGTGAGTTCGATTCCCGCTCTGGTAAAAAAATCCTATCTACGACAATTCCACTAGAAAATTCCGACAAATCTTCATTCTGTATCATTAGCATGGCACGTTTACGTGAAAACCCTATAATTCTTGCAGGTGAAGAAATGTCTATTGAATATTTATACGTCTCTAAATATGCATGAGCACGCCGTTTGTCCTTGTTCTCAAAGGCTGGATGGAGTAAGCGGCGCGGCTTAATATGGTAAAATAAAACAACGAGCGACCCACCATGGCGCACTCTTATTTCTTGTCTGTCTGTTAAATTGAATGAAAATATATGGTTATCCTACACCGCTAGTAATATAAATGTGAAAGTTTGTGTGTATGTATGGTTGTTAGTTGCACTTTGAAACAAAAACTACAGAACAGATTTAGATGAAACTAACAAGTTTAGAAGTAGTAATATAGCTTAGATTTCAGAATAGCCTATGTGGCTACAATTTGTGTAAAGGTTCTGTATAGTTTGGCAATAAAGTCAAAATATGTTTAAGCGGGCGAAGCCGCAAGTCGGTCGCGATTTTTCTATAAATGAATATTTGTAAACAATAAATATGTCTTTCCGTATGACGAGACGTGAATGCAGCAGTTGTGGATTCGATTCGCACTGTGGGAATAATTTATTTTCGTTTCTTTGCTCTGGTAACAAGACGTGTTTTAAAATGTAAATTTCGTTTTCTAAGTAATAATACAACAAAACATATAACATTTTAACATAAAACATATATGTATGAAGAATAAACTGAATATGTAACATTTTTTCTCCATGCTGTATCCAGTATATATCTTGGTAAGCAGAGAGCTCTTTTCTCCATTTCCCATCTATTTTTCGAGACATTAGATATTGAGTGGCGTAACTCAACGCCGCGCTATGCGTCGTTACCACAAGTGGAAATTAAAATATTCAATATTTTATTCTAACGAGGATATATAAAAGACTCTTCTTGAAAGAACGGACTATCCAATGAAACAAAAAAAAAACGTTTTTCAATTCGAACCAGTACTTCCCGAGATTAGTAAACCAAACAAACTTTCAGTTTTGTAATAGTTACTATAGATATAGATAAACAGTAGTACAATTGCCGATACCCTCGTTTTAATTAAAAAAGTGCGGCGTTCGATCGCAATCTACATAATGTTTCCAAATGAGTGGAAAGCGGTATATAATAGGAACGATAATTTTAGTTGTGAAGAGAAAAGGAAATATTTTAAGACACCAAAAATTATCTACGTTATACAGTAAATTGCATAGCTATTTAATTTTTTTAATAGTTTTAAATATTTTATAACTATATATTTATATGTTCCAGGCCAGTTGTGGAGCAGGAGCACCATCAGTGTGACTTGTGCGTTGTGGGTCTGATCTCCACTTAAGGAAATGAAATATTCATTTAAAAGTATATTCTCATTTGTTCACTCTGGTGTCGAAGCGCGGCATTGAGCACAACACGCAATGCTTTCAGAATTAGGTGGAAAGTGGAGAACGGAGTGCCTTAACACTCGATTCCCTCTGCTTACTCTGATGTGAGCGGGGTACAACGTGAAGCTTAAAATATATAAATTAATTTAATTTTTTTATTTATATATTTTTTAGAAAATTTAATTTATGATAAGAGCCCACTGAGGGGAATGCATAAGTCGTTATGCACAGTGATAACAGTTTAGGAGGTAAAAGAGGTTTGATGCTCCGTTCTCTCTAACGACACTGCTAAGGGATAAAGTGTGAGCTAAACTAATGCATATCCATATACCACATACATTTTATTTTATCAGCTTCACGCTGTATCCCACACACAGCAGGGTAAGCAGAGGGAACGGAGTGTCTTGACACTAGGTAGTGTTAAGATACTCCGGTCCCCACTTTCTGCCAAATTTTGGAGGCATTGCGTATTGAGTGGCAGAATTCACCGCCGCTTTGCCTCGAAACTAGAGCGAAGACATGGAAATATAAATTTAAGTAAATATTTCATTTTCTCGAGTGGGGATCGAACCCACAACCAGTCGGTTTTACAGCCACACTTTGTGCCGCTGCGCCACGACTGAACTCAAAATAATTATGTATAAAAAAAGTTCCGGATCTACTTTTAACTGACAGACAGAATGACTGACGTTTCTGGACTTAGAAAATTGAAATTTGGCTTCGGAAGAGCGGATTTCTCAAAATTCCTCCATGAACGGGAAAACACAAAATTTTCCACTTTACTTTTTAAAGTCCACGTCACCAAGTCGTGGCCGGCGACATTTTTTTTTTATTTTTTTATATTCGAGGTCTTATGCGCCACAGACTATTGTTGTCCGTGCCTTGTTTGTACTTAATTAATTATTAAAAATGTTGTTTTTTTCCCGACTGCTAAGGAAGGGTTATGTTTTTCGCGCGTATCTTGTATGTATGTAATATTCTTTATTACCTCATATCTCCAGAACCGCTGAACGGATTTACTTAATTGAGGTATCGTTAGATTTGTATTAACAGTCCAAGTGTTCTTAGATGACGTTAAAAACAAACAATCATGGCGGCTGTGGGACGCCATTGGACTTAGTGAAAAAAATTTTTTTCGTTTCGAATACCACAATATGGGTATCAAATTCAAGAGCTTAATACGAGGATTTCAAAAAACCATAATGAATTCTCACAAAAAAGTGAAAAATAAAAAAATATTTGTAAAAACAAAAACCCCGACTGCATAAAACTAAAAAGAAAATAAACAAGCCCAATAGTTTATTAGGATTAACAGTCGGGACCTCTTTCAATTATACGGGGTTCCTGATAAAGATTTTATTCATAAAGAATCACTTATAGGTCCCGACTGTTAATCCTAATAAACTATTGGGCTTGTTTATTTTCTTTTTAGTTTTATGCAGTCGGAGTTTTTGTTTTTACAAATATTTTTTTTCTTTTTAAAATGTGAAATGGACTTTAATATCTTGCTATGTTGAATGGTTTGCAGTTCCTTTTGTCAAATCCGAGTTTGTGGCCGTTGATTATGTTGATCGCGGCCGGCGACTAGTTATTATTAATAAATAAAAAAATATTATACATATTTTAAACAATTATTTTTCGTTTCCCCTACTTATTAAAGGAACACGCTTCCTGTTTAGTTTAAGCGTGCTTACTAGAAACGACGTCATTAGTCTAATATACAAACCAGCCACAGTTGTTTATCGTTTTTAAAGATATGAAAAAATTAAAAATTAAAAGGCTTATTAGTTCAGTGGTAAGTGACTGTTATACTTTCAGAGTTTTGATTCGGTATCATTTTATCTAAAATCAGCTTCACGCTGTATCCCGCGCATAGCGATGTAAGCAGAGGGAACCTAGTGTTAAGACACTCCGTTCCCAACTTTCCGACAAGTTCTGGAGGCATTGCGTTGAGTGACGGAAGTCAACGCCGCGCTTTGTCTCGACACCAGAGCGAAGAAATGAAAATATAAACGTAAATAAATATTTTATTTCTTCGAGTGGGGATCGAACCCACAATCAGTCAGTATACAGTCACACTTTGTGCCCCTGCGCCACGACTGGCGTGAAAATGAATATCTACTAAGTAGATACTAAGTAATAAAGTGTTATTGAGAAGCTCTTAACTTCTGAATTGATACAATAAATCAACTATATCGTCCAAAATCAATATTGGACCACGCCAATTGGCTTAGGTTTACACTCACTAGGTAGCTAGTAGGTAATTACAGTACTATAAGCTAAGTGTAAGCAGTCAAGTATATAGGTATGGGGTTCTTTTCCTGATTTGGTAGTTACAATGATAGATTGGAAATATTTATATGAATGTTGCGATTTTTTAAAATTAAATCAGCTTCACGCTGTATCCCGCACACAGCAGGGTAGGCAGAGGGAACCTAGTGTTAAGACACCCTCCACTTTCCGCCGAGTTCTGGACGCCTTGCGTGTTGAGTGGCGCCACTGAACTCAACGCCGCTCTTTGCCTCGTCAGCAGAGCGAAGAAATAGAAATATATATATTTCGTTTTGTTTAGTTTGGTTTAATTGAAAAAAATTGAGAGTGTGAAGAATTAAATTGAGATCTTCAGTTCAGTAATAAATTAATCAGTTTCTAGATTATTTTACATATATACAAATCAAAAGTTCATAGTGTAAGTTATGAAGGAAAAGTTTTTTATGCTTACTAGCGTGCTTAAATAAGTATGTTTTAAAAAGTTCTTTTTACTTCTATGTTTTTGAGTGGTAGTAGTAGGCCTTTCTTTTTCTTTTTTTCTTCATGATGCATTGTAATCTCAAATAAAGGTGTAGAGAAAATTTCTGCTGAATTAGATGAAGAAATTTTTCATCTCCATTATTAGACTTTGGCTACCATCTAGCACCATAGCAGTATTCGTCAAAATGGATCAAACGAGTCCAAACTCGATGGGTTTGTACGACACAGACACTTATAACTAACGATTTTCTTTGATCTTTTTCCGGTTCCATAATCAGAACAGCTGAATTACATAATAATTTTGCGTTGTCATCCGATTTTCACATGCATGCAAAATTCCAACTCAATCCAGGATTAAGATAAAATTTAAAATTTAAGAACAGGTGAAACTAAAAAAAAATCTTCAGCTTCTAAAGCGGGAAGCTTAAGTTTTTTTCCGGACACTGCGGGGTAGCAGAGGGAACCTAGTGTTAAACCATTCCGTTCCCCACTTTCCGCCTAATTTTTGAAGTATTGCGTGTTGAATGGCGGAACTCAACGCCGCGCTTTGCCTCGACACCAGAGCAAAGAAATGGAAATATAAATTTAAATAAATATTTCATATCCTCGAGTGGGGATCACAGTCACACTTTGTGCCCCAGCGCCACGACTGGCCTCTAAAAACTTAAAATTAAAAATATTTCTTGCAATACCTTCATTCAATTTCTACAGCAATGGTGTACGGATGCGAAAATACCGTTTTACTAAATCAGTGTTGCGTGAATAAACCCTCCCAATGGGATCCCTGCTTCTAGGAATTGATATTTGATATTTAAATTGGTTTTGTTTAGCTACGTTATTGTATAAATCGCGGCGTTGAGTTCCACCACTTAAAACGCACCGACGCCTGTACAGAAAATCAAAATAACTACACAAAATACATATAAAAATCGTATTTCATACTCGACCATACAAGTTATTGATATTTTTTCAGCTAAGATGTGATTATTTCGTGACTCCATTTATATCTCGATGTTAAGTCGCTTTGTGAAGACAATTTATTTGTTCGTGCAACGATCCGTGTGTGATCTGACGTGTGATTGATGAAACTCATCGGATTAATGCCTTTATTTTTCTTTTTCTTTTCCTTTCTTATCTTTGCTTTAAAAGTGTGTTTGTTGGATTTTAAAGGTTAAAAATATTATGTTTTATGCAATTTGTTAAATGTCTTGGTGTAGCTATACAGTGACTGACGACGACAGTCGTAGGTTTAATTTTCATTTAGAGAAATGTATTCATATTTTCGCAGTTGTATCAAGACAAATGAAATTGGACGGAAAGTGGTAAATGGAGTGTTTTGACAGAAGGTTTACAGGTAAAAGACCTGCAGTATGCGGGATACAGCGTGAAACTAGAAAAAAATTCCCTCTAATCGACCATTCACAAAAACTGTAAAAATATTAGATCTGTATTTCACAAAAACAAATATATTTTAAACTTTTTAAAAGTGTTAATCCACACTTAGGAAAGAAAAATACTTATTTAGAAAACGTATAAAATTTTGAACGTAACGGGACACGAACCCGCGCCTCCTGGAAACCGACCAGGCGCTCTGACCACTAAGCCATACGTTCTCATCAAGCTATATCTAATTTTTTATACGCTTGTTACAACTTGTTAGCATCTCTGTAGGGAGGTTTTTACAAATTTCCGGTACCCAAAGATAATTACTAAGAATTATCGTATGGCAAGAGAGAATACTATTTATTAAATATTTTTAAAGTGTTAATCCACACTTAGGAAAGAAAAATACTTATTTAGAAAACGTATAAACATTTGAACAGAGCGGGACTCGAAAAATACAAAAAATAATATATCAAGGTATATCATTGAGGCCGGTCGTGGCGCAGCGGCACGAGGTGTGACTGCAAAACCGACTGGTTGTGGGTTCGATCCCCACTCGAGGAGATGAAATATTTACTTAAATTTATATTTCCATTTCTTCGCTCTGGTGTCGAGGTTAAGCGCGGCGTTGAGTTCTGCCACTCAACACGCAATGCCTCCAGAATTCGGCAGAAAGTGGGGAACGGAGTGTCTTAACACTAGGTTCCCTCTGCCTACCCTGCTGTGTGCGGGATATAGCGTGAAGCTAATTTAATTTAATTTTTTTTTAATATATCAACAAAACGTACACGCATTTAGAAATCAAATCAAAACGACCAATTTAAATGTCCCAAAAACCATTAAGCTGTTTCAAGATTGATCATCACTAGCAATTTGCCAAAGTACCAAATTTAATATCCACATTAAAAAATTGGCCAATTTAAAACGAATCTAACATCAAAGACAATTTGGGGGTTCCCCGGGTGGCGGTGATTTTCCGTCTAGTGCGCTAATTGGCGGTACTAGCGAGCGGATCGCTTACCTTACTTCATTACTGACTGCAAACATCGTTAAGTTCAACGTTAGTTAGACTGAGCTACGGTGTTTGCCAAATATGTTACAGTTAGCCATTGTAGTTGTTTGTGCTAATAAAGTTTAAAGTATTATAAAGTGTCAATATAATATTGTCATAGTATAAGGTCTAGGGCCAGTCGTGGCTCAAACGTGTGGCTGTAAACTCAACGGTCGTGGGTTCGATTATCAGTCGGCGACGTGACATATTTAATATATTCATTTTCCTCGCTCTGGTAACGAGGTAAAGTGCAGCGTAGAGGTCCGCCACTCAATTTGTAATGCCTCAAGAGTTCTGCGGAAAGTCGTTTTTTTTATCAGTAGGTTCTAATGTACCCATTGCTAAAGCCATTGCCAAGCAAAAAATATATATATAAAAATAATATATTTTAATCAATTAAACATAGTGGGTTCGAATACCACTCGGGAAGTGAAATATTTAATATATTCAATTTCCTCGCTCTGGTATCGAGGCAAAGTGCGGTGTTGAGTTCCGCCATTCAATATACAATGCCTCCAGAATTATATGGAAAGTTGGAAACAGAGTGTTTTATCAGTAGCTACTAATATATACCTATATTAAAATAAATATTAAAATAATTTATTTTAATTATTTAAACATAGATATGTAAGCGTACAAACTACAAAACGCCGACGTATAACCGACAACGCTTTTGGGCGTTCACTTTAGTAAATAAATAAAAATAAATCAGCTTCATGCTTTATCCCGCACACTGTAGGGTAGGCAGAGGGAACACAGTGTTAAGACACTCCGTTCCCAACTTTCTGCCGAATTATGGAGGCATTGCGTGTTAAGTGGCAAAACTCAACGCCGCGCTTAACCTCGACACCAGAGCGAAGAAATGGAAATATAAATTTAAGTAAATATTTCATCTCCTCGAGTGGGGATCGAACCCACAACCAGTCGATTTTACAGTCACACTTCGTGCTGCTGCGCCACGACCGGCCACAAGCTTTAGTAAATGTTTCTTAGAATTGCTTACAATAATATTAATAATTATATTTAGTACAATTTCAATGAAGTCAGCACTGTAAGTTATTTAGGTAACTCTATAAACGGCTTTACATCGCGCTTTAGAATATAATACCTTTAGAACATTTTAGTTATTATTAGTATTAGTTTGTTGGAAAGTTCGTCTCAATTTGTTCACTTAGTAAATTGTTGGCTCCATTTTGCATTCTGTTAGTTGCGCTGCACAGGGTGTTGTATAATATAGTAGAACATATAATATTATTTCGATTTCACGCTGTATCACGCGCATAAAAAGGCAGGCAGGGGAAACATGGGAACCTACTGCTAAGACGCCGTGTTTCCTATTTTTCAAAATTCTGGAGTCATTTTGCTTTGCTTTGTTATAAAAGCGAGGAAATGAAAATATTAACGGGTTGTGGGTTTGATCCCCACTCGAGGAAATTAAATGTTTATTTAAATTTATCATTTCTTCGCTGGTGTCGAGCCAAAGACGTTGAGTTCCGCCACTCAAAACGCAATAAACGCGCTTTCAGGATTCGGCGTAAATTGGGAAACGGAGTGTCTTAGCACTAGGACAGCTCTGTCTACCTTCCTGTGTGCCTGTATATTAATAGAAACCGCAGTTAAGGAACCTTTATTAATCAATTTGTCTTTCTATTAAAATCTAATCTTAATTTATAGATTTTCGCCCTACGAAAAATTTGTAACAATTTTCATTTCATAGTGGTAAAGAACTCACTCAGTTTTCGCGATTATTAAGTACAATATACCTATTTATTTTATAACCCGCGCATAGCTGGGTAGACAGAAAGATTCTGGCAACCTAGAGTTAAGACACTCCGTTCCCATTAAGACAGGTACTTCCATTCCCCACTTTCCACAGAATTTTGGAGCGGCGGAACTCAATGCCGTGCTTTGCCTCTTTACAAGAGCGAGGAAATAAAAATATTAAATATTTTATGAGGCCGGTCGTGGCGCAGCGGCACAAAGTGTGACTGTAAAACCGGCTGGTTGTGTGTTCGATCCCCACTCGAGGACATGAAATATTTACTTAAATTTATATTTCAATTTCTTCGCTCTGGTGTCGAGGTTAAGCGCGGCGTTGAGTTCTGCCACTCAACACGCAATGCCTCCACAATTCGGCAGAAAGTGGGGAACGGAGTGTCTTAACACTAGGTTTCCTCTGCCTACCCTGCTGTGTGCGGGATACAGCGTGAAGCTGATTTATTTTATTTATTTATTATTATTTTATTCTCCTCAGTAGGAATTGAACTCTCAAACACCGCATTTACAGTCCCACCCATGTGTCCTTAAGAATGTTTATTTTGAGCCAAGGCTGGCCTGAAAATAAACATTTTTAAGGGGTAAGTGCTTTTTGAACTTTTTTATATCCACTCATTCTCTAACCTATCTAGAGTAACGAGTAGAAACCCGTAAGTCAGTAGTTTCGTCTGTGAGTTGTCTCTCTGTCAATCAGTACAGGAAATTGTTTGTATGTATATGTAAATTTATAAAAAAAAGGATGATTTGTGTTTGTTACTGTAGTCTACATACAGAGAACGGAGCGCCAAACGCTACGGTCTTTCTATACCTCTTTCGTCCACTGTCATCAACCTCTTCGTACATGTCCTCCGAGGAGTCCTCGTGCTTTTTACATGACCTTCCTCCAGTATTTTTAAGGTTTTATTTTAAATTTTCTCGATAACGTTTAATTTTTTCAGCTGATGGAAATGACATTTTGTCGCACTGTAATCTGTAAAATGTATCTTAATAATTTTTGATATTTTTATAAAACACTAGAGGGCGCGCGCGGCTTCGCCCGCTTATTAGGAGTGAATTCTAAAAAAACCACGAAACACGTGTTCAATAAAATATTTTTAACAGTCTGAATTTAAATTTTTATAAAAATCGGTGGCAATTTAAAGATTTTTCCGTATAAACTTTCAACCCCTTATTTGAACCCTTAGGGGGTGAATTCTTAAAAACCATGAAACACGTATTCAATGAAATATTTTTAAGAGTCTGAATTTCAAATTTTATAAAAATCGGTACAGATTAAAAAAATTTTCCATACAAACTTTCAATCCCTATTCCATCCCTTTAGGGTTAAAATTTTTCAAATTCCCTTCTTAGTGGATGTCCAGAATATGAAAATAATCATCTGCCCAAATTTCACGTTTCTACCATCAGCGGTTACGGCTCTGCGTGCGTCTTACCTCAGTCAGTCAGCACAAGTCCTTTTATATATATAGATTCTGATTATACGTTACTACATAACAATAACAAAAAAGAAAGTAATGAAATATATAATTTTGGAAAACCAAAATAAAATTTTAGTTGTTACAATTGAAGTTATCATAAATTAATGAGTTATTGTACTGTAAGTTTTTAACTATTATTTTGTCTTTAAAAGAAATTTTCAATTTTTTCACCTCAAAACAGAAGTTACAAGCACTGGATGAGATGAAATGTAAAACTCGACAGTGTGTATCACAAAGAACATTACAACGGGTGCTGGCATTATTTTAAGCAATATAGGGGCACAAATTGCACCCTGTTGTCTTGTTAAATTTAAAATGTCAACAAAATAAGAGAAATAAGATGAGAAAATAAGATAAATATTAAGTACACCCAAAATGAGTAACAAAATCAGAAATTACTTTTTTGGAACTCTTTGTGGAAAATATTATAATAACTGATGAAAAACCATGTAATGGGTCATTCTACAAAAGTTGGATGACCTGTACCTTCATTTTGTTCACACTTCTTGAAGAAAAGTAGAAGTTTTTTTTATATGGGGAGGGAGGTAATATAATACTAAAAAAAAATTAAATTAAATTAGCTTCACGCTGTATCCCGCACACAGCAGGGTAGGCAGAGGGAACCTAGTGTTAAGACACTCCGTTCCCCACTTTCTGCCGAATTCTAGAGGCATTGCGTTTGGAGTGGCAGAACTCAACGCTGCGCTTAACCTCGACACCAGAGCGAAGAAATGGAAATATAAATTTAAGTAAATATTTAATCTCCTCGAGTGGGGATCGAACCCACAACCGGTCGGTTTTGCAGTCACACCTCGTGCCGCTGCGCCACGACCGGCCTCAATATAATACTAAAACTATTTTAAATCGGTCCAGTAACTTTCTTAATTAGTTTTACGAAATATCTGGGTTTTTGTAAATCTGAGTGACAAGGAACTGACAGTACTGATTAAAAGACAAATTTCTTAAATATTTTAGATTTATTTCCATTATCTTAATGATGACACTTAAATTCAAATGACAATTATGACAATATTGAGTTATTTAGAAATATTGAACGAATCACATTTTGATCATAATCAAAATTAGCAAAACAGCAATCTATTTTCCAGTTGTATCGAAAAATCTTTTAAAAAACTCAGTCTTTAGTACTATAATAATTGGGAACGATCTTGATCTTGTATTTTATCCTTTCTTCATTTCTTTCAAATACCAGAACCTGTATTTCTATATTAAATGTTAAATAAATAAATCAGCTTCACGCTGTATCCCGCATACAGCAGGGTAGGCAGAGGGAACTTAGTGTCAAGACACTCCGTTCCCCACTTTCTGCCGAATTCTGGAGGCATTGTGTTTGGAGTGGCAGAACTCAACGCCGCGCTTAACCTCGACACCAGAGCGAAGAAATGGAAATATAAATTTAAGTAAATATTTCATCTCCTCGAGTGGGGATCGAACCCACAACCAGTCGGTTTTGCAGTCACACCTCGTGCCACTGCGCCACGACCGGCCTCCATCTTATTAAAGGTTGAACGGCGAAATTCAACGCCTCGACACCAGAGCGAAAAAATGAAAATATTTAATATTTAATTACGAAATCGAACTCATAACCTGTCGCAATTACACACGTAGGCTTGTGCCCCTGCGCCACGACTGGCCTCAAATTAATCTCTTTTACATTTTTTTAAATGAAATCTTGCATAAACATAAACAAAATTAGCTAGCGGCGCGTGAATATTCGTGCCGCCGTCACCTCTGCCTTTGGTAATTTTCCGTCTGTTGCACTAATTGAAAGGCGCTCGGCCGACTGTGAACATTCTTGAAATTACTTTCAATGTTAAATAAACATGTTTTTTTTAAACGTTGTCATATATTTACTAAGTTCTTTTTCTTTTTTTATGGTAATCTTTTCTCATATGGTTATATTTTAATAGTTTCTTTTTTTTACACAAAAAGAACTTGTCGATAAGTGTTTCTTTAAATTTCTAAAATCTAATTCTTTCGTTTTTCATGTGTAATATACCTATTTTTTAGCTTTAAGCCTAAGCCTATTGTTAAGACATTCCATGGCCATTTAGACACTTCCGTTTCCTCTGCTATTCCTATTGTTATAGATATTCCGTTTTGAGAGATTGCTTGCGATCCGACATGATTGTTTTACAAGAGTGTGAAAATTAAAATAAGTCAACAAAAGACGATTAAAACGAGCACAAACTCGATATGCTTACTAGTAGGCAGTCCTAGGTTCCATCAGCCACCTCCCAATTCCATCCTCAGATCAGCCATTCCATATTATACCACACAGAACCAACGCGTTAAAATGCAGATTGATTCGAATATTAATTATTAATGAGCCATTTAATACACAAGGTAAAACTTTACCTCACATGCTCCTTTGACATCAGATACTACAAACAGAATGATCTAATCGGGGTTAAGTAGGGCTTGTTTAAGTGTAAGATGAGTGTGGTAATAGGCTTTCGATATATCGATTTTCAACAAAACTTAAGAACCAATAGTGAGGATTTTTTTTTGCGTATATAGCAGGGAAGGCAGGGGGAACTTGGGAACCTAGTGTTAAGACACTCCGTTGAGTGGCAGAACTCAACGTCGTGCTTTGATTCGACACCAGAGCGTAGAAATGGAAATATAAATTTAAATAAATATTTAATCGAAGAGACCCTCGAGCGAGGTTCGAACCCACAACCAGTCAGTTTCACAGTCACTCTTTGTACCGCTGCGCCACGACTGGCCTCGACTGGCTCTTTATTTTATTTTTAATTTGACTTTAGAAATATTATTGTCCATACTAGGATAGGAAAACAAATTGAACCCGATACAGAATGGCCCTTTATTGTCACTATATATTGAACCAATATAAAACTTTTAAATGAACTGCCACATGAAATAAAAATAGAGCTCTAGATTTTTTGGTATGGCTATCACGCCTTTACAAGCCAAAAGCCGATTTTTTATTCTCTACATATATTTTTTAACGAGATTGATTTCTCTAAATTTCGGTATTGATTGAGGTCGAATCGTGGCGCAGCAAGCGTGTGACATGTTCTGGATCCGATTCCCATTCGAAGAAAGTGAAATCTTTAATGTTTTGTTCTGGTAATGACGCAAAGACCACAGCACTGCCTCCAGATTTCAGCGGAAAATGGAGAGCTAAGTGCTCTAATACTAGGCTACCTCTCCCTACCATGCTGTGTGCGGGATACAACGTGAAACTGATTTATTTTTTTTATTTTAAAAAGTAAATTTAATTTTTAAAATATATAAAACGAAACTATTGCTCTTAGGAAAAAATAAAAAAAGGAAAATGGCTTGAAGAGTAGAGGCACACTAAGGCGTCCCTTAGTGAAGTTAAGTTATTTCTCAACATTACAACCAGATGTTACATTTTACACCTGAAAATCCACACCAACAAAATTGCAGGCACGACTAGTATTTTACATAAACATTCAACCACTAAAAATCGAACCCACAATCACGTCACTCGCACACCCTCTACCACCTTTGCCTTACAAAGCAAAAATCATCTTAAATTTCCCACTTCAATTCCAATTTGGCAGGCAATTGGTTCCCAACGAGATCCATTACCTCAAATATCTTGAATGTACCACTCTTGTTATATATGCAAATTTGTTTGTCGACACGTGTTAGGTTATGTAAAATATGTATTAGAGTGCTGGCTTAGCTTTGAAATGCAGGGTATATTTCCATTTTTATCATGGAGGACCCCTACCACTAGATTTTGTGATCACCTGATCTGTAGAGGTAAATTGGATTTTATTTTTTTTCTTTTTTTTTCAGGTTCACGCTGTATCTCGCGTGAAGCAGGATACACCTATCTACAGGGAACCTAGTGTTAAGACTTAAGACACTCCGTTTCCACTTTCTACCAAATTCTCGAGAATTTGGATAGTGAGATGCAATGTCGCGCTTAGTCTTGTTACCAGAAATTAGCGTATTAAAAATTTCATAGTATGGAACATTTTTATTTAATTATTTAGATATGCATAGGACTATGAGATGGAGATATTTGAGGCCGTTGAGATGTTGATTGTAAACGCGACTGATGTGGATTCGATTTCCACTCCGGGGAATTAATTATTTTTATGTCCTCCGCTTAACATGCAATGTTTTCAAAATTGGGAGGAAGGTGTGGAGTGAAGTGTCTTAGCGCTAGATTCCCTTCTCTCATATGCTGAAAAAACGAATGATCGATGTTTTCCACACCATCCGGGTGAGCTAAATAACAAAAATAAAAGTTTATATGGTAGAATTTTTTAAAAATATTTTAGTCCAAAAAGGACTAACAATAAAACTTGTACGTAAAATGTGCGAGTATGTAAATTATTAATTCCCCCAAATGGAAATCGAATCCCACAACCGTCGTGATTCGGTCAGACCCTGTACTAACACAGCCCAAATAAACATTAATAAAAGTGACTATCGTGTGAGTATTAAATAATATTCACAACCATAAGTTTTATACAAATGTAGGAATATCTGCGTCCCAAGGGAAATAAACGCCGCAGAATATCAACGAATGACCTTTCCGCACAATTTAGCCGCCATATTGGTTTTTCAGTCACGTTCAGTCCTATAATGCTTATATACGATTTACTTTTGGCATATTTTAGATATCTTTTTATATCTGGGTTTAAAAAATATGATAAGAGGCCAGTCGTAGCGCAGGGGCACGAAGTGTGAATGTAAAGTTCACTGGTTGTGGGTTCAATTCGCATTCGAGGAAATGAAATATTTATTTAAATTAATATTTATATTTCTTCGTTCTGGTGTCGACACGCAATACTTCCAGAATTCGACGGGAAGTGGGGAACGGAGTGTTTTGACACTAGATTCCCTCTATCTCTCCTGCTGTGTGCGGGATACAGCGTGAAGCTTATTTAATTTAGCTTAGATTTTGAAAAATATGATTTAGAACTGTTATAAAATAAATTTCTTAGAAGTTATTTCCAAGTCACCTTGGGAATAACGTGACCGTCTCCACTCTATTTCAAGCTCAAAATAATTTTAATATTGTTGAATAAAAATAATAAAATGAAAGAAAAACAAGGGTAGGAGTCTCATTGAATTTTAGTATTTGTTATCAGATGTGATTTTCAAGATTTACTATTATTTATCTAAACATTTTTTCTATAATCTTATAAAGTAATTTCTTAACAACATTCAAGCCTTAAGAGAATACTTCGTGAAATTTACCCTCTATTATAAAAAAACAAAAAGAAAAATTTTGATACAGCTCGTGGTTGCGTCACACCGTCTGACTGAAAACACGATGGTTGTAAGTTCGATTTCCATCCTGGGGAGTTAATTATATTAACGTCCTGTAGTAACAGGACAAAGCAAGACATTGAGTATCACCATCACACGCCATATTTCGAAAATTGGGCCGCGCATGAGGAACAGAGTGTCATGACACTAGGGGTCCTCTGCCGATCTTCTATATTCGAAATAATTAGCAGACAGAGATGCATGTAACTAAAAAAAATATATAGTTACCCAATTTACATATCAAAGACTACTGTTTATAGTACAACCCTTCAATAATGTCTGAAATGAAATAGAACTATAAATGTATTTTCAGCCCAAGTACGATGAGAGATTTAAAATGATAAAAATATATATTTTTTATAATGAGATGCATGTTTCAAGTGCCTGCTTGAAAATTTTAATTTGTTCGGAATTAAGTTGTATGGTGAGTTATGCGAGTGTTGGATTAACTGAGGAATGGTTCCGTATCAAATTTATTTAAATATAAATATTTTTGAAATTGAAAGCGCGGCGTTGAGTTCCGCCGCGCACGTTCACGCAATGCTTCCAGAATCGGCGGAAAGTGGAGAACGGATTGTTTTACGATTGTATATGATTGACTAACCTGCTGTGTGTGGGATACAGAATGAAGCTGATTTATTTTAAATATTTTCCCCATAATTGGGGGAATGGAATTGTTGTTAATCTAGGTGCCTAAATTCCCTCTGCCTACCCTGCTATGTACAATTATTAAAAAAATATATATAAAAATTACAATAAAAGATATATCTCCATCCATCTTGTTAATTGTAGAACATGCATAAAACGAAATAAAAAAATAATTCTTACAAATTTAAGTTCTTGTAACGGATACAGGTGATATTTATTATTTTAAAAAACAGCTTTAAGCTGTTTCTCTCAAATCAGGGCCATCAATCAGATCAATCACATTACACCTAATGTTAAGACATTCCCTTCTTCATGGGTTTCGAAACAACATATTGAATGGCGAAACTATAGCAGTAGTATATATATAAATAAAAAAAATATATAAATTAGCTTCACGCTGTATCCCGCACGCAGCAGGGTAGGCAGAGGGAACCTAGTGTTAAGACACTCCGTTCCCCACTTTCTGCCGAATTCTGGAGGCATTGCGTGTTGAGTGGCAGAACTCAACGCCGCGCTTAACCTCGACACCAGAGCGAAGAAATGGAAATATAAATTTAAGTAAATATTTCATCTCCTCGAGTGGGGATCGAACCCACAACCAGTCGGTTTTGCAGTCACACCTCGTGCCGCTGCGCCACGACCGGCCTCAGTATATATATAATAGTATATAACATAGCATTCACACTAACAACCGTCTCGGTAACACTCAAACACTGTATCACTGAGCTATGACGTCCTAGAATTATAAACTGATACTGATTAATGATAAACTGTTTAATATTATAATCTATTATTATAATCGTTCACATAATTATATCGACTCTTATACGTGGTCTCGTATTGAGACCAGTCGTGGCGCAGGGGCACGGAGTGTGACTGTAAGGCCGTCTGGTTGTGGGTTCGATCTCCAGTCGAGGAGATGAAATGTTTACTTAAATTTATATTTCCAATTTCTTTGCTCTGGTGTCGAGGTTGAGTGTCCGGAATTCGGCAGAAAGTGGGGAACGGAGTGTCTTAACACTAGGTTCCCTCTGCCTACTCTGCTGTGTGCGGGATACAGCGCGAAGCTGACATAATTATATCGTAAAATCATTGTGGATTTTGTTGTACAGAATCCTAAAAAAATTTTGCAGATATCCATATATCTATAATATATACGAATTGAGCGTTACTTTAAACTTGTTGACGTTTAACCGTATGAAGACTGTAGATCCTTGTATTTAACAATTTGGTAGAAAATGGCAACATTTTTTACTTATATTTCATCAGCAATGTTAAGAGAATGTCATGTAAAAGTACGTATGGTAAAAATATACCTGATTGAACATTAAGAGGAGAGAGAGATTTTCAGTTTTTCCCATAGCGGGTTAGTCAGAGGATACTTAGTCATGTTAGTTCCGTTCTCCACTTTCCGCTCAATTTTCGAGACAGTGTTTCTGTCTCTGGTAATGTGGTAAAACACTACGGTTAAGTTCCTCCACTCAAAACACAGTGCTTTTAGGATTCAGTGGGAAGTGGGGAGCGGAATTGTTATAGCACTAGGTTCCTAGGTTCCCTCTGTCTAAAAAGGCTGTTAAGCTAAAAAAATATTCACTTTCAAGTAGAAAACATTTCACGGATTTTAATTAGCCTTTACAATAATGTGGTTTATATCAGAATAACAAATATGCTACAATTTAATGTGTAATTTGGTGTTAATATAACAATAAGTTAGTTACGCAGGAGAAACCGCGGATAGGTTGCTAGTTTCACATAAAAACAAAGCCTAAAAAAGAACGCTCTGGTAGGTAAAATAAGTAAAATTAAACCGTGACACCAGCTCTCCCCCGGGGACCGCTACGGTGTGCCTTATTATTATGCTTATTGAAAAATATACTACAATATCATTTAATACTCGTACTATAACCATGAAAAAAAATAGTTTTCATTTTTCTAATAAATAAATAATGTGAAAGTCATATAATAGCTTAGTAAGAAGACGGCTAATATATTTTTAGAGTCGATAGTAGCTGTCTATTACTAACTACTGACTGACAGTTATGAGTTCGAATCTCACTCAAGGGGAATGAATTCTTTTAATTTCCTCGCTCCCGTAACAAGACCAACCTCGGCGTTGAAATCAGCCACTCAACACAAAAATTGACAAAATAGGTGTTGTACAGATTGGTCTTCTCTGTGTTTGGTTTGGGTCTGCAGAACGCTCTTGTCAGAGCGGTGATTGCCATCATATACTGCACTACGCCCGCTCCTCTCGATTTATTCCTACAATTCGGTTGCCTGGAAGAGATCACTTTTAGTGATAAGGCCGCCTTTTCACATTTTATTTTATAAGCTCTTATATTGTATTGTTATTTTGGTGTGAAATAAAGAGTTTTATTATTATTATTATTATATAGTCAAGTCCTAGGCTTAATTATTCGTGCTACAGTTTCTAGCCATTTCCTTGTCATATGTTGTTGTTTTCCTTGTCCTCGTGTACTCATGCATTGGCCGCCTTTTAATTGGTAGGTCCATCGCATGGATGATCTACCGCTTGATCTGGTACCTTCTACTTTGCCTTGCACCACAAGCTGTTCTCTGAAGTCGTTTTATTTCCTGGTAATGTGACCGAAAGACATAAGAATGAGGGTTTCTACAGGAGCTGATATTTGCTCTTTGATGCCGAGTTCCTAGAGTATGACCACATTTATACGGATTTCTGTCCACGATATCCTAAACATCTTTCTCTAACACCATAACTTCAAGGCGTCAGTCTTTTTCTTTTCTGTTTCCATTCACACATTCAAGGTCCATGTCTCAGCGGCATATATAGGCAAATAGGGAAACCAATTGTTATTCATTATTTTTGAGGGCAGTCGTGGCGCAGGGGTACAAAATGTGGCTGTAAACGCGATTGGTTGTGGGTTCAATCCCCACTCGAGGAAATGAAATATATATTTAAATTTATATTTCCATTTCTTCGCTCTGGTATCAAGGCAAAGTGTGACGTTGAGCTCCATAACTCAGCACATAATGCCTCCAAAACTCAGTGGAAATTGAAGCACTAAGTTCTCTCTGCCTCTGGCGTGTGCGGGATAGAGCGTGAAGCTGTTTTTTTTTAAATTATTATTTATCTACTATCCTTTAGGTAAATAATAATTGAAGGCCCGAGTAACGGCTATGACACCGTTTGAATTATGTATTACTAATTGCTCTGCGCCCCGGGGGGTAGCTCGGCGCGACTCAAACAGCGTGTCAGATGAATAACCAGATTATGTTAGACGTGGGGCCAATTGTGGTCAGGAGACTGGTTCTCTTGGTGAATGGGGGTATGCGGATTTTCTAATTTGGTATCTAGATATAAGAATATTTTCTACTTATCTTCGCTTTAAATCGCTTCGCTTATCCACTCTCTTCGCTATTATGTATTAATATGCATTGAGGCCAAAGTGTGACTGTAAAACCGACTGGTTGTGGGTTCGATCCCTTGAGGAGATGAAATATTTACTTCGCTCTTGTATCGAGGCAAAGCACGGCCTTGAGTTCTGCCACTCAACACGAAATGCCTCCAGAAATTGGCAGGAAGTGGGGAACGGAGTGTCTTAACGCTAGGTTCCCTCTGCCTACCCTGCTGTGTGAGGGATACAGCGTGAAGCTGATTTTTTTATTAATATACATGTATTGTACTTACGATAATGTATTCCCATACATAATTATCTTATTATTGATTGTCACATTGGTTTATAAATTATAAAGTATTACACAAAATTCTTTTTAATTCTAGAAAAATATAGTGGAATACACGACACGGTTGCATACATTTAACTACTGATTATAATTTATTGCCTAACGTGAAAAATAATATGGCATAGGCACTATATAGCTTAATTTAATGCCAATTATACAGAGTGTTTTTATCATCACCAAAAAAAAAAGATTTTTTCAAAAAATAATAGATTTATCGTTGTAAAGTCAAGAACAACAAGAAGAAGCGTGAACCTTAAAAAGCAAAAATTAAAAAAAGTATCTAAAAAGATTCGAATTGACAATTATCTCTTATGGACATGTTACAAACAGCATCAGTGTTCTTTTAAATTTTCAATGTACGTATCTCAAAAATAAAATATTTATTTTAAATAATATTCTAAAATCTAAATGAAAGAGATCTGTGTTCATTTAAAGCCGTATATTGTCGGTATACATTCACACATCCAATCTGTACGGTTAGTTGCTCCCAGGTGAATGGTTTCCAATTGATAAATGGATAACCAATACTAATCCTACAACAGTATAGGATAGCGAATACTATTATTTACATACATACATACATATAAATGACTGCAAACATAGATTAAAAATAAGATTTTTGCATTATTTCAAATTGAATTAATAATGATGAGGTCAGTCATGGCGCAGGGGCATAAAATGTGACTGTAAAATCGACTGGTTGTGGGTTCGATATATTTTCATTTCTTAGATCTCGTGTTGAGACAAAACCGCGTTGAGTTCAGCCACTCAACATGCATGCATGCATGCATGGTGAATGGAGTGTGTTAACACTAGGTTCTCTCTGCCTACTCTGCTGTGTGCGAGAAACAGTGTGAAGCTGAAAAAAAAGAATTAATAATAATGTATGAAATTGTTAAATGGGTATTAGTTTTTGGGTAACATGTCCAAATTCTATGGGTAATTACGTGATCTAATAAAGGTATATATAAATTTTATCTATATAAAATGCGGCGTTCGATTACGCTAGCCGCTGCCAGAACGAGTGTAATGCCCGGTTTCCGCAAAAAAAGGTCCTTTTAAATAAAATAGATTTCCATTTCCTTCAACAAATAGTTTTGTATTTAGTAAGTACTTAGCTCCAACTCCTTCTGCTCGCTCAGTCATTTCTGCCCGACTATTTATTAATGGAAATATAAGTGTAGCTCAGTCTTGCTTGCTTGAGTCCTACGTAGTTTTTAATGGGTCAGTTTCGCTCGAGGTACGGGGTGTTGGGTGGCGGAACTCAACGCCGCGCTTTGCTTCTACATTAGAGCTTTAAATGTTATTTTGCAAAAAATCTTACGACAGTCAAAGTCAATGTAAATTTGTATACGAAATAGTCACTACTAAACTAATAAAGACTACAGAGATAACACGCCACTACATACGTACAAACATACAAATATATTGTAATATACTTATATGGGGACTTATATTAGAGGATGGAGGACTTCCTCCATCCTCTAATATAAGTCCCCAGAGAGCTGTTTATCTGATAATTCCCCACACGCCCTCTAGTTCCAACTGCCATGTTTTAACTTGTCTTAGCTCGACTTTAGTCAATGTCGTGCTACAAGATAAGCAATTGAGTCTCGAACCCGAGGTAATTTAGTAAAGGAAATTTTAGATTTGAGACAAAATTATATTGGTATTATTTTATTATATGTAACTATTTTCTGAAAATTTTGTACTAACTTAAATAATTTTCGTTGCAAGTTGCAAGTGTGTAAGTTTTATTTTATGATATTTTTTTGGGTTTACACTGGTAGAGGGAACCTGCGAACCTATGTACCTATATCTTAACATATTTTGAAAGATTAAATATTTTTCTTAGCTTAACGTCGCGTTTCGTCCTGTCACCAGAGCGGAAAAATGCAAATAATTAAAATACTTATTTGTAAACGTACTTAAAAATAAATATTGGTAAACGAAAGAATTTTAACGTAGCGGGACTCGAACCCGCGCCTCTTAGAAACCGATCAGGATAAGTATTTTTCTTTCCTAAGGTTGGTGGTTCCTAATTAATTCGGACGAATAGACCATCACGTTTTCCGTAAGTAGTTGTGCCGCTGCACTACAGTGTATTTGACTTTTTTTGCTTAGTTTCACGTTTTCTAGCGTATACCGGGTGGACAGAGGGAACCTGGAAAACTAGTGTGACAATCCATTCCCATTAAGACATTTACGTTTTTCACATCTTAGCAGTATCCTCGAGGCAGTTCCGGTACTCACCACTCAAAGCCTCGAAAATTCTAAATCTAGAACGGCGTACTTAACAGATTAGTTCTACTTCCCTACTAAATGCGGGATACAGCGTGAAAGTAAAAAAAAAAATATCTTCCCAAAAACCTTAATATCACGCCATTTAAAAATTTAAACAACATTATAAATTTCCAACTCCATATAAAACTTATAAATTGGCAATTTTTCATTACATAATTATGATAGTGTAGCATATTTTCACAGAAAATGTATTCCACGAACCAACCCACACGACTTCACGCATATAAATAGACTGCCGAAATCACTTTAAATAAATTGTGAGGCTTTATTCGAGTCATATATTTTTCTCTCGTGAAAGTGTTCATGAGATTTGGCATACGAAACTAAATGTTTAATGAGTGGTGTCGTCTATAACACTAAAAAAAACACATCACTAGATTACTCTAGTCGGAAATATTACTAAATCCTAATATACGAATATAACAGGGTAGGTAGAGGGAACCTAGTGTTAAAACACTCCGTTCTCCTCAAATAATACTATATTCATCGTTATGGGCTTTAGTGTCAAATTCTCTTCGGATTCCCACGCGAGGATATAAAATATTTAATATTTTTATTTCTTTACTCTGGTGTTGAGGCAAACCGCGGCGCTCTTGAGCTTCGCCACTCAACTCGCAATACCTCCAAAATTTGACGCAAAGTGGGGAGCGGGAGTGTCTCAACACTGGGTCCATTCTGCTTATATTTATGGCAGAATGGGTCTAGTACCCATTCTGCCAAAAATAAATGACTTGCGGGGCTGAGTGGGTAAAAAATCCATAACTTTCGAATTTTGTTAATCATAAAATAGAATAACGTGCCTTAATATACAGTGTTTTTGTCATCACCACTTTAAATGAAAGCACGATTTTAACTATTCTATAAAAACCTAATACAATTAAAACAAATGAGATTTTGCCAATTTTTTTTTAAACAAAATAAATAATAAAATTATCGATCGATTATTTCCAGCTATTTGTTAAGAACAACGTCCACAGACACAAACCTATCAAAGCGGCAACGTCGCTCGAGAGTGAGTAGATTATTGGCGGTGAATTTGAACGTTGTTTCGGGTTATTATAGAAAATAGGCAATTGCGTAAAGAAGAAGAGAGAAGAAGAAGAGAAGAAACATCGCTTTCTCGTTCTGGTATGTGTTTTTAGAATGAAAAATGGCACAGTATTTGTAGTAGTAGGTGTTTACGTTATAGGTATCTATTGGTAACTGCGTCACATGAAATACAGTGTGGATAAAAATCATGAAATGAAGGTAATAAACCTACGTATAAACTGTTGAGTTATTTTGATTATTTTATTAAGGTATGGATTTAAAATATTTTACAGTATATGCTGCGTCCGTAAGAGGAACGCAGTCGCTTTCGCTGTATATAGATAAATCTAGAGAAATTTTTTTGGGGAAAATAAAATTGTTCGTGTAAAGGTTGTTTTTTTTTAAATTTTCAGAGTAATTTTTTTTGTTTAGTTAAATTTTTGCGGTAAAATACTTTCCTGGGGTGGGCACGGCTCCCATGTTCCTCAATCCGGTAACATATATAAATATCAAGCAAATACTTAGCATAGACATCATTGACTATCTAACAAAAAAAAATATATTTAATTCGAACCAGTACTTTCTGAGATTAGCACGTTCAACCAAATAAACTATTTAATTTTATAATATTAAGATACAATTAAACACGCTCAACAAATAGTAAGCATGCCATTGTAAGCATGGCATGCTAGAAACGATCGTGCTATTGTAGTTGACACGTTTGCTTTTATTTAACTTATATTTTTAAGAATGCTCGAGTATAACCGTGCTCAAAGCAAATAATGGAATACAATCTGTAAGCGCGGTTTGGAAAGTTCGAAACTCGATATTCTATCAATTTCTCTGCCAGTGGCATAGTGCAGATGGTGGAACATGGAAAACCATCCCCTCTGCGACCCCTCTCTACAGAATTAAATAAAATCATCAGTTTCATTGTAATACAATGAATAAAACTCTCAATAGGCACTCATTCTTCCGATTTAAAATAGAGCTATTTATATATTATTATTGAGATATTTTGACAGCTGTGTGCTCGATGCTAGCATGCTCAATAAGCAAACATGTTCACACGCGCTCAAAGCACGCCCCTTTACCCTGGTAGTGCAGGTAGCATGCCTAAAAATAGAATGGCTGTCGATTTTTGAGGAAGCTCGAAATTAGCATGGTCTTTATTAGCAATGGTTTAAAACACATGCCACTATAAGTAAATACTTTCGTGCTAGTAATGAGCACGCGTTACTGTAGCTTTAGTGTAGCCTAAATTATTTGATACCATTGTCAAGTTGAGCGACCATTTCCTTACTAAGTTAAAATGCAAAAGCACTATCTCGATAGTAGAACCGAGGTCGTGGTCAGAACCCGTTCATTGCGTCGGCTTGGCTGTCTTCCAAATGTACAGAAGTTTGCCATTTGACTACATTGTTATTGCACCAATGGAAGAATAATTGGCTGATAAAGAATTTTTAATACGAAATCTGAATTTGAGGCCAGTTAGAGCAGTGGCACAAAGTGTGACTGTAAAACCGATTGGTTGTGGGTTCGATCCCCACTCGAGGAATTGAAATATATACTTAAATGTATATTTCCATTTCTTCGCTCTGGTGTCGAGGCATAGCGCGGCGTTAAGTTCCGCCACTCAACACGCAATGCCTCCAGAATTCGGCAGAAAGTGGGGAACGGAGTGTCTTAACGCTAGGTTTCCTCTGCCTACCCTGCTGTATGCGGGAAGCTAAAAAAAATAATTCTAAATTTGGTGTGTGTGGTAAATTTCTTTTGAGGGTTCTGTACCTCTTTTATGATCACTGTCTCTCTATCTATCGGTCGGCTTTTCCGTCTCTCAGTTTATCTGTTAAGATTATGTGGAAAATACAAAAGAAGTATCAATCTGAAATTAATATCACCATTTAAATATATTTGTATATTAGTATTAATTTATTTGTAACTAGAGGGCGCGCGCGGCTTCGCCCGCTTATTAGGAGGGAATCCAAAAAAAACCACGAAACACGTGTTCAATAAAATATTTTTAACAGTCTGAATTTAATTTTTTATAAAAATCGGTGGCAATTTAAAGATTTTTCCATATAAACTTACAACCCCTTATTTGAACCCTTAGGGGGTGAATTCTTAAAAACCATGAAAGACGTATTCAATGAAATATTTTTAAAAGTCTGAATTTCAAATTTTATAAAAATCGGTGCAGATTAAAAAATTTTTCCATACAAACTTTCAATCCCTATTTCATCCCTTTAGGGTTAAAATTTTTCAAATTCCCTTCTTAGTGAATGTCCAGAATATGAAAATAAACATCTGCCCAACTTTCACGTTTCTACCATCAGCGGTTACGGCTCTGCGTGCGTCTTACCTCAGTCAGTCAGCACAAGTCATTTTATATATATAGATTATATTATTAATTTCATAAAGTGTTTTATGAAAGTCATGATATTGGTACGACATACTCGGTGAGTCGATTTGCACTTGACCGATTTTTTAATATTTTGATCTAAATTTAAGGACACATGGTTGAACAGTTACAAAATACCGAATTTAAAATAAGAATGACTTAATAATGGTTCATTTCTTGGGCTAACTCTTATGGAAAGGAGAAACAAATGAATGCAAAAAAGATTTGTGTGTATGTAACTGTGTACTATATACTATAAAAAAAGGCAAAAAAAAACGTTTATTTTGTGGCTCCTTAAATATTTATTTTATTATTTTTTTGTGTTCATTTTTAGAGCGGTAACAGAAATACACCAACTGTGTAAATTTCAACTGTCCACTTATACAACAGTTTATAAGATACAGCGTGATGACAGACGGATATACATACAGACTGACGGATAGACAGCGGAGACTTAGTAATACTGCCCCGTTTTACCCTCTAGGTACCTAACCCTAAAAATCTGTGAATTATACAAACTTCATTTTGCTTAAAACTGTATATCTTATATATCAGAAGAGCTGAGGCAGTTTTGTTAGTGTTTCGGGAATTGAACTTACAACCATCGCCTTTCGTATTCCACGTTGTGCCACTGCGCCATGATGGTCTTAAGCATATTATATTAAAATTAAAAGCAATCTCCAATTACACATTTTAATTATAAATTGTCGCCTATGTTTATGAGACGTTAACGCGCTGTACAAATTTAAAACAAGACGTTGCTATATAATAATTAAAAAATATATTTAATTATTAGTCCTTTCTTTTTATTATATTAAAAAAGTAATCATGTTTAACTTTTTTATTAAGCGTAGTAATATTTTTAGAGGCCGTCGTGGTAAAGGGTCATTGTAAAGGCGACGGTTGTGGGTTCAATTCGCAATAGGGAAAATTAAATATTTAATATTTTAATTTCCTTTCCGTTCTGCCACCCAACACACAACGCATCAAAAATTAGCGGGAAAGTGGAAGACGGATGGCGGACACTAGGTTCCCACGTTCCCAATATCTATGAAAACAAACTTTTTTATTTAGCAGTGTAAGTATTTTATTTTGTCTAGTAGAATCAAAAGGTTTTCTTCATTGTGTTCTTCCTTATTATTATAACAAGCGAAGGGGTCGAACCCTCTCAGAAATATAAGGGAATGTAAACTACGAAGAGAGAATTTTCAGAAACTTCTACGGGAACGGGTAAAACGGAATTATAATTAAGTCATAAAATATACGCAAACGAACTACGACTAATCATCATAAAACTACTTAACCGATTATCATGAAACTTTGTACACATATTCGTAGAGATATTAAAAAGAATATAAGGATATTTTTTATTTAAAAAAAAATATTAAAATATATATTATCCTTATAAAAATAAGTTTGGCTATAATATACAAACAAGTTTGAGCGGCCGAAGCCGCGTTTGAGTCTCTAGCAAATAATAATTGTGAAGCAGCTAATCTTGTAACTATAATAATACTAATACTATCAGCTTCACGCTGTATCCCGCACTTAGCAGGATAGACAGAGAGAATCTAGTTTTAAGACACTCCGTTTCCCACTTTTCGCCATAAATATTTCATATCCTCGAATGGGGATCAAACTCACAACCAGTCGCGTTACACATTATATCGGTATTACATACTATCACTTCCGTAATATATAAATAATATTGTAATCCCCTAAACGAAATATTGAATTCAGTAAAATCCTCACATACGCGGAATCAACTTAAATATTTATAGAATAAATAATTATTTTTGTTAATGAAATTCATGAAAGATGTAATATATTATACATATATTCATATTTTCCAGCGCAAAGTGGTCAGATTAATTGCGTTAGTATGCTAATAGTGTTCGACAGTTTTATGGCTGTGTGGAACAAAATAAGGATTTAGTGGCGTGGTTGTGGGTTCATTTATTAATTGAAAATTATTGGTGCGTTTGATGAATGTTTTCATGTTTTTAACAAACAAAGAGATAAAATGTTTAGAAAACGTATAAATATTTGAATTTTTATACGTTGCAAGATTTGAACCTGCGGTTCTTGGTAATCGTTTAAATCACGCCACGTCATATTTAACCAATGCGTTTTCAAACAATTAAAATTGTTTCATTATTTGAAAACGCACTTTTCATTTTCTTTCAAAATGCGGCGTTGTGTTGTGTAATATAACATGTAATATCTCGTCAAATCAAATGGAAAATGTACTATATTGTTAGTTGTTTTAACTAGAATTGTATAGTTTTTGTTACTAGGTCGTCGTGGCGCAAGGGTGTGAGTGTAATGCTGGTTGTGGGTTCAATTGAGAAAATGAAATATTTATTTCAATTAATATTTTAATTTCTTCGTTCTGGTGTCGAGGCAAAGCGCAGCGTTGAGTTCTGTGAGTTAACACACCATTTCTCCAGAATCTACTGTGTTTTTCTTTGCTTTAAGTTCCCCCTATATTAAAGTAGGCCTCACTTTACTACGAATTTTGGAAACGTCGTGTGTTGAGTGGCGGAACTCAACGCCGCGCTTTGCCTCAATACCAGAGCGAAAAAATGAACATATAAATTTCAATAAATATTTCATATCCCCGAGTGGAGATCGAACCCACGTCATGTCACGTTTACAGTCATACTTTGCGCCATTGCACCACAAAGCCCTCGTAGATATAGATTATAGAAAATAGATATTATAAAAAATTGTTATTTATTTACAGCATCAGATCTCTTGAGAGCATGTTATAATATCGCTAGGATAAAGTTTCTGAACGTTTCTGATATTTTATTCATTACTCGAAGGGTTTATACGAAGAGTATTAATGAATGGAGTAAAATGGCTATGTTAGTTATATTTTTTATACAATTTTAATGAATATTAAATGAAAAATGAAATTTATGTCATGTTGTTTATTAAAATTTAGATCGAGTTCGTAATGGTACAGTGGGACAGCGTGTGACTGTAAATGGTGATTGTGGGTTTGATTTCGTCTTGGGGGTGTGAATTTTTTTTCATTTTCTCACTTTGGTAACAAAACAAATCGCGTTTGAGTTCTGTCCGTCAACACGCAAAACATTTAGGAAATTATGTGAAAAGTGGGAAACGCAGTGTGTTAACATTTATCATTCGCGGGAAACAGCGTGCCACTATAAAAAAAAACTTATTTATAGAACATTTTTATACGATTGTTGCAACCTAAACTAGCCAACAAACATAAACAAGTTGTAACAAGAGTATAAAAATTTCGACGTAGCTTGATGAGAATGTATGGCTAAGTGGTGAGAGCGCGTGGTCGGTTTCCAGGAGGCGCGGGTTCGAGTCCCGCTACATATTTTTAAACGTTTTCTAAATAAGTATTTTTTTTAAGTGTGGAATAACACTTTAAAGAAGATAAAAATATAAAAAAAGCTTTAAATAAATGCCATCATATTTTTTTTCGGGCTCTATTTTTATTAATTACTCAACAAATAAAAATCTAAGCTTATAGGTCGCTAACTGTATACACATTTACAAAGCCAATTTTAACAATTTAACCTACATACATATAAACATGGCAAGCTAATAATAACCCCATTTTTGATAGTCGGTTAAAACTAAAATTTAATTACTTTAGATTAATTATTTTTAACTTGGCCAGTCGTGGCACAAAGGCATAAAGTGTGACTGCAAATTCGACTGATTGTGGGTTCGGTATCCACTCGAGAGAATGTAATATTTATTTAAATGTATATTATAATTTCTTCACTCTGATGTCGAGGCAAAGCGCGGCGTTCAGTTCCGCCACTCGACACACAATGACTCTAAATTTCGGCGGAAAGTAGGAAACGGAGTGTCTTAACACTAGGTTCCCTCTGCCTACCCTGCTGTGCGCGGGATACATCGTGAAGCCGATTTATTTATTTATTTTAATTATCTTTAAAACGATCTCTACATACAAACTAAATAAATATATTCTAAAAATAACAAAGTGAAGTAAACGTTCGATATGCGCTCTCGTGTAAACTACAGTTTCCATTAAGGTTGGTGAAATTTATGAGCGCTCAGCAAAGTGCAGCGTTGGGAAATAAAATATTTTATTGACTATATTAGTATAGCCTGGTTGGTTCCCCGGATGAGGAATTAAGAATGTATTGGTGTTTGTGGTTACGTGGTCAATAATGCTGTGGAAAGGGGGTTGCTTGGATTTTTTTTCAGTTTCACGCTGTATCCCGCAGGTTAGGCAGTGGGAACCTGGGAGTCTAGTGTTAACACTGCGTTTCCATTAAGACACTTCCGTTTGACACCTGCCAAATTCGTGAGGCATTGTGTGTTGAGTAGTGAAACTCAACGCCGCGCTTTGCCTCGACACTAGAGCAAAGAAATTAAAATATAAAATGTTTAATTTCCTCGAGTGGAGTTAAAATAGAGAAAGTATTCATCATCATCATCATCAGCTTCACGCTGTATTCCGCACACAGCAGGGCAGGCAGAGGGAACCTAGTGTTAAGATACTCTGTTCCCCACTTTCTGCCGAATTCTGGAGGCATTGGGTGTTGAGTAGAGAAAAAATATTAAGAATTTTTTTTTTTTTAAATTACTGAAATTTAACCATGTTTTTCTGAATGTTCCGCGACTCTAAAAGGGACAGAGAGCTTCTTGGACTCTCCTATCTCGTCAAATTCCACAATAAAAAGTTAGGTATTAATAAACAAGTGATCGTTCACTTGTTTATTAATACCTAGCTACTGGGTTCGTACCCAGGGTAAATCGCTTGTATAAAATATGTTATACTCAAATAAATATTATATACGGCTTTTTATAAGAGACAGCGTAAAATACAATCCTATTACCCAAGATGGTCCATTCTCTTATTCGATGAAACAAAGTCGCGCTTATCTTGAGGAAAATGGAGGTGATACTTCTACAAAAAATCTCGTTGGGGTCACAAGTCCTATGTAATATATATGTTATTTTAGAAAATGAATCCAAATAACAGTAGCTTTAGATTTACTTTTACTTTATCTTTATGTACGTACGTAATTCGGCGGAAAATGGGGAACGGAGTGTCTTAACACTAGGTTCCTAGGTTTGCTCTGTCTACCCTGCTATGTGCGAGATAGAGCATGAAGATTTTTTTTTTTAGGAAGAGGATTTTTTTTGGGGCCAGTCGTGGCGCAGCGGCGCGAGGTGTGCCTGTGAAACCGACTGATTGTGGTTTCGATCCCCACTCGAGGAGATGAAATATTTACTTAAATTTATATTTCTATTCCTTCGCTCTGGTGTCGAGGTTAAGCGCGGCGTTGAGTTCTGCCACTCAACACGCAATGCCTCCAGAATTCGGCAGAAAGTGGGGAACGAGAGTGTCTTAACACTAGGTTCCCTCTGCCTACCCTGCTGTGTGCGGGATACAGCGTGAAGCTGATTTTATTTATTTTATACAGAAAGAAGAGTAGCCTGAAAAGAAATCTGATATCTGCATTTGTGGTTAGTATATCTAACCACAAATGGAGATATACCCACGCTTTGTCTTATTCCTATGGCGAGGGTATGAAGATAATTCATTTCTCCAAGTAGGAATTGAACTCACACACAACCATCAAGTTTACAGGCAGAAGCTGTCACACTTCACCACAACGGCGTCAATATTAAAAACATAATATCATAATTTAATTTTTATACATAAAAAAAAATTCAAAAATAATTTAAATAAAAAATTAAATCAGCTTCACGCTGTATCCCGCACACAGCAGGGTAGGCAGAGGGAACCTAGTGTTAAGACACTTCGTTCCCCAGTTTCTGTCGAATTCTGGGGGCAACTCAAAGCCGCACTTAATGTCTACACCAGAGCAAAAAAAAAAATTAAATTAAATTAGCTTCACGCTGTATCCCGCATACAGCAGGGTAGGCAGAGGGAACCTAGTGTTAAGACACTCCGTTCCCCACTTTCTGCCGAATTCTGGAGGCATTGCGTGTTGAGTGGCAGAACTCAACGCCGCGCTTAACCTCGACACCAGAGCAAAGAAATGGAAATATAAATTTACGTAAATATTTCATCTCCTCGAGTGGGGATCGAACCCACAACCAGTCGGTTTTACAGTCACACCTCCTGCCGCTGCGCCAGGACTGGCTTCTGGCTTTCAAAAATAATAATTATTATAATAAAAAAAAACGATATTACTATATTATTATTATTAACTTATTAATTAATTATTAACTTAATTGACTTGTTTAAATATTGGTATAAAAGTCAGACAAATGTAGTTACGTGGGGAAATGCCTTTAGTGACTCTAATAAGTTAAGGTGTGGGGTAAGACAGGGGGGCCTTACGTCACCTAGGTTATTTAATTTGTATATAGATCAACTAATTGAGAAATTGAATAAAGCTGGAGTAGGGTGTTTAGTCGATGGTATTTCCATGAACAACATAAGTTATGCCGATGATATATATGGTTTTATTGAGTCCGTCAGTCAGTGGGCTTAAAAAAATACTGAAAATTTGTGAAGAATGGGCGGAGGTAAATGGACTCAGATACAATAGTAAAATGAGCGTTTTTCGTTTGTTTAGGGGAAATATCAAAAAAACTCATTATAAGCCAAATTTTAAACTAAATGGTGTTCCACTAAAGCAAGTTCCTGAGTACAAATACCTTGGTCACATTGTAACCGAACGTCTGAATGACGATAGTGATATGGAGCGGGAGCGCAGGGCGTTGTCAGTTAGAGGAAACATGCTGGCGCGCAGATTTGCGCATTATACATTGCAAGTAAAGTTAGCCTTATTTCGAGCGTACTGCCAATCTTTTTACACTTGCAGCCTGTGGTCTAACTTTACGCGGCGCAGCTACAATGCCCTGCGTGTCCAGTACAACAATGTGCTGGGCGGTGCTAGGGAGGCCTCGGCATTGCAGTGCGTCAACGATGTTCGCGGAGGCAGGTGTTGATGATTTTTACGCAATCATTCGTAAGCGGGTCGCGTCTGTAATAGATAGGTTCCTCAGCACATTGGCATGTAAAATTTAAAGCCCCCTATGGAGGCACTGGAATTATATACATATGAACTCAATAGATCGTAAATAATAAATAAATTATAATAATTGTATACTAACATAGGTTAAGCAAATATATATTAACAAAATTATATGGATCTAAAAAGTCTGAAATAAAGATTATTATTATTATTATTATTATTATTATTATAACGTCAAATAGCCTTCCGTAGATTTCCATAGAATAGGCAACCAGCAACCAGCAACCTGCGAAAATTTGGCAATCAGGATGACCGATAACAAAACCAATTGATCGCCTTCGTCTAGCCATCTATCAACGTCGTCCCGAGAAATGAAATGTAATACAATATGTATTGTATGGGCCGTGGTTATTTTTTAAGAAATTTATCTAAACGTGATGATAAAAAATAAAAAATAATATTTTCCCTTTAAATGTTGTTTTTTTTAGCATCTCGCTGTATCTCGTACATAGTAGGGTAGGCAGAGGAAACCTATAACTAAGGCTACTCCGTTCCCCATTTTCCTCCGAATTCCAAAGGAATTGCGTTTTGAGTGGCGAAACTTAACGCCGCACGTACCCCAAATCCAGAAACCAGAGCGAAGAAATTAAAACATTAAATATTTCAGTACTTTAAGTGGGAATTGAACTCACAATCTGTCGTTAGAGTTTCACTTTTTGCTCCTGGTGGCATGAAAGAATGGTAGCTGTAAATATATATTTTTTGTTTGTTATGATATTAATTTATTTAAAGTTTTGTTTGTGTCACAGAATTAGTTATTCGTTTAATATTTACGTATATATTGAAGCTTTAGGTTTTCTCACGACAGGGTAGTGAGTCAAAGTAAAAGTATATAAATTTTATTCAAAATAAGAAGATACATGCTTCATTTTCTGTAAAATAAATAATTTACTATTGGTTCACTAAATTTAATGTTTAGGGTCTGAGTTAAAACGACTCTCGACTCTCCACATTTTTTAGTTACCGCGTAATGAGTCGCTACTTAGTTTAGCGCCGAGCGGACGAAGTTTATAGGGTTCCTCAAAAGGTAAAAACGGTATACTTATAGGATCACTTTGACACAGTCTGCCCGTCTGTCATGACAATTTATGTCGTAATCGCGTGGAAGTATCAAAGTAAAATAAAATAAAGTGACCGACTCGCACTTAACCGTTTTTATTAATCTTAATATCCTACTGAATTTCTGACGAACTGACATAACAGTTCTTCTAAGAACAGATATATCAATATCGTCTAATGTCGATTTGAGGCAAACTAGTATCGTTTTCGAAGGTAATTTAATATTATATTTATTTATTAAAATCAAATAAATAAATCAGCTTCATGATATATCCCGCACACAGCAAGGTAGGCAGAAGGAATCTAATGTTAAGACTGTGTCTAGAGGGAATCTAATGTAAAGTGTGACTGTAAAAATCGACTGGTTGTGGGTTCGATCCCACTCGAGGAAATGAAATATTTATTTAAATTTATATTTTAATTTCTTCGCTCTGGTGTGGAGACAAGGCGCGGCGTTGAGTTCCGCCACTTAACACGCAATGTCTCCAGAATTAGGCGGAAAGTGGGGAACAGATTGTCTTAATACTAGGTTCCCTCTGCCTACCCTGCTGTGTGGGGGATACAGCGTGAAGGTGATTTTGATTTTTTTTATGATCTTTACGATACGAAGCCACCCAGCAATTTCTCTTACATAAGCTGACAACTAAAGATTTATGTATATTATTATATCTTATCAACCCATCAGTTTTAATAAATATAATGAAAAGGGTCAACCCTTATGAAAGTGATTTACTTTCAACACATTTATTACAGCTTCAACCTTTTTCTGTCATATAGCAGGGTGGATAAAGGAAACTTGTGCTAAGATTATCACCCATGTACCGCCTACTTTTCGAGACATTGTGTTAGGAAAAGCGGAGCTTAACGCCGTAATTTGTCTATTAGAGCGGAAAAAGATAAATAGTTCATATACGTATAATCATTACTGGGGTGAGGATCGAGTCCACAACCAGGACCTACTGCGCCACGGTAGCTTCAATATTGTTACATTAAATTAAATTTGAGCCACCAGTTGTGGCGTGGAGAAAATGAAACTAATTTAATATTTTTATTACTTCGCTATAGTGTCGAGGCAAAGCACGGCGTTGAGTTCCGTCACGCAAGACGCAATACCTTCAGAACTTGATAGAAAGTGAGGAACCGAGTGTCTTGGCAATAGGTTCCCTCTGCCTACCTTAATGTGTGCGGGATACAGCGTGAAATAAAAAAAAATACATTTCAATTAAACTACATTCATTAATTTAAAACAGTAAATACAAGTTTAGATAGATACTTTAATCCGGGAAGCTTCAATGTTGACGATTCATTAAAAATTAGTTCCGTTCCTACTCTGAAAAGCACTCAGTTTTCCGTTTTTCCTTTTCAGAGTATGTTTTTGACCGACAACTTTGTTGTGAATCAAGTTATAATAAAGCCTTGTGAAATATTATGATTTATTTAATTTTCGTATCTTCATTAACCCGATTTTTGCAGGGTTGAAAGGAACCTACTGTTAAGACACTTCGTTTGAGTGGCGGAACTTAACACCGTGCTTTGTCTTGTTTAAAACTAATAAAACGCATGGACATTGGATAGTAGTTTATTAGAGAATGAATATGACTTTGACAGATGGTAAGGAAGTACACATATAGCTAAATGTCGCCACTAGTAATATTTTAATCATTTAGTTACAATTAATAACAATACCACCACTTAACTAAATAATCTAAAATATGTTTATTAAACAATATCAAACAAAACAATGTTATGAGTATATTACTTGTGTAATGCCACCACACCCATCTTATTCATAAAATAATAATGTTTAATTTTAGACAGACTTTTAGTCAATAAATCAGCTGGCATTTCAGAACTCTTTAAATATTCTAATTTAACAAATTTATTACATACTGCTTCCCGTATAAAATGAAATTTTATATCAATATGTTTGCTACGTCTATGATATACAGAATTTTCAGTAAGTTTTAAAGCACTTTGGCTGTCATTATACATCAAAATAGGCATATTATCTGGTCTGTTAGTTAATTCACATAATAAATTCTTTAAGAAAATTGCCTCTTTACTAGCTTCACATACAGCCATGTATTCAGCTTCGGTGCTTGACAAAGCCACCGTCTGTTGCTTTCTACTTTCATGAGATACTAGACAACCTGAATATACAAAACAATATCCTGTATAAGATCTTCTATCTAAATTATCAGATGCCCAATCAGCATCAGCGAAACCAATTAAATCTAATTTATTTTTAACATATTTTAAGCCAAATGACTTTGTACAACTTAAATATTTTAAAACTCTTTTAGCATGTTTCCAATGTGTTTCTGTATTACAGTTATTAAATTGACTTAAATAACTAATACAATATGAGATGTCAGGTCTAGTCAAAACTGACAGATACATTAAGCTCCCTATTAGTTGTTGATAAGGAAAATTTGAATTTAATTTCTTTTCTTTTTTCAATTTCAAATTAATTTCCATAGGAGTTTCTACATTTTTACATTTTTCCAGGCAAAATTTATACAATAATTTATCAATAAACTTCTCTTGATCAATAGAAATACAATCTTTCTGTATCTTAATAGTCATACCCAGACACTGTCTTAACTGACCTAGATCTTTTAACTTAAATCTTTTGCTTAATTGACCCTTCAAATATTCTACTTCTTTATTACAGTTATAAAATATGAAGAAATCATCAACAAACAAAGCCACTAATGTTTTAACATTTTCAGATAATTTTACAAACAAACAATGTTCATACAATGACTTTTGATACCCCAACTTTTGTAAATAATCATCAACCTGCTTATACCAGGCCCTAGCTGACTGCTTTAACCCATATATGGCCCTTTTTAATTTTAAAACTTTATTCTGAACCATATCACATTTAAAATTCTGAGGTAACTGCATATAAACAGTCTCATCTAAGTGGCCATTTAAAAAAGCTGTAATTACATCTAAATGGCATATATTAAGGTCTAATTTAACACTCAAAGCAAATAACAATTTTAAAGTGGAAAATTTAAGCACTGGTGAAAAAGTTTCTTTATAATCTATGCCTTCACGTTGTGTGAAACCTTTTGCCACTAATCTTGCTCTATATCGCACTGTGTTATTAACATTTAATTTCTTTTTATACACCCACTTGCACTGCACCACCTTAGCATCACTTGGTTTGCTCACTAACTCCCAAGCTTCGTTTTCTTCAAAGGATTTTAGCTCTTCCTCCATGGCACTGCACCACTGCTCTCGTTCAGGTCCACTCATAACCTCCTCATATGTGAAATTGTTCTCATCCAAGCCTTCATCAATTTTACATATATTACCATATCCATACCTGTCTGGTTTTCTTTTTTCTCTCTTCCCAATGTCAGCAAACTCTTGTTCTAAGCTTTCAGCTTCATCACACAGAGACTTGCTATCACAGAATTCTTCCGAGCTAGACGAGCTAGTAGTCGCATATGGTATATATGTATCATCCCGTTCAGAGATTAAGCTATCTTTTTCTGGACTCAAAGTGGTATCATTTTCCACTTCTTTATCTTCAATAATAGGTTCAATGTCTTTATTATCTTTTACCACTGCTTGTACTATATCTGAGTTTGTTTCCTCCATAATGAAAACATCTCTACTAGTAGTAATACTCTTTGACCTTGGATTATATAATCTATAGCCCTTGGTATTTTCTGCGTAACCAATCATGATATATACTTCAGATTTTTTATCCCATTTGGTTCTCTTTGCTTTAGGAACATGGACCATTGCACGACTTCCAAATATCCGAACGTGGCTGAGATCTGGTTTTTTATTACTCCATAACTCATATGGTGTTTTTTGTAGACCCGAAGCTAGCGTTCTATTCCGTAAATAGACAGCAGTATTGACTGCTTCTGCCCAAAATCTTTTATCAAGATTCGCTTCAAACAAAAGACATCGAGCTCTCTCCACAACTGTTCTATTTAGTCGTTCACAAAGACCATTTTGTTCTGGTGTATACGGGTTTGTTGTTTGATGAACTATTCCATTTGTCTTTAAATAGTCATCAAATTCCACAGAACAGAACTCCCTACCATTATCTGTTCTTAAAACTTTCAGTTTATTTCCTGTTTGTGTTTCAACAAGAACTTTAAACTCCTTGAAATACTTTAAAGCTTGATTTTTGGCCTTGAGGAAGTAGACAAAAGCCATTCTACTGAAGTCATCAACAAAAAGCAAAAAATATCTTGCTTGGCCCAAAGAGACCTGTTCCATCGGCCCACAAAGGTCCGCATGAACAATTTCAAGCACATTTTCACACCTCTTGCCTTTGTGTGAAAAAGGTAATCTTGCCTGCTTACCTTCACAGCATGTGATGCAGTTAGATTTATCAATTTCTGCTTTATCAATGTACGAAATTCCTTCTACAGCGCCATTCCTCATAGCATTCAGGTCCTTGCTATTAATGTGTCCCAGTCTACGGTGCCATATCTCACTTGTCATTGTTGTAGCTGAGCATGCCGCCAAACTTCCTGACTTTATATTCAACCTATATACTCCATTCAACAAATTTGCTTTTCCAATCAGTACATTCTGTCTATTGCGTATATAGCAAACTTCTTTTTCAAAATTAACTTTGTTTCCATTTCGAATAAGTTGACTTACCGATAACAAATTGGTTGACAGGTTAGGAACACACAACACATCCTTGACTGTAATGTCGAATTCTGAATTATCAACTATGGTTCTAATCATTGTATTTCCTGAGCATATAACTGGTACTATTTCCTTGTTTGCAACTACTATCTCCTTTACTTTGTGGCCGAGTGTGACATTTTCTAAACAATTCTTATCTGTAATCATATGCGAGCTTGCCCCGGAATCTATATACCAATCAGTTTTTTGAAAAGTACTGTGCATAAATATCGCACTAAAAGCATTTATTTCACTTTTATTATTATTATTCGGGCATTTATTCATATAATGACCGAGTTGTTTACATTTGTAACAGCGTAACGCTTTGACAGATTTCGAAGACGCCATTTTCTTTTTTTGTGTATCTGCTATGTTGGCTTTCTTGCTACAGTGTTGCCAACCTTTCGACAAAAAAGCGTTGTTTGTTACGTTGGTATCAACTTCCGAACTCATGTCTAATAATTTTGACTTGATAATGTCCGTACTGATAATCATGCCAGAATGTTCTATAGCCATTATCATGGGAGCAAACCTTTCTGTTAGCCCCGCCAATAGCATCGAACCAATCCACTCTTCAGTGATCTGGAAACCGGTACCTTTTAATTTCTGGGCAGTATCCACCATTTGTGTAACGTATGTCCCCATTGATTCGCAATCTTCCAATCGAATAGAAATTAGCTGACGAAGTAAGCTGATGCGACGCGTAAAACCAGAGTCGTCATAAAGACACTTCAAACGTTTCCACACACCTTGAACTGTTTGCTCGTTTTTGATGTGAACATAAATAGATGAATCAATTGTCATGATGAGTTTCGCTTTTGCCTTTTTTTCATCAACGGAAAAGGCATCAGTAGATTCCTGTTTATGGATATCCACACCATCTAACATTAGAAAATTTTCCGCTGCAAACGCCCATTCATCATAATTTTCTCGTCCTTTTAGTTTAGGCACATTCACTATGTAACTTCCAGCCATTTTGCAAAAAATTTACTACGCCACGAGGTAGCCGACAGTCAATCTGGATATAGGTCCACAAAGGAGCGATTTCCACCGCGATTTTATATTTTAATATCAAACGGTACACTGATAGTCCACGAAAAGTAAATATTTACGAAATATAAACTGCAATTTTATCGCGAATTATGGTCTGGGCCCATAACCTAATAAAACGCATGGACATTGGATAGTAGTTTATTAGAGAATGAATATGACTTTGACAGATGGTAAGGAAGTACACATATAGCTAAATGTCGCCACTAGTAATATTTTAATCATTTAGTTACAATTAATAACAATAAAAACAAGTAAATTATAAATAAAGGAAAATCCATAAAATTAATTTCATAAAATTAAATAATGTATCAACACAAATGCAATACTAGTTTAACAGTTTCTAGGCATCAAATGAACATACACACGCGCGCGCGCTAATAACATAACCCTCCTTTTGCTCCGTCGTAATCGGGTAAAAAATTGCAGTCATATCACGAACGTGGTTATTAATAGAAATATGAATTAGGCCGTGACCGGACTGATCCATGACGTTTCACATCGGATCGATAAGTTTCAACACGTAGATGGGTAGGTATATAGAAATAAAGGTAATGTGGAGTTTAAAAATGCCGATTTTTTTTCATTTTTTGGTTTTTACAAGTTTTGGTTTAAGTTTATTTGATCCTACAAGCCGAGCACCTGGAAAATATTTAATACTTTCCAGGTGCTTGGCTTCCAGTGGTCTCCGATGATATGGTTTACTGCTTTTTTAGCAGATCTTTTTGTGGAAAGGATTTTCTTATAAAAAAATCCGTATTTCTTTTTATTTTTAAGATACCCTACTATATAGTAGGATATCAGACTATAGGAGTGGCATAGCTCGTCCGGCACATCCTTATCCAATTTTGATAACGACGTCGAATTTGATGACGACGGAACCCGACGCTGGGTTGGACGCTCTGTTTTTAATACCATAGCGCGTAAATGACAATAATTCATTCCCCCGAGTCGGAATCGAACCCACGACCACGTATTTTATAGTCAGTTGCGCCACGGCAGCAATTTAATTTGCTTCAAAATCCATATTATCTATATTAAATTTATAACCTACGAATTATATCTTTCATCTAGACTTGTGTGGTTTATGGAACGTTAAATATAGTTTTTCGTTTCCGTAGAAACTTTTGGAACTTATATGTGTCAATCACGGGGCTTAAATATTTTTTTTATACAAAGCTTTGTAACTATGCAAAGCGCGGCGTTGAAATCTGCCTCTCAACATGCAGTGCTACCAGAATTGGGCAGAAAGTGGGGAAAGGAGTGTTTTAGCACGAGGATCTCCCTGTCTACCCTGCTGTGTGCGGGATACAGCGTGAAGCTGCTTTGTTTTAACTCTATAACCCCCTTGATAGTAATAATTCATTCCCCCGAGTGGGGATCCAACCAACAACTGTCGCGTTGCAGTCAAACTCTTTTGCCCCGGTGCCACGACGGCCTTCTTTAGGATTTGAATCAACAACTATTCCACAAAGTATAAATAGGTTACGTTACGACTGAAATTAGGGTAATGGGAAGTACAAATTATATTCACATAGCGGTATGGGAAGTATTCAGTGGTTTCTTGGTTATGCTATATTCATTAAAGGGCAAACCCTCGACTGTGCAAGTATGCGGCGTTAAGAGGCTTTAATTAAATTTGGGGTCAACATGTTGTTTTGAATACTTTGAAGGATTTAACATATTTACGGTTGAATGGAGAAATAAAGTTATGTGCATGTTTCTTGGATGCTTCTGTATATTTTAGCAGAGGACGGAGAGTTTTCACCATTTGCTGTGCTGTTGATATGCTGTTTTTCTTATAGATTTTGGACCAGCTTTGTTACTAAAAATTAAAATTTCTCAAGTTTTTGAGTCTCTATCATTAAATTAAGGCTTGTTCCTTATTTTTAACAATAATTGATTTTTTTTTACATTATCTGTACAAACACTTGTTCGAGTGAAAATCGAACCCACAATCATCATCGTCTACAATCAGACCTTATCAGTTCCGGCACTTTAGGTTCATATGTGTAATTTTAAAGGTAAAACATTTTCAGATTATCGTATACACACTGGTAAGTATACAGGCCATTTCAACGGCCATTAAACGCCCTTTCATATTTCAAAAAGGTAATTTTAAATAAGTACAGCAAAATTTAGACTTTGGAGCTTGGCCACGTAGATTTAGGGTGCAGTCACGTAAGAGTGGAATCATGATTTAGTCTATTCATTCATATGAATAATATTCATTATAGAAAATAGAACTCATATATATATATATATATATATATATATATATATATATATATATATATATATATATATATATATATATATATATATATATATATATTTACTTTGTGGCTATCCCGCCAGAAAGAACGGAGTGGTAGACATTTGGGCCTCGTACCTCTTTTGTCTCGCCCATTGTTATCAACCTCCTGGAGGTCTCATGCTTTTTGCGTGACTCTGCTTCAGTATTATCGATAGTGTGTTCTTGAACAAAGTCCTCTTACCACCTGGGCATGTTCTTCTTCATTCTCACCATGACTTCCACGCCAGCCTGGGTATTCTGCCTGAGGAGAAATCGTTTGTATTCGGAAATTTGCTTATAAATATTTTAAATATTTTCAATCCCATATTTTTTAAAATACGTCTGTGAAATATTTTTAGTTTTCTCCGAACCGAAATATTAAGCTGATCTTGTATGAAATTTGCTGATATACAAGAAATAGAATATTTTAATATCGTAAAGTTAACGATATCGAGTAAATAATCGATATAGGGGCTGGTTAACACCATCAACCCTTGTCAGAATTAGAGGATTATACGCAATATTAAATGAGGGTAGCGTTTCAAAGATTATGTATAGCGTAAATTTTGGATGAAAATTGAAAATGAAAATAAAAGTTTGAATTTTTGATATTATTTATTTATTTATTTATTTTGAGGCTAATCGTAACGCAGCGGCACTAAGTGTGACTGTGAAACCTGGTTGTGGGTTCGATCCCCACTCGAGGAGATGAAATATTTACTTAAATTTATATTTCCATTTCTTCGCTCTGGTGTCGAGGCTAAGCGCGGCGTTGAGTTCTGCCACTCAATACGCAATGCCTCCAGAATTCAGCAGAAAGTGGGGAACGAAGTGTCTTAACATTAGGTTCCCTCTGCCTTCCCTGCTGATGTGCGGGATACAGCGTGAGGCTCATTTTATTTATTTTATTTTCGCATATATGTATGTGTTTTGTTCTATCTTCCATTTCATAATAAACTGTTTTCTGTTCCTTGTCAAATTTTTAAATATAAACATGATGTGGGGTCTGATTGCAAATTTGATTGGTTTGGGTTCGATCTCCACTTGAAATATTTATTTCCATTTAAATACGTAGACTAAATGATTTAACTTCTGTTACTTACCAAGCAATGTCCCGATTTCGGAAAGTGAGAAACAGGAGAAATTTGGAAAAAAAGGGCATATCGCGCGTACAGATGACGATTGTAGGTTCGATTCCCACATTCGAGGGAAGGAAATATTTTATATTTTTATTTCTCTTCTTTCGGTTATAAGACAAAGTGCGATATTGAGTTCCGCTACTCTATGCAAAGGA